>CM077665.1:16601112-16813612 GCA_039707655.1 Elymus sibiricus | reverse complement strand
GCGGTACTACCGCCCAAGCGGTACTACCGCTTGTGTGAAGCGGTACTACTGCTTGTGTGCGGCTGTGCACGGTTCATCAGGGATCCGAGTTGGACTCTTTCCCTGCGGGCAAAACCGACCTTGTGCGGGCAAAACCGACCTGGAGGAGGCTTTTACTCCAAGTTTAGACCCCAAGGCTCAACATATAAATAGAGGGGCAGGGCTAGCACACGAGACACATCAAGATTTCCCCAAGCCGTGTGCGGCAACCCTAACCCTCTAGTTCCTCCGTCATAATCTCCGTAGCGCTTGGCGAAGCCCTGCAGAGATTGTTCCTCACCTCCATCACCACGCCGTCGTGCTGCTGGAACTCAACCACTACTTCACCATCGCTCGCTGGATCGAGGAGGTGAAGGCGTCATCAAGCCGTACGTGTGTTGAACGCGGAGGTGCCTTCCGTTCGGCGCTAGTTCGTGATCGGATCGAGGGACGACTTGCGATTTGGATCGCGGAGACGTTCGACTACATCAACCGCGTTTCTTAAACGCTTCCGCTTAGCGATCTACAAGGGTATGTAGATTCACTCTCCCTCTCGTAGATGCTCATCACCATGGATAGATCTTGTGTGTGCGTAGGAAAATTCTTGTTTCCCATGCAACGTTCCCCAACAGTGGCATCATGAGCCAGGTCTATGCGTAGATGAGATCTCGAGTAGAACACAAATGAGTTGTGGGCGTGGGTGTATACATATTGCTTGCCGTTACTAGTTGATATTTGATTCGGCGGTACTGTGAGATGAAGCCGCCCGGACCGACATTACGCGTACACTTACGCGAGACAGGTTCCTTCAACTAACATGTAACTTCGTTGCATAAAGATGGCTAGCGGGTGTCTATCTCTCTCACTTTAGTTGAATCGATTTCAATGAAGAGGGTTCTTTTAGAAGATCAAAAAGCAATCACTACACCACGTTGTGGTTTTGCGTAGGTAAGAACGGTTCTTGCAAACCCGTAGCAACCACGTAAAATTTGCAACGACAATTAGAGGACGTCTAACTTGTTTTTGCAGGGTATGTTGTGATGTGATATGGCCAATTACATGATGAGATATATGTGATGTATGAGATGATCATGTGTTGTATAGAATATCACGACTTGCATGTCGATGAGTACGGCAACTGGCAGGAGCCATAGAGTTGTCTTTAATTATTGTATGACCTGCGTGTCAATCATTAAGCGCTATGTAATGCTTTACTTTATCGCTAAACGTTAGCAATAGTCGTGGAAGCAACAGTCGGCGCGACAACCTTATGGCGACACGTTGATGGAGATCAAGATGATGGAGATCATGGTGTCATGCCGGTGACGATGGAGATCATGCCGGTGCTTTGGAGATGGAGATCAAAAGCACAAGTTCATGGCCATATCATGTCACTTATGATTTGCATGTGATGTTAATCCTTTTATGCATCTTATTTTGCTAAGGACGACGGTAGCATTATAAGGTGATCCCTCACTTAAATTTCAAGATAAATTGTGTTCTCCCCAAGTGTGCACCGTTGCGAAAGTTCGTCGTTTCGAGACACGCCGTGATGATCGGGTGTGATAGACTCTACGTTCGCATACAACGGGTGCAAGCCATGTTGCACGTGCGGAACACTCGGGTTAAACTTGACGAGCCTAGCATGTACAGACATGGCCTCGGAACACAAGAGACCGAAAGGTCGAACATGAGTCATATAGTAGATATGATCAACATGAAGATGTTCACCATTGAAACCACCTCAACTCACGTGATGATCGGACTTGAGTTGGTGGATTTGGATCATGTTACACTCGAATGATCGGAGGGATGTCAATTTGAGTGGGAGTTTTTGAAGTAATATGATTAACTAAACTCATTATCTAGAACAATAGTCTAAGTTGTCTTTGCTATATTTATGTTGTAGATCATGGCTCGCGCAGTAGCACCCCTGAATTTTAATGCGTTCCTAGAGAAAGCTAAGTTGAAAGATGATGGAAGTAACTTTGTGGACTGGGCCCGTAATCTAAGGATTATCCTTACGGCTTCCCAGAAGGCTTATGTCCTTGATGCACCGCTTGGTGATCCACCCGCTCCAGTTGAGTCTCTAGACGTTGTGAACGCCTGGCAGGCTCGTTCTGATGATTACTCAATAGTTCAATGTGCAATGTTGTATGGCTTAGAACCGGGACTTCAAAGACGTTTTGAACGTCATAGACCATATGAGATGTTCCAGGAGTTGAAGTTTATCTTTCAGAAGAATGCCCGGATCGAGAGATATGAGATCTCCGATAAGTTCTATGCTTGCAAGATGGAGGAGAACGGGTCTATCAGTGATCACGTGCTCAGAATGTCTGGGTACTCCACCCGTCTGGCTGAGTTAGGGATGCCCCTTCCGCCAGGGGCTATCACTGACAGAGTTCTTCAATCATTGCCACCTAGCTACAAGAGCTTCGTGTTGAACTATAACATGCACGGGATGAACAAGTCAGTCGCCGAGCTGTTTGCGATGCTGAAAGCCGCTGAGTCTGAAATTCAGAAGGAGCATCAAGTGTTGATGGTCAATAAAACCACTAGTTTCAAGTAAAATGGCAAGGGTAAGAAGGGTAACTCCAAGAAGAGTGGCAAAGCAGTTGCTCCTCTCGTGAAGAAACCCAAGGCTGGACCCAAACCAGAAACTGTGTGTTTTCATTGCAAGGGAACTGGACACTGGAAGCGAAATTGCCCCAAGTATTTGGCTGACAAGAAGGCGGCCAACAACAAACAAGGTATATATGATATACATGTTATTGATGTGTACCTTACCAACTCTCGTTGTAGTGCCTGGGTATTTGATACCGGTGCGGTTGCTCATATTTGCAACTCAAAACAGGAACTGCGGAATAGACGGAGGCTGGCAAAGGACGAAGTGACGATGCGCGTGGGAAATGGTTCCAAGGTTGATGTGATCGCCGTCGGCACGCTCGCTCTTCGATTACCGTCGGGATTAGTGATGAACCTAAATAAGTGTTATTTGGTGCCTGCGTTAAGCATGAACATTATATCTGGATCTTGTTTATTGCGAGACGGTTACTCATTTAAATCAGAGAATAATGGTTGTTCTATTTATATGAGTAATATCTTTTATGGTCATGCACCCAATGTGAGGGGTTTATTCTTATTGAATCTCGATAATAATGATACACATGTTCATAACATTGATGCCAAAAGATGTAGAATTGATAATGATAATACCACTTTCTTGTGGCACTGCCGTTTAGGTCATATTGGCGTAAAACGCATGAGGAAGCTCCATGCTGATGGACTTTTAGAGTCACTTGATTTTGAATCACTTGACACATGTGAGCCATGCCTCATGGGCAAGATGACTAAAACGCCATTCTCTGGAACAATGGAACGGGCAAGTGACTTATTGGAAATCATACATACTGATGTGTGCGGTCCGATGAGTATTGAGGCGCGCGGTGGTTATCGTTACTTTCTCACCTTCACTGATGACTTAAGTAGATATGGGTATATTTACTTAATGAAACATAAGTCTGAAACATTTGAAAAGTTCAAACAATTTCAGAGTGAAGTTGAGAATCATCGTAACAAGAAGATTAAATTCCTACGATCTGATCGAGGAGGAGAATATCTGAGTTATGAGTTTGGTAGTCACTTAAGACAGTGTGGAATTGTTTCACAATTGACACCGCCTGGAACACCACAGCGTAATGGTGTGTCCGAACGTCGTAATAGAACCTTATTGGATATGGTGCGATCTATGATGTCTCTTGCCGATTTGCCACTATCGTTTTGGGGTTATGCATTAGAGACAGCTGCATTCACTTTAAATAGGGCACCATCGAAATCCGTTGAGACGACGCCATATGAACTTTGGTTTGGCAAGAAGCCAAAGCTGTCGTTTCTTAAAGTTTGGGGATGTGATGCTTATGTCAAAAAGCTTCAGCCTGAAAAGCTGGAACCCAAAGCGGAGAAATGCGTCTTCATAGGATACCCAAAAGAGACAGTTGGGTATACTTTCTACCTCAGATCCGAAGGCAAAGTGTTTGTCGCTAAAAACGGAACATTTCTTGAGAAAGAGTTTCTCTCGAAAGATTTTGAGTGGGAGGAAGATAGAACTTGATGAGGTTGTTGAACCTTTACTTCAACCTGAGAGTAGCGCAGTACAGAAAGTTGTTTCTGTGGAGCCTACATTAGCTGAAGAGGAAGTTAATGATGATGATCATGAAACTTTGGATCAAGTTGCTATCAAACCTCGTAGGTCGACAAGGACGCGTACTGCTCCCGAGTGGTACGGCAACCCTGTCTTAGAGGTCATGTTGTTAGACAACGATGAACCTACGAGCTATGGAGAAGCGATGATGGGCCCGGATTCCGAGAAGTGGTTAGAGGCCATGAAATCCGAGATGGGATCCATGTATGAAAACAAAGTATGGACTTTGGAAGTATTACCTGAAGGGCGTAAAGCCATTCAGAACAAATGGATCTTTAAGAGGAAGACGGACGCGGACGGTAATGTCACCGTCTATAAAGCTCGACTTGTGGCAAAGGGTTTTTCACAAGTTCAAGGAGTTGACTACGATGAGACCTTCTCACCCGTAGCGATGCTTAAGTCCGTCAGAATCATGTTAGCAATAGCTGCTTTTTTCGATTATGAAATTTGGCAGATGGATGTCAAAACAGCGTTCCTTAACGGTTTCCTTAAGGAAGAGTTGTATATGATGCAACCAGAAGGTTTTGTCGATCCAGAGAATGCTGACAAAGTTTGCAAACTCCAGCGATCCATTTATGGACTGGTGCAAGCATCTCGGAGTTGGAATCTTCGTTTTGATGAGGTGATCAAAGCGTTCGAGTTTATACAAGTTTACGGAGAAGCTTGTATTTACAAGAAAGTGAGTGGGAGCTCTATAGCGTTTCTAATATTATATGTGGATGACATATTACTGATTGGAAACAATATAGAAATGCTGGAAAGCGTAAAAGAATATTTGAACAACAGTTTTTCAATGAAGGACCTAGGAGAAGCTGCTTTCATATTAGGCATCAAGATCTATAGAGATAGATCGAGACGCTTAATAGGACTTTCACAAAGCACATACCTTGACAAAGTTTTGAAGAAGTTCAAAATGGATCAGTCCAAGAAGGGGTTCTTGCCTGTATTGCAAGGTGTGAAGTTGAGTAAGACTCAATGCCCAGTGACTGCAGAAGATAGAGGAAAGATGAGTGTCATCCCCTATGCTTCGGCCATAGGCTCTATCATGTATGCAATGCTGTGCACAAGACCCGATGTCAGCCTTGCCATAAGTATGGTCGGAAGGTTTCAAAGTGATCTAGGAATGGAACACTGGACGGCGGTCAAGAATATCCTGAAGTACCTGAAAAGGACTAAGGACATGTTTCTCGTTTATGGAGGTGATCAAGAGCTCGTCGTAAAGGGTTACGTCGATGCAAGCTTTGACACTGATCCGGATGACTCTAAGTCGCAAACCGGATACGTATTTATTCTTAATGGGGGTGCGGTTAGCTGGTGCAGTTCCAAGCAAAGCGTGGTAGCAGATTCTACATGCGAAGCGGAGTACATCGCTGCCTCGGAGGCGGCGAAGGAAGGTGTCTGGATGAAGGAGTTCATGACAGATCTTGGAGTAGTGCCTAGTGCGCTTAACCCAATGACTCTGTTTTGTGATAACACTGGTGCCATTGCTCTAGCCAAGGAACCAAGATTTCACAAGAGGACCAGACACATAAAGCGACGCTTCAATTCCATCCGCGATTACATCAAGGAGGACGACATAAATATTTGCAAAGTACACACGGATCTAAATGTTGCAGATCCGATGACTAAACCTCTTCCAAGGGCTAAACATGAACAACACCAGAACTGCATGTGTGTTCGATTCATTACAATGTAAATCACATAGTGATGTGAACTAGATTACTGACTCTAGTGCAAGTGGGAGACTGTTGGAAATATGCCCTAGAGGCAATAATAAATTGGTTATTATTATATTTCCTTGTTCATGATAATCGTTTATTATCCATGCTATAATTGTATTGATTGGAAACTCAAATACATGTGTGGGTACATAGACAACACTGTGTCCCTAGTATGCCTCTAGTTGACTAGCTCGTTGATCAAAGATGGTTAAGGTTTCCTAGCCATTAACATGAGATGTCATTTGATAACGGGATCACATCATTAGGAGAATGATGTGATGGACAAGACCCAAACTAAGAACGTAGCATTTGATCGTGTCAGTTTATTGCTATTGTTTTCTGCATGTCAAGTATCTGTTCCTTTGACCATGAGATCATGCAACTCACTGACACCGGAGGAGTACCTTGTGTGTATCAAACGTCGCAACGTAACTGGGTGACTATAAAGGTGCTCTACAGGTATCTCCAAGGGTGTCTGTTGGGTTGGCATGGATCAAGACTGGGATTTGTTACTCCGTATGACAGAGAGGTATCTCAGGGCCCACTCGGTGATACAACATCACAATAAGCCTTGCAAGCAATGTGACTAAAGTGTTAGCCACGAGATCTTGTATTACGGAACGAGTAAAGAGACTTGCCGGTAACGAGATTGAACTAGGTATAGAGATACCGACGATCGAATCTCGGGCAAGTAACATACCGAAGAACAAAGGGAACAGCATACGGGATTAACTGAATCCTTGACATAGAGGTTCGACCGATAAAAGATCTTCATAGAATATGTAGGAGCCAATATGGGCATCCAGGTCCCGCTATTGGTTATTGGCCGTAGAGGTGTCTCGGTCATGTCTACATAGTTCTCGAACCCGCAGGGTCTACACACTTAACGTTTGGTGACGATTAGTATAGTTGAGTTATTATGTTGGTGACCGAAGGTTGTTCGGAGTCCCGGATAAGATCCCGGACATGACGAGGATCTCCGGAATAGTCCGGAGGTAAAGATTGATATATGTGATAATAGTGTTTTGATCTCCGGAAGAGTTCCGGAGTTCACCGGAAGGGGTTCCGGATGTTTACCGAAGTGTTCGGGTGCAGCAACACTTTATATGGGCCAAAGGGATAAAGCCCACGAGGTATTGGAAAGTGCAAAAGTAGTTTTGCTGCCGCGTAAGCGGTACTACCGCTTGGTGAAGCGGTACTACCGCCCGAGCGGTACTACCGCTTGTATGAAGCGGTACTACCGCCCAAGCGGTACTACCGCTTGTGTGCGGCTGTGCACGGTTCGGCAGGGATCCGAGTTGGACTCTTTCCCTGCGGGCAAAACCGACCTTGTGCGGGCAAAACCGACCTGGAGGAGGCTTTTACTCCAAGTTTAGACCCCAAGGCTCAACATATAAATAGAGGGGCAGGGCTAGCACACGAGACACATCAAGATTTCCCCAAGCCGTGTGCGGCAACCCTAACCCTCTAGTTCCTCCGTCATAATCTCCGTAGCGCTTGGCGAAGCCCTGCAGAGATTGTTCCTCACCACCATCACCACGCTGTCGTGCTGCTGGAACTCAACCACTACTTCACCATCGCTCGCTGGATCGAGGAGGTGAAGGCGTCATCAAGCCGTACGTGTGTTGAACGCGGAGGTGCCGTCCGTTCGGCGCTAGTTCGTGATCGGATCGAGGGACGACTTGCGATTTGGATCGCGGAGACGTTCGACTACATCAACCGCGTTTCTTAAACGCTTCCGCTTAGCGATCTACAAGGGTATGTAGATTCACTCTCCCTCTCGTAGATGCTCATCACCATGGATAGATCTTGTGTGTGCGTAGGAAAATTTTTGTTTCCCATGCAACGTTCCCCAACAAGTATATAGGTCACTTTAGAGCTATCCTAGGTTAAATAGGTCATTTTTGAGCTAATTAAGGTTATTATGTCATTTTTGAGCTACCTAACCATATAAATTCATTTTTGGAGGAAAAAATGCTAAGTATAGGTCATTTTTGAGCTTTCCTAGGTTAAATGGGTCGTTTGAGAGCTAATTAAGGTTGTTATGTTCTTTTTGAGCTAGCTAAGCATATTAAGTCATTTTGGAGGAATAAATGCTAAGTATAGGTCATTTTAGAGCTATCCTAGGTTAAATGGGTCATTTGAGAGCTAATTAAGGTTATTATGTCATTTTTGAGCTAGCTAAGCATATAAATCCATTTTTGGAGAAATAAATGCTAAGTATACGTCATTTTAGAGCTATCCTAGGTTAAATAGGTCATTTTGGAGCTAATTAATGTTGTTATGTCATTTTTGAGCTAGCTAAGCATATTGAGTCATTTTGTTAAGCTAAACACTTGGGAAAACTTACCGTCATCACTTAGATGTAGGTGAAGGACCGGTCGCGCCAGTGGCAGACGGAGAAGCATCGGTCGATGCTTGTCGGGAGTTATGCTGCACCAAAGATCATTTGCAGTGTATCGTTAGCATGATGCAACTCAAATGTGAAGACTAGTAACTAATGACCATTCAAATGAAACTCACCATGCCCGCCGGAGCAATGACTGCATCGGCGGAGGGGTCGTGCCATTCTTTTCGCACATGCTCTGCACATTTGGTTTTCTCGAGTCAGTCATATTAGTTAGTAATGAAAGGAAGGAACATTACGTGCATGATTTGGCTAATATGCGGAAGAAACTTACCACGAAGAGCTCGTATAGGGCCCGTTGACCCGCCTCGTTCCGGTTCCTTTCCTCCTCCAATAGCTTAGCCGTCCTCTCCTCCGCCTCCCTCTCCCTCAACCCACTCACTCTCGCTATAGCTTTGTACCACCACGCTGGTAGACTTTGCGCCCCTCAACCCACTCACTCTCGCTATAGCTATCAGAACTATAGCCACCCTCAGCACGGCCACTCGACGAGCCCGTACCTGGGTTCTGCTGCGACTCAGCGTGATCCCCAGTCTCGTGGGACGAAGGCTCGGCGGCCCGACGCTCGTCGGCCCCAGGCTCGTCGGCCGTAGGCGCGTCTGTCGTAGCCTCGTCTGTCGTAGGCTCGTCGGCCTGAGGCTCGTGGACCGGAGTCCGAGACGGCTGCACCTCAGGCTACTCCATCTCAGACAGAGCACTCCTGTGGTCAGGTGAATCAGCTGGGGGTGGCGGCGAGGAAGGCGTAGTAGCAGCCTTCCTACCTCTCCCGCCGCCACGTCCACCTCTACCAACCTTCTTCCCCCCCCGACCTCTCCCGGTCGAAGAAGAAGCGCCCGTCGGTGTCTGCATACTGAGATCCAGCGCTCTCCGGAGGTGGTGGGGTGGGATGGAAGTACCCCTCCCACCACGCGCCGAGGAAGGAGCCCCGGAGCGCTCTCGACCCGCGCCCACCATCTGTCAACACCTGCAATGACAAAGAGTAAACGAAGTTAGTACAACATTAAAAAAATGAATACCTGACATGAATATAATTTATGTGTATCATCATCATGAACATAATAAAAAATTGAATACCTAACATGAACCAATTAATAATATATATGTACATAATAATAATTGAATACCTGACATGAACTATAATATTAATCTTCATCGTCATCATTAATAAATGCATCATCATCGTCTATATATGCTTCGGGGTCAATAAATGCATCATCATCATCACTATCAGTAATGACGTGCTCATCATCATCATCAATAAATGCATCAACATGTGGGAGGCCTCCTGTACGTAATCGGTCAAGCATTGACAGGTCATCCGCAGCAGTAAACTCTTCTTGTTCCGGCTCTTCTTGTTCCGGTTCAGGCTCGGATTCACTGCCGCTGTCTACTTCAATGTTCTGAGGTGAAGTAGAGCGGTTCTTGAAACGTTTTTTGGAAAGACGTGTTTCTTGGAAGAATTCTCCTTCATATGTGTCTGGGTTAATGTGAGGTTCATAATCCTCTTCATTGGGGGGAGGTGGTCTAACATGTGGCGGCACTTCATAAACGACATCCCAACCTTTGAGATTTGGATCACTTTGGCAGGCCCACGGTAGATAGAAAACTTGGGTTGCCTGTTGTGCCGTAATATAGACATCGGGAACATCCAAATGGGTGCTTTGTTTGATTTCGACTAGCCCTAGATGTTCATGAGTCCTTCTAGTCTCCTTCGGCTGGAACCAATAACATTTGAAGACTACGACTTTCGGTGGGTTTGCACCATAGAATAGAAGTTCATAAATTGCTTCAACTCTTCCATAATACCTGGTACCTCCTTCGCCGATAGCAGAGACACAACAATTTGTAGACTTTCGGTCGGCCATAGATAGCTCTTTGCCATAGGTACGAAAGCGATACCCGTTGATGTCGTATTTGTCAAATGAACGGACCTTATAGTCAAAACCATTAGCGACTTGTCTCAATTCGGCGTCCATAGACTCTGAACTAGCCTACAAGTTTAATACGAAAGGATTGTTGCATTAGCCGGAAATTAGACGAAGAAATGAAATGGTCTAATGGAAATTACCGTTTGTTTGAACCAAGAGATGAAACCGGGATAGCTGCCTCCATGCATTGCCAGAAGCTCATACTCTTCGACGGAATCCTTTTGGATCACCGCTCCATACGAGAATTTGGCGACGTATCGACTGTATCAAATATCCGGGAATAAGAGCAGTTCAAAGGAATTAGAGGTTGCGAAACAATGTACCGAGAACTTACTCGATGTACGGCCGCACTTCTGTTAGGTTGTTCAAGATATACAACATAATGGTCCGCCATTCGTCGACATCCAGCGATAAGGAAGTATAAGCACCGGCTGGTGTGAGCTTCCCTTTGAATAGGCTGAGGTTGGATCCACCCTTTTTAGGGTCGCCAGCATTGTACCGAGGCTTCGGATTATGCAAATGACGATTTTTGGCTTCGTAGTGTGCTGTCATGAAGTTTGCCGCCTCCTCAGTAATGAATGCCTCGGCCATCGATGCTTCAATTCGACGTTTATTTTTACATTTTTCTCGAAGCGTCTTCTGCATCCTCTCAGTTGCGTAGCACCAACGATTCTGCACGGGCCCCCCCAATCGTGCCTCGGTCGGGAGATGCAAAATCAAATGCTGCATTGGATTAAAGAAGCCTGGTGGAAAGATCTTCTCTAACGTGCAGATCAACTCCGGCGCCAACTCTTCCAGTTCTTCTAGCAAGCCAGGCGATAGTTCTTTCGCACAAAGAACACGGAAGAAATAGCTCAGCTCTGCCAGTACTAGCCATTCATCCTCAGGGATAAAGCCACGCAACATCACCGGCATTACCCGCTCAAGCCATATGTGCCAATCATGACTCTTGAGACCAAATATTTTCAATTTTTCAAGGCTCGCTCCCCTCTTTAGATTCGCTGCATACCCATCGGGGAACATCAACTCCTTTTTCACCCACAGGATAATTTCCCTCATAGCTGGCCTTCCAAGATTGAACCATGCCTTTGGCTGTTGGAAATATGCCCTAGAGGCAATAATAAATTGGTTATTATTATATTTCCTTGTTCATGATAATCGTTTATTATCCATGCTATAATTGTATTGATTGGAAACTCAAATACATGTGTGGGTACATAGACAACACTGTGTCCCTAGTAAGCCTCTAGTTGACTAGCTCGTTGATCAAAGATGGTTAAGGTTTCCTAGCCATTGACATGAGATGTCATTTGATAACGGGATCACATCATTAGGAGAATGATGTGATGGACAAGACCCAAACTACGAACGTAGCATATGATCGTGTTAGTTTATTGCTATTGTTTTCTGCATGTCAAGTATCTGTTCCTTTGACCATGAGATCATGCAACTCACTGACACCGGAGGAATACCTTGTGTGTATCAAATGTCGCAACGTAACTGGGCGACTATAAAGGTGCTCTACAGGTATCTCCAAGGGTGTCTGTTGGGTTGGCATGGATCAAGACTGGGATTTGTTACTCCGTATGACGGAGAGGTATCTCAGGGCCCACTCGGTGATACAACATCACAATAAGCCTTGCAAGCAATGTGACTAAAGTGTTAGCCACGAGATCTTGTATTACGGAACGAGTAAAGAGACTTGCCGGTAACGAGATTGAACTAGGTATAGAGATACCGACGATCGAATCTCGGGCAAGTAACATACCGAAGAACAAAGGGAACAGCATACGGGATTAACTGAATCCTTGACATAGAGGTTCGACCGATAAAAGATCTTCGTAGAATATGTAGGAGCCAATATGGGCATCCAGGTCCCGCTATTGGTTATTGGCCGTAGAGGTGTCTCGGTCATGTCTACATAGTTCTCGAACCCGCAGGGTCTACACACTTAACGTTTGGTGACGATTAGTATAATTGAGTTATTATGTTGGTGACCGAAAGTTGTTCGGAGTCCCGGATAAGATCCCGGACATGACGAGGATCTCCGGAATAGTCTGGAGGTAAAGATTGATATATGTGATAATAGTGTTTTGATCTCCGGAAGGGTTCCGGAATTCACCGGAAGGGGTTCCGGATGTTTACCGAAGTGTTCGGGTGCAGCAACACTTTATATGGGCCAAAGGGATAAAGCCCACGAGGTATTGGAAAGTGCAAAAGTAGTTTTGCTGCCGCGTAAGCGGTACTACCGCTTGGTGAAGCGGTACTACCGCCCGAGCGGTACTACCGCTTGTGTGAAGCGGTACTACCGCCAAAGCGGTACTACCGCTTGTGGGCGGTACTACCGCTTGTGCGCGGCTGTGCGCGGTTCGGCAGGGATCCGAGTTGGACTCTTTTCCTGCGGGCCAAACCGACCTTGTGCGGGCAAAACCGACCTGGAGGAGGCTTTTACTCCAAGTTTAGACCCCAAGGCTCAACATATAAATAGAGGGGCAGGGCTAGCACACGGGAGACATCAAGATTTCCCCAAGCTGTGTGCGGCAACCCTAGCCCTCTAGTTCCTCCGTCATAATCTCCGTAGCGCTTGGCGAAGCCCTGCAGAGATTGTTCCTCACCACCATCACCACGCCATCGTGCTGCTGGATCGAGGAGGTGAAGGCGTCATCAACCGTACGTGTGTTGAACGCGGAGGTGCCGTCCGTTTGGCGCTAGTTCGTGATCGGATCGAGGGACGACTTGCGATTTGGATCGCGGAGACGTTCGACTACATCAACCGCGTTTCTTAAACGCTTCCGCTTAGCGATCTACAAGGGTATGTAGATTTACTCCCCCTCTCGTAGATGCTCATCACCATGGATAGATCTTGTGTGTGCGTAGGAAAATTTTTGTTTCCCATGCAACGTTCCCCATCAGTGGCATCTGAGCCAGGTCTATGCGTAGATGAGATCTCGAGTAGAACACAACCGAGTTGTGGGCGTGGGTGTATACATATTGCTTGCCGTTACTAGTTGATATTTGATTCGGCGGTACTGTGAGATGAAGCGGCCCGGACCGACATTACACGTACACTTACGCGAGACAGGTTCCTTCAACTGACATGTAACTTCGTTGCATAAAGATGGCTAGCGGGTGTCTGTCTCTCTCACTTTAGTTGAATCGATTTCAATGAAGAGGGTTCTTTTAGAAGATCAAAAAGCAATCACTACACCACGTTGTGGTTTTGCGTAGGTAAGAACGGTTCTTGCAAACCCGTAGCAGCCACGTAAAATTTGCAACAACAATTAGAGGACGTCTAACTTGTTTTTGCAGGGTATGATGTGATATGATATGGCCAATTGCATGATGAGATATATGTGATGTATGAGATGATCATGTGTTGTATAGAATATCACGACTTGCATGTCGATGAGTACGGCAACTGGCAGGAGCCATAGAGTTGTCTTTAATTATTGTATGACCTGCGTGTCAATCATTAAGCGCTATGTAATGCTTTACTTTATCGCTAAACGTTAGCAATAGTCGTGGAAGCAACAGTCGGCGCGACAACCTTATGGCGACACGTTGATGGAGATCAAGATGATGGAGATCATGGCGTCATGCCGGTGACGATGGAGATCATGCCGGTGCTTTGGAGATGGAGATCAAAAGCACAAGTTCATGGCCATATCATGTCACTTATGATTTGCATGTGATGTTAATCCTTTTATGCATCTTATTTTGCTTAGGACGACGGTAGCATTATAAGGTCATCCCTCACTTAAATTTCAAGATAAATTGTGTTCTCCCCGAGTGTGCACCGTTGCGAAAGTTCGTCGTTTCGAGACACGCCGTGATGATCGGGTGTGATAGACTCCACGTTCACATACAACGGGTGCAAGCCATGTTGCACACGCGGAACACTCGGGTTAAACTTGACGAGCCTAGCATGTACAGACATGGCCTCGGAACACAAGAGACTGAAAGGTCGAACATGAGTCATATAGTAGATATGATCAACATGAAGATGTTCACCATTGAAACCACCTCAACTCACGAGATTATCGGACTTGAGTTGGTGGATTTGGATCATGTTACACTCGAATGACCGGAGGGATGTCAATTTGAGTGGGAGTTTTTTAAATAATATGATTAACTAAACTCATTATCTAGAACAATAGTCTAAGTTGTCTTTGCTATATTTATGTTGTAGATCATGGCTCGCGCAGTAGCACCCCTGAATTTTAATGCGTTCCTAGAGAAAGCTAAGTTGAAAGATGATGGAAGTAACTTTGTGGACTGGGCCCGTAATCTAAGGATTATCCTTACGGCTTCCCAGAAGGCTTATGTCCTTGATGCACCGCTTGGTGATCCACCCGCTCCAGTTGAGTCTCTAGACGTTGTGAACGCCTGGCAGGCTCGTTCTGATGATTACTCAATAGTTCAATGTGCAATGTTGTATGGCTTAGAACCGGGACTTCAAAGACGTTTTGAACGTCATGGAGCATATGAGATGTTCCAGGAGTTGAAGTTTATCTTTCAGAAGAATGCCCGGATCGAGAGATATGAGATCTCCGATAAGTTCTATGCTTGCAAGATGGAGGAGAACGGGTCTATCAGTGATCACGTGCTCAGAATGTCTGGGTACTCCACCCGTCTGGCTGAGTTAGGGATGCCCCTTCCGCCAGAGGCTATCACTGACAGAGTTCTTCAATCATTTCCACCTAGCTACAAGAGCTTCGTGTTGAACTATAACATGCACGGGATGAACAAGTCAGTCGCCGAGCTGTTTGCGATGCTGAAAGCCGCTGAGTCTGAAATTCTGAAGGAGCATCAAGTGTTGATGGTCAATAAAACCACTAGTTTCAAGAAAAATGGCAAGGGTAAGAAGGGTAACTCCAAGAAGAGTGGCAAAGCAGTTGCTCCTCTCGTGAAGAAACCCAAGGCTGGACCCAAACCAGAAACTGTGTGTTTTCATTGCAAGGGAACTGGACACTGGAAGCGGAATTGCCCCAAGTATTTGGCTGACAAGAAGGCGGCCAACAACAAACAAGGTATATATGATATACATGTTATTGATGTGTACCTTACCAACTCTCGTTGTAGTGCCTGGGTATTTGATACCGGTGCGGTTGCTCATATTTGCAACTCAAAACAGGAACTGCGGAATAGACAGAGGCTGGCAAAGGACGAAGTGACGATGCGCGTGGGAAATGGTTCCAAGGTTGATGTGATCGCCGTCGGCACGCTCGCTCTTCGATTACCGTCGGGATTAGTGATGAACCTAAATAAGTGTTATTTGGTGCCTGCGTTAAGCATGAACATTATATCTGGATCTTGTTTATTGCGAGACGGTTACTCATTTAAATCAAAGAATAATGGTTGTTCTATTTATATGAGTAATATCTTTTATGGTCATGCACCCGATGTGAGGGGTTTGTTCTTATTGAATCTCGATAGTAATGATACACATGTTCATAACATTGATGCCAAAATATGTAGAATTGATAATGATAATACCACTTTCTTGTGGCACTGCCGTTTAGGTCATATTGGCGTAAAACGCATGAGGAAGCTCCATACTGATGGACTTTTGGAGTCACTTTATTTTGAATCACTTGACACATGTGAGCCATGCCTCATGGGCAAGATGACTAAAACGCCGTTCTCTGGAACAATGGAACGGGCAACTGACTTATTGGAAATCATACATACTGATGTGTGTGGTCCGATGAGTATTGAGGTGCGCGGTGGTTATCGTTATTTTCTCACCTTCACTGATGACTTAAGTAGATATGGGTATATTTACTTAATGAAACACAAGTCTGAAACATTTGAAAAGTTCAAACAATTTCATAGTGAAGTTGAGAATCATCGTAACAAGAAGATTAAATTCCTACGATCTGATCGAGGAGGAGAATATCTGAGTTATGAGTTTGGTAGTCACTTAAGACAGTGTGGAATTGTTTCACAATTGACACCGCCTGGAACACCACAGCGTAATGGTGTGTCCGAACGTCGTAATCGAACCTTATTGGATATGGTGCGATCTATGATGTCTCTTGCCGATTTGCCACTATCGTTTTGGGGTTATGCATTAGAGACAGCTGCATTCACTTTAAATAGGGCACCATCGAAATCCGTTGAGACGACGCCATATGAACTTTGGTTTGGCAAGAAGCCAAAGCTGTCGTTTCTTAAAATTTGGGGATGTGATGCTTATGTCAAAAAGCTTCAGCCAGAAAAGCTGGAACCCAAAGCGGAGAAATGCGTCTTCATAGGATACCCAAAAGAGACAGTTGGGTATACCTTCTACCTCAGATCCGAAGGCAAAGTGTTTGTCGCTAAAAACGGAACATTTCTTGAGAAAGAGTTTCTCTCGAAAGAATTGAGTGGGAGGAAGATAGAACTTGATGAGGTTGTTGAACCTTTACTTCAACCTAAGTGTAGCGCAGCGCAGAAAGTTGTTTCTGTGGAGCCTACATTAGCTGAAGAGGAAGTTAATGATGATGATCATGAAGCTTTGGATCAAGTTGCTATCGAACCTCGTAGGTCGACAAGGACGCGTACTGCTCCTGAGTGGTACGGCAACCCTGTCTTAGAAGTCATGTTGTTAGACAACGATGAACCTACGAGCTATGGAGAAGCGATGATGAGCCCGGATTCCGAGAAGTGGTTAGAGGCCATGAAATCCGAGATGGGATCCATGTATGAAAACAAAGTATGGACTTTGGAAGTATTACCTGAAGGGCGTAAAGCCATTCCGAACAAATGGATCTTTAAGAGGAAGACGGACGCGGACGGTAATGTCACCGTCTATAAAGCTCGACTTGTGGCAAAGGGTTTTTCACAAGTTCAAGGAGTTGACTACGATGAGACCTTCTCACCCGTAGCGATGCTTAAGTCCGTCAGAATCATGTTAGCAATAGCTGCCTTTTTCGATTATGAAATTTGGCAGATGGATGTCAAAACAGCGTTCCTTAACGGTTACCTTAAGGAAGAGTTGTATATGATGCAACCAGAAGGTTTTGTCGATCCAGAGAATGCTGACAAAGTTTGCAAACTCCAGCGATCCATTTATGTACTGGTGCAAGCATCTCGGAGTTGGAATCTTCGTTTTGATGAGGTGATCAAAGCGTTCGAGTTTATACAAGTTTACGGAGAAGCTTGTATTTACAAGAAAGTGAGTGGGAGCTCTATAGCGTTTCTAATATTATATGTGGATGAGATATTACTGATTGGAAACAATATAGAAATGCTGGAAAGCGTAAAGGAATATTTGAACAACAGTTTTTCAATGAAGGACCTAGGAGAAGCTGCTTTCATATTAGGCATCAAGATCTATAGAGATAGATCGAGACGCTTAATAGGACTTTCACAAAGCACATACCTTGACAAAGTTTTGAAGAAGTTCAAAATGGATCAGTCCAAGAAGGGGTTCTTGCCTGTATTGCAAGGTGTGAAGTTGAGTAAGACTCAATGCCCAGTGACTGCAGAAGATAGAGAAAAGATGAGTGTCATCCCCTATGCTTCGGCCATAGGCTCTATCATGTATGCAATGCTGTGCACAAGACCCGATGTCAGCCTTGCCATAAGTATGGCCGGAAGGTTTCAAAGTGATCCAGGAATGGAACATTGGACGGCGGTCAAGAATATCCTGAAGTACCTGAAAAGGACTAAGGATATGTTTCTCGTTTATGGAGGTGATCAAGAGCTCGTCGTAAAGGGTTACGTCGATGCAAGCTTTGACACTGATCCGGATGACTCTAAGTCTCAAACCGGATACGTGTTTATTCTTAATGGGGGTGCGGTTAGCTGGTGCAGTTCCAAGCAAAGCGTGGTAGCAGATTCTACATGCGAAGCGGAGTACATCGCTGCCTCGGAGGCGGCGAAGGAAGGTGTCTGGATGAAGGAGTTCATGACAGATCTTGGAGTAGTGCCTAGTGCGCTTAACCCAATGACTCTGTTTTGTGATAATACTGGTGCCATTGCTCTAGCCAAGGAACCAAGATTTCACAAGAGGACCAGACACATAAAGCGACGTTTCAATTCCATCCGCGATTACATCAAGGAGGACGACATAAATATTTGCAAAGTACACACGGATCTAAATGTTGCAGATCCGATGACTAAACCTCTTCCAAGGGCTAAACATGAACAACACTAGAACTGCATGGGTGTTCGATTCATTACAATGTAAATCACATAGTGATGTGAACTAGATTATTGACTCTAGTGCAAGTGGGAGACTGTTGGAAATATGCCCTAGAGGCAATAATAAATTGGTTATTATTATATTTCCTTGTTCATGATAATCGTTTATTATCCATGCTATAATTGTATTGATTGGAAACTCAAATACATGTGTGGGTACATAGACAACACTGTGTCCCTAGTAAGCCTCTAGTTGACTAGCTCGTTGATCAAAGATGGTTAAGGTTTCCTAGCCATTGACATGAGATGTCATTTGATAACGGGATCACATCATTAGGAGAATGATGTGATGGACAAGACCCAAACTACGAACGTAGCATATGATCGTGTTAGTTTATTGCTATTGTTTTCTGCATGTCAAGTATCTGTTCCTTTGACCATGAGATCATGCAACTCACTGACACCGGAGGAATACCTTGTGTGTATCAAACGTCGCAACGTAACTGGGCGACTATAAAGGTGCTCTACAGGTATCTCCGAGGGTGTCTGTTGGGTTGGCATGGATCAAGACTGGGATTTGTTACTCCGTATGACGGAGAGGTATCTCAGGGCTCACTCGGTAATACAACATCACAATGAGCCTTGCAAGCAATGTGACTAAAGTGTTAGCCACGAGATCTTGTATTACGGAACGAGTAAAGAGACTTGCCGGTAACGAGATTGAACTAGGTATAGAGATACCGACGATCGAATCTCGGGCAAGTAACATACCGAAGAACAAAGGGAACAGCATACGGGATTAACTGAATCCTTGACATAGAGGTTCGACCGATAAAAGATCTTCGTAGAATATGTAGGAGCCAATATGGGCATCCAGGTCCCGCTATTGGTTATTGGCCGTAGAGGTGTCTCGGTCATGTCTACATAGTTCTCGAACCCGCAGGGTCTACACACTTAACCTTTGGTGACGATTAGTATAATTGAGTTATTATGTTGGTGACCGAAAGTTGTTCGGAGTCCCGGATAAGATCCCGGACATGACGAGGATCTCCGGAATAGTCTGGAGGTAAAGATTGATATATGTGATAATAGTGTTTTGATCTCCGGAAGGGTTCCGGAATTCACCGGAAGGGGTTCCGGATGTTTACCGAAGTGTTCGGGTGCAGCAACACTTTATATGGGCCAAAGGGATAAAGCCCACGAGGTATTGGAAAGTGCAAAAGTAGTTTTGCTGCCGCATAAGCGGTACTACCGCTTGGTGAAGTGGTACTACCGCCCGAGCGGTACTACCGCTTGTGTGAAGCGGTACTACCGCCCAAGCGGTACTACCGCTTGTGAGCGGTACTACTGCTTGTGCGCGGCTGTGCGCGGTTCGGCAGGGATCCGAGTTGGACTCTTTCCCTGCGGGCCAAACCGACCTTGTGCGGGCAAAACCGACCTGGAGGAGGCTTTTACTCCAAGTTTAGACCCCAAGGCTCAACATATAAATAGAGGGGCAGGGCTAGCACACGGGAGACGTCAAGATTTCCCCAAGCCGTGTGCGGCAACCCTAACCCTCTAGTTCCTCCGTCATAATCTCCGTAGCGCTTGGCGAAGCCCTGCAGAGATTGTTCCTCACCACCATCACCACGCCGTCGTGCTGCTGGATCGAGGAGGTGAAGGCGTCATCAAGCCGTACGTGTGTTGAACGCGGAGGTGCCGTCCGTTCGGCGCTAGTTCGTGATCGGATCGAGGGACGACTTGCGATTTGGATCGCGGAGACGTTCGACTACATCAACCGCGTTTCTTAAACGCTTCCGCTTAGCGATCTACAAGGGTATGTAGATTTACTCCCCCTCTCGTAGATGCTCATCACCATGGATAGATCTTGTGTGTGCGTAGGAAAATTTTTGTTTCCCATGCAACGTTCCCCAACATTGGCTTCGTCCAGTTCTGCTTTCCTTTCAGTTGTCGCATATTTTGTAGCGGTCTATCACATAGAGCCTCCTGATCAACTCTAGCCTTAGGATTATCCTTTGTTTTCCCCTCTATGCCGAACAATGTACCAAAGAGGGCCTCGCCGACATTCTTTTCACTGTGCATCACGTCGATGTTGTGTGGGCAAAGGAGGTCTTTGAAGTAAGGCAGATCCCACAAGCATGTCTTGTGAGTCCAGGCGTGTTCGGAATTATACCCCTTGAAATACCCTGGACGCTCCGGATCCGGCTCGAGAGAGTTGAACTGATCCAGGGTCTGTTGGCCTGTCAACGCAGGTGGTGCAGAGTTTTTGACAACTCTACCTTTGATGAAGTTCTTCTTGTCTTTTCTGAACTTATGGCGAGGATCCAGGAACTGTCTATGCATGTCGAAGCAAGAAAACTTGCCACCCGCCTGCAGCCGACGAAACTCAAGAGCTGCCTTGCATGTGGGGCACGGGAACCTTCCATGCACACACCAGCCAACGAATAGCGCATACGCCGGCAAGTCATGCATCGAGTACATGTACCACGCACGCAATAGGAAGTTTTTTTTGTAGCGGCGTCGTATGTCTTGATCCCATTATCCCAAGCTTCTTGCAGTTCATCCTTAAGCGGCTGCATGTACACATTCATATTCTTCCCCGGATAGTTGGGCCCCGGAATTATCAACGTCAGGAAAATGTTCTTTCTTTGCATAATCTGTCCGGGGGGGGAGATTGAGTGGAATGACAAATACAGGCCAACAACTGTATTGAGCTGCCATCATACCAAACACATTGAACCCATCCGTGCTTATGGCGATTTGAGGATGCCTTGGATCTGCCGCTTTAGCATGATGTATTGCATCGAAGCGCTTCCATGCAAAAGCGTCCGATGTGTGTACCAACATCGGCTCCCCATCTGCATCTAGTTCGGTTCTTTTGCCCAATTTGTGCCATGTCATCTGTCTGGCCGTCTCTTCGACCATGAAAAGACGTTGAAGTCTTGGTATGATTGGCATATACCGAAGAACATTAACTGGGATTTTTGTCTGACTCTTCTCACCCATACCGTTGTCTACCTCAACATACCTGGAAGACTGGCAAACGGGACAATACTTCAAGTCCGCATACTCAAGCCTAAATAAGGCACATCCTTTCTCACAGGCATCTATCTTCTCATAGGGCATCTTAAGTGCACGGAGGATTTTGTCCGACTGGTACAGGTTTGCAGGCATTACATGGCCTTTGGGTAGAAAGCATCCAAATAGTGTCATCATCGCGTCGTAGCATACTCTGCCCAAGTTGAATTGAGCCTTCAGAGCCATTACTTGTGCGATGGCATCCAGCTGACAAAGCTCAGTGTGCTCGTGGAGAGGACGTTTTCAAGACTCCAACATATCATTGAAGGCCTTTGCAGATTCCTCCATCTCATCGTCCGAATCCGGAGCATCATCAAAGTCTTCCACCATGTCTTCCATCCCGGTACCATGCTCATCGGTGCGACGACGGCCCTCCTCAGCTCTGGCACGTTGGGCAGACTCACCATGAAATGTCCAGACCGTATAATCAGGCGTAAAACCCAACTTCTGCAGGTGTTTGATCATTTCAAACTCGGACTTCTTATGAAAGTTGTCGCAGTCGACACAGGGGCACCAGTTTGTTTCCTGTCCATTTATAAATGCGGCTCTCACAAACCCCTTGGTTTTTCTTAGCCATTCATGGGTCATGTCTTTCTGACTAGTGTGACCGGTGTACATCCACGCACGATCACTCATCTTGCCTAGCTACTGGACACACAAGAAATATATACATAATTCAGCAAACCATATTCATCAGTTAATAGAGTTTGTCAGTTTTATTACGTCCATGCAACCTAGACGCTAGTAGGTAAAGATAGGTCCTAATCCCACCCGAGTATGTGTAGATTGGGTTCGTTTTCCCATGCTCTGCTCCGGATCCGACGCAAAATTTCGGCAGCACCTCCCCGCTGTTCTCCTGATACACGTCTCGGCAATAAGCGGAGAGGATGTGTACCCGGAAAACAACAGGGAGGCACTGACGAAATTCTGCATCGGATCCGGAGCAGAGCATATGGGAAAACGAACCCAATCTACACATACTTGGGCTGTCCATGGATAACGTTGGAAATTCGAAATAATCACGGTTATAAATATGCAAATGCATGCATATTTATAGATGTAACCCTTTCGAACGGGAGACGCATAGTGGTCACGCATACTGATGATTGACACCTATAGCTAGCAAGTTTCATCGGCACGAAGACCGGAACAGAGCAAATGAAGGGGGGAGGAGGAGATGTCATTTGTGCTCACCCACGAACGCAGGGGCGGAGCTCGTCGAACGCACGGGGAGGTCGTCGAACACCAGACGCTCGCAGCCCCGAAAGAACTGCACATTTAAATCCACCCGATCAACACAAATATATATGATGTTTTTCTTAACAAAATCGGGAAATATACTTCCTAACTCATAATTCACAAATATATGACCCATCGGCCTCTGGAAGGCCGAAGAGCACCTTTTCGGTCAACAGGAGGCCGAAGAGGTGTCGGGGGTCGGGGGTGTCGTGTCTGGGTGGCATGGTGTCGGGGTGTCGTGGTGTCGGGGTGTCGGGGTGTCGTGTCGGGGTCGGGGTGTCGGGGGGTGTCGTGTCTGGGTGTCGTGGTGTCGGGGTGTCAGGGGTGTCGGGGTGTTGGGGTCGGGGTCGGGGTCGGGGTGTCGGGGGGTGTCGTGTCTGGGTGTCGTGGTGTCGCGGGGTCATGGGTGTCGGGGTGTCGGGGTCGGGGTGCCGTGTCGGGGTCGGGGTGTCTGGTCAGGGTCGGGGTGCCGTGTCGGTGTCGGGGTGTCGGGTCGGGGTCGGGGTCGGGGTGCCGTGCCGGGGTCGGGGTCGGGGTCGGGGTGTCGGGGTCGGGGTGTCGGGTCGGGGTCGGGTTGTCGGGTCGGGGTGCCGTGTCGGGGTCGGGATCGAGGTCGGGGTGTCGGGGTCGGGGTCTCGGGTCGGGGTCGGGTTGTCGGGTCGGGGTCGAGGTGCCGTGTCGGGGTCGGGGTTTTTTCTCTTTTTTTCTTTTCTTCTTATTCCTCTTCTTTCTTTTCTTCCTTTTCTTCCTTTTTTTTCCTTCTTCTTCTCCTTCTTCCTCCTTTCCTTTTTCCTCTTCTTCTTCTCCTCCTCTCCTCTTTTTTCTTCTTCTTCTTCCTCTTCTTCTTTTTTCTTCTCCTCCTCCTCCTCTTCTTCTTCTTCCTTTCCTTTTTTCCTCTTCTTCTTCTCCTCCTCTCCTCTTTTTTTCTTCTTCTTCTTCTTCTTTTTTCTTCTCCTCCTCCTCTTCTTCTGTTTCTTCTTCTTATTATTATTTTTTGTTCTTTTTCTTTTTTCTTTTTCCTTTTTTTTTCATCTTCTTTTCTTCTTTTTTTTCTTCTAGGTTTTTTTCTACCTAAATGTCTAAATATTTTTTCCTATTTAGCCAAACACCTAAACAACTATTTGCAAAACATCTAAAAACAGAAAACTAAAAATCTAATTAGCAAAACAGAAAAAAAAATTAAAAGGGGGGCAGGGGAAGCTCACCAGAGAGGGGCAGGGGGCAGGGCGGCTGGCGGCGAGGAGAGGAGGCCGCCGGGGAGGGGGCGGCGGCGGCAGGAGGGCCGTGAGGAGGGGGCGGCGCCGCGGTGGTGGAGGTGCGCCACGGGGAGGGGGGCAGGCGGTGGTGGAGGGCGGGGAGGGGGCGGCGGTGGCGGTGAGAGAGGGGGGGAGGGGGCGGCGGCGAGAGGGCGGGGAGGGGGCGGCGAGAGGGCGGGGAGGGGGCGGCGGCGGCGGCGGCGGTGAGAGAGGGGAACGGGCGCGGGTGTGAGAGAGAGAGAGGTGAGAGAAAGAGAGAGAGAGGCGGGAGGCGCGGGGGGATGGCGAAAATTAAGCCCCCTCTTTGCCGTCTGCTGGCAGACGGCAAAGTTCTTTGCCGTCTGCCAGCAGACGGCAAAGAGGGGGGCCGTTAGCCCGTCCCCGCCGTTACACTGTGGCCCCCCCTCACCTCTTTGCCGTCTGCTGGCAGACGGCAAAGAGTTCATTGCCGTCTGCCAGCAGACGGCAAAGAAGTGGCCCGTGTGACCTGGCAAGTGCAGTACCAAGTGGGGCCCACTTTGTTCTTTGCCGTCTGCTGGCAGACGGCAAAGTACTCTTTGCCGTCTGCCAGCAGACGGCAAAGAAGTGCAGATGGCAAAGAGCCTCTTTGCCATCAGTATGTTCTTTGCCGTCTGCTTTATAAAAGCAGACGGCAAATATCCTCTTTGTCATCTGCCAGCAGACGGCAAAGAGCTGGCAGATGGCAAAGTCCCTGATTCCAGTAGTGATGAGGCTGAGTCGTCCGTGGCCGGCTTGCAAAAGAGGCGAAAGAAAGAAAAAGAGCTCAAGAAAAGAGCAGAAATCTTGGCGGCTGCTCTCCAGAAATCCCTGCGCAAATCCACTGACGTCTTGCACAAGACCAGGACCAACTTTGAGGAAGAAAAAGCCATTCTGCAGAAATGGGCAGAAAAAGCAAAAAACCAACTTGGCCCGGTGAAGGAAGAGTTGAACACTCTAAAACTCCATATCACCAAGATGACTGTGCCTATCTTTGTTAAGTTATAATATCACCATAGTCATAATCCGAGTTAAGTTTGTTGGCTAGCTTACTAACATGCCTCTCCTTTGCACAGGTAGAAGAAGTGACAACGCTGTGCAATTGCCCATAGTAAAGTTGAAGGCAGTGTATACATACCTAGAGCAATTGTACACATGTTGTGTTTATGCAATAATGGCCGTGAAGAATGCCGCAACACACCCTCCATGGATCAAAGATATGCTCAATGATTTATCAACAGTCCCTCAACGGATCCAGGAATTAAAGATGTCGACAGCTCGTGCTGGGGCCGCAATGGCACTAGCTCGTGCCGAGGCTTATTTGCCTGAGATGGAGCCGGCTGAGATGGAGGACGGATTTCTGGGATTTAATGTTGGTGGCTCAGAATTTTCCCAGAAAGATTATGAACGATGTATGCAAGAGACTCCAGTGCTAGTGACTCAATTCTCTAAAGAACTTGATTTGTCAAAATACCAACCCGGCTACACAGCAGAGAACAAACACATCAACCCACCAGAGTACAAGCCGTTTGTGCTGACCTTTGCTCATGACATCGACCCATCTGTTATCATCCGTGAGGACTCAATTTTTCAAGCTTTGTCAACTATTTAGTGGACGCAAAAGGACCTCCAGACTGAGCAGGACGGCCAGCACAAGTTGACCCGGAAGCCTCTGGTGTAGAAGACCAACAGGAGGACGTCAACCCGGAGGAGACGAGAGCCGGCACGCAGGAGTAGTCCTTTTAAAACTTGATGATTTGTGGCCCAAGTTGGGTTCGTAATAGGTGTAGCAAAACACTTGGTCATCTGTTGTGCCATCGTGCACTTAGTACTTTTGAACTCGCATCCTCTAAGGTAATGCGCCGGCTCTTTCTAAGTGAGAAGCTTCTTGCATATGTATCTCCACACTTGCCTTTCATGAATGAGCCGGTCTTTATAGTTTACCATAAGCCGGCACAATAAGATCATGCTGATATTGGAGGTTGAGTGGAAATTCACCAAGGATAACAACTGCACTCGGTGCGATCCGGTGTGCTATTATATTGATAAGCTGAAAATAATAACCCGGATTTCTAAGTTTGACCCGGCAAATGATGATAATAAAGTTTACTCCTGTAGAACAGAATGATATAATAATAGGAAGAAATGTATATATAATTTGCAACAGAAATAAGGAAGTTGCATAATATTAAGCCGGCTTGGAAGCTCAGCATAAGACCAACTTTCGAGGCTCAGGTCTTTCTTCAATGAAGCTGGCGTGATAGCCTATGGTTTATCCTCGCTATCTGTAAGCCGGCTCTCATGTGACATAAGCCGGTGTTTTAAAATTGACAAGTTCAGGGTCAACATGGATTGACTTATCAAGAGTACACCGGGTCACCTTTTCGGAGTAGCATCAAGCAAACAGGCAGGTATAACCAAGTTTCATAACGGCATATGCCGGGTCAATAGGGATGTTAATAGCTAAACTCGATGAGTTGGAAGCCCCCAAGTGACCTATGATCAAAGAATAAAGGCTCAGACACAATTTTTTAGACGAAACGACAGAGATCTTGAGTTTCGGGGATGCTGGCTTTATTATATTGATCATAAAGATATATACATGGGTATGTACAATGAGCTGGAGTGAGTTGCTCTAAGTGTAATAAGGCCGAAGATGAGAAATATTCCAAGGCCTGTTGGTCTCCTCCTCAGAGGTACATGACTTTTTGTGTTCACGTATGTCGACAAGATAATATGATCCATTGTTGAGGTTCTTGCTGATGACAAAGGGCCCTTCCCATGGTGGTGAAAGCTTATGCATGCCTGTTATGTCTTGAATCAAACGGAACACTAAGTCACCTTCTTGGAAAGTTTGACTGCAAACTCTACGGCTATGATAGCGACGTAGGTTTTGCTAATAGATAGCTAATCGTGCTGCTGCAAGATTGCATTCTTCCTTCAACGCATCCAGAGATTCCTGACGAGCTTGTTTATTATCTGCTTTGACATAAGCGGCAACCCTGGGGGAGTCGTGACGGATATCACTTCGCAAAATAGCTTCTGCTCCATAAACAAAAAAAACGGCGTATAGCATGTGGATCTGTTGGGAGTAGTCCGTATGCTCCAAAGGACTGCGGGGAGTTCCTCGACCCAGCAGCCAGGGGTTCGTTCTAGAGGAACCAAAAGTCTGGGTTTGATTCCATGTAATATCTCCTGGTTAGCTCGCTCGACTTGTCCATTAGACTGTGGATGTGCAACTGAGGCTAAATCAAGCCGGATATGCTCACGTTGGCAGAACTGTTCCATTGCTCCCTTGAATAAGTTGGTGCCATTATCTGTGATGATGCTATGTGGATAACCAAAATGAAAAATCAGTTTTTTCAAGAACTTCACCGCTGTCTCGGCATCACAATTGTTTATTGGCTCTACTTCAACCCACTTGGTGAATTTATCAACTGCCACCAGAAGATGAGTCTTTTTATCTTTGGACTGCTTGAACGGGCCAACCATGTCTAGCCCCTAGACTGCAAACGGCCAAGTGATTGGAATCATTCGTAATTCTTGAGCCGGCACATGAGCCTGACGTGCAAATTTCTGACAACCATCGCACTTCCGCACAATGTCCCCGGCATGATGACCTTAGTCACCTGCGTGGATTTCATTAAGAATCTCGCAGCCTTCCTCAAGGGAAACATAATGTTGAAATACACCAGTAATACTCCACCGGTGTAACTCGCCATTGACAATAGTCATGGACTTAGAACATCTGATAATCTGTCGGGCGATGATTTCCTCATCTAGGAGCTCGCCACGAGTCAGATAAGCCATATAGGGAACTGTTCAATCAGGAATAGTATGAAGAGCCGCTACTAGCTGTGCCTCCGGGTCAGGAATAGCGATATGTTCCTCTGATGGCAATTTGACGGAAGGACTATGAAGGACATCGAGGAACAAATTGGGAGGAACCAGCTTACGTTGAGAGCCTAAGTGCGACAGAGCGTCTGCAGCCTTGTTGAGCCGGCGATCAATATGATCAACCTAGTAACCATGAAAATGACCTGCGATGACGGTGACTGCGCGCCGATAAGCCGCCATAAGGGGGTCCTTTGAGTCCCAAGTCCCAGATTCTTGCTGAGCAAGCAAATCTGAGTCACCCAAAAATCTGACCCGACTTAAGTTCATTTCCTTAGCCATGCGAAGCCCATGGAGGAGGGCCTCATATTCAGGTGCATTGTTAGTACAAGGGAACATGAGCCGTACAACATAGAAAAAATTGTCACCTCGTGGAGAAGATACGATAACTCCAGCCCCGGCCCGAGACTTCCAATTGTCTAGAGCCATCAAAGTGTATCGTCCAGTATGTGTTATCCGACTTCTCCTCAGGTACTTGCAATTCAGTCCAATCATTTATGAAGTCCACCAATGCCTGAAATTTGATAGCTGTCCAAGGCACATACTTCACATGGTGTGGTCCAAGCTCGATTGCCCACTTAGCAACCTGATACGTCTCCAACGTATCTACTTTTCCAAACTCTTTTGCCCTTGTTTTGGACTCTAATTTGCATGATTTGAATGGAACTAACCCGGACTGACGCTGTTTTCAGCAGAATTGCCTTGGTGTTATTTTTGTGCAGAAATAAAAGTTCTTGGATTGACCTGAAAATTTATGGAGAATATTTTTGAAATTAATAAAAAATACTGGAGAAAGAATCAACCAGAGAGGGGCCACCACCTGGCCACAAGCCAGCCCCCCCCCCCCTAGGGCGCGCCCCCCTATCTTGTGGGGCCCCTGTGGCTCCTCCGACCTCCAATCCAACTCCATATAACCCTATTTGCGGAGAAAAAAATCAGAGAGAAGAGTTCATCGCGTTTTACGATACGGAGCCGCCGCCACCTCCTGTTCTTCCTCGGGAGGGCAGATCTGGAGTCTGATTTGGGCTCCGGAGAGGGGAAATCGACGCCGTCGTCATCACCAACCATCCTTCATCACCAATTTCATGATGCTCTCCGCCGTTCGTGAGTAATTCCATTATAGGCTTGCTGGACGGTGATGGGTTGGATGAGATTTATCATGTAATCGAGTTAGTTTTGTTAGGGTTTGATCCCTAGTATCCACTATGTTCTGAGATTGATGTTGCTATGACTTTGCTATGCTTAATGCTTGTCACTAGGGCCCGAGTGCCATGATTTCAGATCTGAACCTATTATGTTTTCATGAATATATATGTGTTCTTGATCCTATCTTACAAGTTGTAGACACCTATTACGAGTTATGATCCGCATCCCCCAGGGTGATAATAACTGGGATTCTTTCCGGTGATTACCGTAGTTTGAGGAGTTCATGTATTCACTAAGTGCTAATGCTTTGGTCCGGTTCTCTATTAAAAGGAGGCCTTAATATCCCTTAGTTTCCATTAGGACCCCGCTGCCACGGGAGGGTAGGACAAAAGATGTCATGCAAGTTCTTTTCCATAAGCACGTATGACTATATATGGAATGCATGCCTACATTACATTGATGAATTGGAGCTAGTTCTGTGTCACCCTATGTTATAACCATTGCATGATGAATGCCATCCGACGTAATTATCCATCACTGATCCATTGCCTACGAGCTTTTCACATATTGATCTTTGCTAAGTTACTTTTCCGTTGCTACTGTTACAATCACTACAAAACTGCTACTGTCACCTTGCCATCGTTACCGTTACTTCCATACTACTTTGCTACTGAATACTTTGCTGCAGATATTAAGTCTTTTAGGTGTGGTTGAATTGACAACTCAGCTGCTAATACTCGAGAATATTCTTTGGCTCCCCTTGTGTCGAATCAATAAATTTGGGTTGAATACTCTACCCTCGAAAACTGTTGCGATCCCCTTTACTTGTGGGTTATCAAGACCTTTTTCTAGCGCCGTTGCCGGGGAGCATAGCTCTATTCTCTTAGTCACTTGGGATTTATATCTGTTGATCACTATGAAGAATTTGAAAGATGCTAAAACTAAGATCTACCCCTCAACTACGAGGACAGGTAAGGAACTGCCATCTAGCTCTGCACTTGATTCACCTTCTGTTATGAGTAAATTTGCGACGCCACCACCTGCTAGTAATTCTGATATGTCGCAAGTAATTGATGATGCTACTTCTGCTATGCATGATGCTTATGATGATACTTTGCTTGATACTACTGTGCCACTGGGTGAATTCCTTGATGAACAAATTGCTAGAGTGAATGCTGAAATTGATGATATCTCTGAATCTGATGAAATTATTGAAACTGAACACTATGTTACACCTGCTAGACCTAGCTCTCCTAGATATGAATTGCCTGATATACCTGAGGTTATGTTATGGAAGGAGAGGTAGCTAGGGACTTTCTTGCTTGTGAGGATAGAGATGATCTTAAGAAATTACTACGCAAGTGGAAAGAAAAATCTTTGAATGCTAGAATGCAATATGATCCTAAGTTTGCTACTTCACCTATCTTTGTTACTGATAAGGATTATGAATTCTCTGTCGATCCTGAGTTAATTGCTTTGGTTGAATCTGATCCTTTCCATGGTTATGAATCTGAAACTGTTGTGGCACATCTTACTAAATTGAATGATATAGCCACCCTATTCACTCATGAGGAAAAAATTCGTTACTACTATATTCTTAAGTTGTTTCCTTTCTCATTAAAGGGTGATGCTAAGATATGGTTTAATTCTCTTGCTCCTGGTTGTGTGCGTAGTCCCCAGGATATGATATATTACTTCTCTGAAAAATATTTTCCTGCCCATAAGAACCAAGCTGCCTTGCAGGAAATATTTAACTTTGTGCAAACTGAAGAAGAGAGTCTCCCACAAGCTTGGGGGAGGCTTCTCCAATTACTTAATGCTTTGCCTGATCATCCTCTCAAGAAAAATGAAATACTTGATATCTTTTATAATGGACTAACCGATGCTTCTAGGGACCACCTAGATAGTTGTGCTGGTTGTGTTTTGAGGGAACGAACTGTTGAACAAGCTGAACTACTATTGAATAACATATTGAGCAATGATAATGATTGGACTATTCCCGAACCACCTCCAAAGTCGACTCCGAAGAAAAGAGGTATTCTATTTCTCAGTCCTGAAGATATGCAAGAGGCAAAGAAATCTATGAAAGAAAAAGGTATTAAAGCTGAAGATGTTAAGAATCTACCACCTATTGAAGAAATACATGGTCTTGATAATCCGACACAGGTAGTAGAGGTAAATTCCCTCCGTAGATTTGATGAAGGTGATATTGTTTATAATAAGTCTGCTAGACAATGCTTGGATGAATTTGATAATTTTATTGTTAAGCAAGAAAATTTCAATGCTTATGTTAGTAGACAATTGAAACATAATGCTTACATGCTTGATCGCTTGGGTGATTATATGAGTAGAACTGTTAATGATCTTAAGCTTATTAGTAAACATGCTTCCATGGTAACTACTCAAGTAGAACAAGTACTTAAGGCACAGAATGATTTGCTTAATGAGATGATTAGTAAGAACAATGATCATTCTGTTAGAGTTGTGACTAGAGGTGGTAAAATGACTCAGGAACCTCTGTATCCTGAGGGCCATCCTAAGAGAATTGAGCAAGATTCTCAGAGAGTTAATACTGATGCACCTGGTCATTCTAATAAAAGGAAAAAGAAAGACGATAGGACTTTGCATGATGCTAGTGAACCTGTTATAGATTCACATGAAGACCCAAATGATATTTCTATTTCTGATGCTGAGACACAATCTGGTAATGTACATGAACCTAGTGATAATATTAATAATGATGTTCATGATGATGCTTAGCCTAGTGATGATAATGATGTGGAGATTGAACCTGCTGTTGATCTTGATAACCCACAACCTAAGAACAAAAGATATGATAAAAGAGACTTTGTTGCTAGAAAGCTTGGTAGAGAAAGAGAACCTTGGGTTCAGAAACCCATGCCCTTTCCTCCTAAACCATCCAAGAAGAAGGATGATGAGGATTTTGAGCGCTTTGTTGAAATGCTTAGACCTGTGTTTTTACGTATGCGCTTGACTGACATTCTGAAAATGTCTCCTTATGCTAAGTATGTGAAAGATATTGTGACAAATAAAAGAAAGATACCGGAAGCTGAGATTTCCACCATGCTTGCTAATTATATTTTTAAGGGTGGAATACCCAAGAAACTAGGAGATCCCGGAGTACCTACTATACCATGCTCTATTAAAGGAAATTATGTTAAAACTGCTTTGTGTGACCTTGGAGCTGGTGTTAGTGTTATGCCTTTCTCTTTGTATCGTAGACCTGATTTGAATAAATTGACACCTACTGAAATCTCCTTGCAAATGGCTAATAAATCGACTGCTTTACCCATCGGTATTTGCGAGGATGTGCCTGTTGTGGTAGCAAACGTTACTATCTTAGCGGACTTTGTTATTCTTGATATTCCCGAGGACGACAGTATGTCGATCATCCTTGGTAGACCCTTTTTGAATACTGCAGGGGCTGTTATTGATTGCAACAAGGGCAACGTCACTTTTCATGTTAATGGTAATGAGCATACGGTAAATTTTCCGAAGAAACATCCTCAAGTTCATAGTATCAACTCCATTAAAAAAAATTCAACGATTATTATTGGAGACTTTGAATTCCCTCTCAATACTGTCAAGAAGAAATATGATATACTTATTGTTGGGGACATGCATATCCCCATTGAGGTAACCTAGTGTTATTCGAAAATTCTCCGGTTCTGTGTCATTCGAAAAAAGTTTGTCAATAAGACTTGATCAACCTTATTGATGGATTCTTTTTGATGAGCATGAGATGGATGAATTTAGAAAGCACAACCTTCTGTACCCAACTTTTATTTTCTGTTCTTTAGATTTAATTAAGTAAAAATGCTATTATTTCTCTGTTTCTGTTTTATCCGTGCAATAGAAAAAATGACCTAAAAATAAAAGTCCTCAGAATGCCCTGAAAATTTAGTATGATTTTTTCTGGAATATTTAAGAATTTTTGGCACTGAGAACACATCAAGGGGCTGCACCAGTGGGCCACAAGCCTGCAGGGTGCGCCCCCTCTGGGCGCGCCCTCCTGGCTTGTGGGTCCCATGTGGGGCCCCCTCACTTATTCCAGCCCCCATCCACTTCGTCTTCCTCCCGAAAAAACCCCACCATTGCTCAAACCCGTGTTCTAGCTTATCTTGCTGTCATTTTCGATCTCCTTCCTCAAAGCTCCATTTGCAAAACTGTTTTAGGGAATTGCTCATCGGTATGTGACTCCTCCAATGGTCCAATTAGTTTTTGTTCTAGTGATTTATATATTGCAAATTTTTTCTGCTGTGGTGACCTTGTTCTTGAGCTTGCATGTCAAATTTTTATGGTCCCAAGTAGTTTTGATGCATGATATAGCCTCTAGTCACTTGTGGGAGTAGTTGCTATAATTTTTGTTGAGTTTTGTTTACTTTTATTTGGAGTTACTAAAAATTTCAGAATTATTGTTCAGAAAAAGAAAAATGTTAAGGAAAATATACCGAGGTGGTTCATCGAGCAAGAAGACCCCGAGACTCGCTATACGCGAGCCCGATTTTGAACCACCGAGGGAAGCTCAAGTGCGGCCTTGTGAATGGCCGTCGGATCCATTCATGGTTCATGCCGGATTCAATGAAGAATTTTACGCGTACGTACGAAATGCTGGCCTTGAAGAATTTGTCTCAGACCAATGCAAGCAATATTATCAACTCACTGATTCCTTCGTGCGGAGGTTTGAATTTTCATCCAGGCGTAATACGCATTCCATTCTATTTAATCTTTATGATGAATCTTATACTATGGATTTAGAGGATTTTAACCATGCATGCAAAATTCCACAATGGGGCAGCCATAGTGATCCTCACAAAACTGAATATAATGATTTTCTTGCTAGCATCACTATGGGAGAAACTAGAAACATTACACAGGCTACCTTGGGGAGCATTCACTTTCCTGCCATACATTATTTTGCTCTCTTCATAGGTAGATGTATTAACGGTAAACATGACCATAGCCACCTTTGCGTACCTGATCTTAGTATTCTTAAAAGTGCGGTCATGGGTGATAGACGATATAATTTGGGAGCTATTATTGCTAGGAGGCTACATAAAAATGCTAAGGATGGAGATTTCTTTGGTGGAATTTATGCCACCCGTGTAGCTAACTATCTGGGGGTACCCATAAGGGGGAATGATATTGAGTTACCACCTGCTTTTCTTGATTATGAGGCTATGGTGTGATACCAGTTTCTTGAGAGAAACGAACAACCTCTCCTGTACCGACTAATCTTTGACAGACAACGTGCTGTCCATATTACTCTTCCTACTCCTGCCTTCTTCAACTTTCAGGAAAAACGGAGATACTTTATAACCAGAGAGGAGGCAAACGAGTACGAGAGAGAGGCGGAAGCCATCCGCCTCCGCGCTGCAGCCGCTCAGGCAGTGGCTGCCGCAGCCCGGTTTAACCCCAACTATGACTTCGGATACTATCCGGGCCAGCCATGGCCCTAGACCAACTTAGGCCAAAGGCCTAAGCTTGGGGGAGTACGTATTTCTCACCGACATTACATTCATGTTCACACATTCATTCCAGTTGTCGGTGTTCATACTTTTTCATTGTACCATCCATGGTAGTTTATTTCTTCTTTTTGCTTTCTTCTTGTGTGTTTAATTAACTTTGAGAAAATCCAAAAAAAAATTAGTTCTAGCTTTACCTTCTAGTTTGTTTAGTTGTAGTATTAAAAGAAAACCCAAAAAGATTTCTCTTTGTTCTTTTGCTTGTTGGGAGCTTTCCCGTGTAAATAGTTTTCTTTTCTTCTTTGGGTCGTTAGGAGAAGACCACGATGACATGTTGAGTGGCTCTCATATGCATTATTGTTTATCTATCAGAGAGCCCATATTACCTTGCCTTCTCCTTGAGTTATTTCTTGCAGATTCCAGCTTAGTACAATGCACGTGCACTCTTATTATTATTCACATCGTTCGGTCGTGCAAGTGAAAGGCAATAATGACGATATATGATGAAGTGACTGAGATGGAGAAAAGCTGGTATGAACTCGACCTATTTTGTTTTTGTAAATATGATTAGCTCATCGTTCTGGATTCAGCTCGTTATGGATTGAACATGTTTGCAATGACAATTAGAGATTATAGTTACTCATGCCATGCTTAATTAGCTAAGAGTGTATAATGGTTTGTCTTGAGTGCCAACATGCATATTAAAATGGTTGTGATGTAGAATGATAGAATGTTATCCTCCTCTGAATGATTCGAGTGGCTTGACTTGGCACATGTTCACACATGTAGTTGAAACAAAACCAACATAGCATCCACGATGTTTATGTTCATGGTGACTTATATCCTACTCATGCTTGCATTCAATGTTGGTTAATCTCAAAGCATGTTTATGACTGTTGTCGCTCTCTAGTTGGTCGCTTCCCAGTCTTTTGCTACCCTTCACTTGTACTAAGCGGGAATACTGCTTGTGCATCTAGTTCCATAAACCCCAAGTTGTTCCATATGAGTCCACCATACCTACCTATATACGGTATTTACCTGCCGTTCCAAGTAAATTTGCATGTGCCATACTCTAAACCTTCAAATAAATACTCCGTTTTGTATGCCCGAATCGCTCATGTAGCGACTGGGGGCTCTCAGTATCTTCCATGCTAGGTGGGTTATTCTCACGTTATGTGTTGATTCACTATCATTCACGAGAAAGTGGCTGGTATTCGGGATGCCCAGTTCCATGCTCAAAAATCAAATCAAAGTATAATGAAACAAAACTCCCCCAGGATTGTTGTTTGTATGGACGGTACCCGTGGATTCGGCCCGCCGTGGAGTGTGATCGATTGGTGGAGTGGGAGTAAAAACTTTACTATTCTGTTTGGGAACCGCCTATAATGTATCTAGCATGGAAGATATCGAGATCTCTTAGTTGTTATGTTGACAATGAAAGCGTACCGCTCAAAAATCATTATTCATCCCTATTTTAAAAGCTCGAGCTCTGCACCTCTGTGAATCAATGCTTCCCTCTGCGAAGGGCCTATCTAGTTTATTTCTTGTTGAGTCATCCTCCTCTTATAAAGAGCACCAGTTAGAGAGCACCTCCGTCATTTGTATGCTTTGTTATTAATTGATATTGAGTATGAGTGTGACGGGATCTCTTTTACCATGAATTACAATGTCTAGTCAGTCCTCGTTCTTCAGAGGTGCTATGCATTTATGTTTTGCGGTCTCAGAAAGGGCTAGCGAGATACCATTATGTCATATTGTATTATGATTGTTTTGATAAAATTGTTGTCATTCGAGACTTATTATTATTGCTTGCTAGTTGATTATGCCATTTATATGATTAAATGTGAGACCTAATTGTTATTGTGAATGTGGTTAGTCTATAATCTTTGCTGAAAACCTGAACATCACTTAGACATATTTACAACAGCAAGATCAAACAGAGTTTGTAAAAGTTTTTTCTTTATCACTTTCAGTTTATCAACTGAATTGCTTGAGGACAAGCAAAGGTTCAAGCTTGGGGGAGTTGATACGTCTCCAACGTATCTACTTTTCCAAACTCTTTTGCCCTTGTTTTGGACTCTAATTTGCATGATTTGAATGGAACTAACCTGGACTGACGCTGTTTTTAGCAGAATTGCCTTGGTGTTATTTTTGTGCAGAAATAAAGTTCTCGGATTGACCTGAAAATTTACGGAGAATATTTTTCGAATTAATAAAAAATACTGGCGAAAGAATCAACCAGAGAGGGGCCACCACCTGGCCACAAGCCAGGGGGGCGCGCCCCCCTGTCTTGTGGGGCCCCTGTGGCTCCTCCGACCTCCAATCCAACTCCATATAACCCTATTTGCGGAGAAAAAAAATCAGAGAGAAGAGTTCATCGCGTTTTATGATACGGAGCCGCCGCCACCTCCTGTTCTTCCTCGGGAGGGCGGATCTGGAGTCTGATTTGGGCTCCGGAGAGGGGAAATCGGCGCCGTCGTCATCACCAACCATCCTTCATCACCAATTTCATGATGCTCTCCGCCGTTCGTGAGTAATTCCATCGTAGGCTTGCTGGACGGTGATGGGTTGGATGAGATTTATCATGTAATCGAGTTAGTTTTGTTAGGGTTTGATCCCTAGTATCCACTATGTTCTGAGATTGATGTTGCTATGACTTTGCTATGCTTAATGCTTGTCACTAGGGCCCGAGTGCCATGATTTCAGATCTGAACCTATTATGTTTTCATGAATATATATGTGTTCTTGATCCTATCTTACAAGTTGTAGACACCTATTACGAGTTATGATCCGCATCCCCCAGGGTGACAATAACTGGGATTCTTTCCGGTGATTACCGTAGTTTGAGGAGTTCATGTATTCACTAAGTGCTAATGCTTTGGTCCGGTTCTCTATTAAAAGGAGACCTTAATATCCCTTAGTTTCCATTAGGACCCCGCTGCCACGGGAGGGTAGGACAAAAGATGTCATGCAAGTTCTTTTCCATAAGCACGTATGACTATATATGGAATGCATGCCTACATTACATTGATGAATTGGAGCTAGTTCTGTGTCACCCTATGTTATAACCGTTGCATGATGAATGCCATCCGACATAATTATCCATCACTGATCCATTGCCTATGAGCTTTTCACATATTGATCTTTGCTAAGTTACTTTTCCGTTGCTACTGTTACAATCACTACAAAACTGCTACTGTCACCTTGCCATCGTTACCGTTACTTCCATACTACTTTGCTACTGAATACTTTGCTGCAGATATTAAGTCTTTTAGGTGTGGTTGAATTGACAACTCAGCTGCTAATAAATTTGGGTTGAATACTCTACCCTCGAAAACTGTTGCGATCCCCTATACTTGTGGGTTATCACAACCCGGCAAGTGATGTCTACTATACAACTTTATTCTTGTAGATGTTGTTGGGCCACCAAGTGCAGAGTTTTGTAGGACAACAACAAATTTCCCTCAAGTGCATGACCTAAGGTTTATCAATCTGTGGGAGGTGTAGGATGAAGATGGTCTCTCTCAAACAACCCTGCAATCAAATACAAGAAATCTCTTGTGTCCCCAACACACCCAATACAATGGTAAATTGTATAAGTCCACTAGTTCGGCGAAGAGATGGTGATACAAGTGTAGTATGGATAGTAGAAATAAATTTTTATAATCTGAATAAATAAAAACAGCAAGGTAGCAAGTGGTAGACAGCGAGCAAAACGTTGTATAAATGCTTGGAAATAAGACCTAGGGTTCATACTTTCACTAGTGCAATCTCTCAACAATGCTAACATAATAGAATCATATGATCATCCCTCAACGTGCAACAAAGAATCACTCCAAAGTTCATAAGTAGCAGAGAACATAAGATGAAATTGTTGTAGGTAGTGAAGCACCTCAAAGTTATCCTTTCCGATCAATCCATTGAGCTATTCCTATAAGTGTCACAAACAGCCCTAGAGTCCATACTAGAATAACACCTATGATACATATCAATCAACCCTAATGTCACCTAGATACTCCAATGTCACCTCAAGTATCCGTGGGTTAATTATTCGACATGCATCAAACAGATTCATCATATTCAATCCAACACAAAGAACTTCAAAGATTACCCTAAGATTTCTATCAGAGAAAGTAGGACAAGAACTTGTATCAACCCCTATGCATAGATTACCCCAATGTCACCTCGGGAATCCGTGAGTTGAGTACCAAAACATATATCAAGTGAATCAATAGAACACCCCATTGTCACCACGGGTATCCACATGCAAGACATACATCAAGTGATCTCAAATACAATATTTAATCCGACATAACAAAATCTCAAAGGGAAGATTCAATTTAGCACACCAAGATAGCAAGGGACAAACACCATATGATCCAACTATATTAACAAAGCAAGTGATACATCAAGATCGTGACATCTCAAGAACACGAGAGAAAGCGAGATCAAACACATAGCTACTGGTACATACCCTCAGCCCGAGGGTGAACTACTTCCTCCTCGTCATGGATGCTACTTCTCAAGCATGCGTTGGTTTTCCCTTGAAGAGGAAAGGGTGATGCAGCAAAGTAGATAAGTATTTCCCTCAGTTGTTGAGAACCAAGGTATCAATCCAGTAGGAGATACAAGCAAGTCCCCAATAGGTGTACCTACACAAATAATCAAACACTTGCACCCAACGCTATAAAGGGGTTGTCAATCCCTTCACGGTTACATGCAAGGATGAGATCTGATAGAGATAGATAGATAGGATTGCTAGAAAGTAAAGTAAAACAAAAGTAAAAATAAGGCAGCGAGATATTTTTGGTATTTTTGGTTTTAGATCTGAAAGTATAATATGGAAAATAGACCCGGGGGCCATAGGTTTCACTAGAGGCTTCTCTCATGAAGGAAAATAATACGGTGGGTGAACAAATTACTGTCGAGCAATTGATAGAAAAGCGAATAATTATGAAGATATCCAAGGCAATGATTATGCATATAGGCATCACGTCCGTGTCAAGTAGACCGAAACGACTCTGCATCTACTACTATTACTCCACACATCGACCGACTCCTGCCTGCATCTAGAGTATTAAGTTCATGAAGAACAGAGTAACGCATTAGGTAAGATGACATGATGTAGAGGGGTAAACTCAAGCAATATGATGAAAACCCCATCTTTTTATCCTCGATGGCAACAATACAATACGTGCCTCGCTACCCCTACTTTGTCACTGGGTGAGGACACCGCAAGATTGAACCCAAAACTAAGCACTTCTCCCATTGCAAGAATTACCAATCTAGTTGGCCAAACCAAACCAATAACCCAAAGAGACTTGCAAAGATATGAAATCATGCATATAAGAATTCAGAGAAGATTCAAATAATATTCATAGATAATCTGAACATAAACCCACAATTCATCGGATCTCGACAAACACACCGCAAAAGAGTATTACATCGGATAGATCTCCATGAAGATCATGAAGAACATGGTATTGAAGAACAAAGAGAGATAAGAAGCCATCTAGCTACTAGCTATGGACCCGAAGGTCTGTGGTGAACTACTCACGCATCATCGGAGGGGCAATGGAGTTAATGTAGATGCCCTCTGTGATCGATTCCCCCTCCGGTAGATTACCGAAAAAGGCTCCAAGATGGGATCTCACGGGAACAGAGGCTTCCGGCAGCGGAAAAGTATTTTCGTGGCTCTTTTTGGTATCCAGGGAATATTTGGGAATTTATAGGCCGAAGAATAGGGTTAGGAGGGCTGCCGTGGGGCCACAAGCCAGGGGGGCGCCCCCCCCCTAGGGCACGCCCCTGTGGCTTGTCACCACACGGCGGCTCTCCTGCCTTCATCTAGAAGTCTTCTGGGTTGCTTCTGGTCCAAGAAAAATCATTCCGAAGATTTTATTCCGTTTGGACTCCGTTTAATATTCCTTATCTGCAATACTTAAAAACAAGGAAAAAACAGAAACTGGCACTAGGCTCTAGATTAATAGGTTAGTCCCAAAAATAATATAAAATAGCATATTAATGCATATAAAACATCCAAAACAGATAATATAATAGCATGGAACAATAAAAAATTATAGATACGTTGGATACGTATCAGCATCCCCAAGCTTAATTCCTGCTCGTCCTCGAGTAGGTAAATGATAAAAACAGAATTTTTGATGTGGAATGCTACCTAACATATTTATCCATGTAATAGTATTTATTGTGGCATGAATATTCAGATCCATAAGATTCAAAACAAAAGTCTAATATTGACATAAAAACAGTAATACTTCGAGCATACCAACAAGGCAATTGTGTCCTTTCGAAATAACATGGCCTTAGAAAGTTATCCCTACAAAATCATGTGGTCTGGCTATGCTCCATCTTCCCCACACAAAGTATCTAAATCATGCACAACCCCGATGACAAGTCAATCAATTGTTTCACACTTTTAACGTTCTCAAACCATTTCAACTCTCACGCAATACATGAGCGTGAGCCATGGATATAGCACTACAGGTGGAATAGAATATGGTGGAGGTTGCAAGGAAAAAGGAGAAGATAGTCTCACATCAACTAGGCGTATCAACGGGCTATGGAGATGCCCATCAATAGATATCAATGTGAGTGAGTAGGGATTGCCATGCAACAAATGCACTAGAGCTATAAGTGTATGAAAGCTCAATAAGAAAACTAAGTGGTTGTGCATAAGATGAAAAATTCCACTCGTTATATGAAAGTGACAAAATAGGAGACTCTCTATCATGAAGATCATGGTGCTACTTTGAAGCACAAGTATGGAAAAAGATAGTAGCAATTGTCCCTTCTCTCTTTCTCTCATCATTTTTTTGGTGGGCATCTTTGGCCTCTTTTTTTTTATTTGGGCTTCGTTGGCCTCTTTTATTATTTGTAAAGTCCGGAGACTCATCCCAACTTGTGAGGGATTCATAGCTTCCATCATCCTTTTCTCTCACGGGACAATGCTCTAATAATGAAAATCATCACACTTTTATTTACTTACAACTCAAAAGGAAAATTACAACTCGATACCTAGAACAAAATATGACACTATATGCAATATGAAAGTGATGGTGCATGTCATGAAAAACGGAATGGTGGAAGTTGCATGGCAATATATCTCGGAATGGCTTTGGAAATGCCATAATAGGTAGGTATGGTGGCTGTTTTGAGGAAAAATATATGGTGGCTGTTTTGAAGAAGGTGGGTTTGATGCACCGGCGAAAGTTGCGTGGTACTAGAGAGGCTAGCAAAGGTGGAAGGGTGAGAGTGCGTATAATCCATGGACTCAACATTAGTCATAAAGAACTCACATACTTATTGCAAAAGTCTATTAGTTATCAAACAAAGCATTAGACGCATGCTCCTAGGGGAGAGGTTGGTAGGAGTTAACCATCGCGCTCTCCCGACCCTCACACAAAGGTTGACAATCATTAAACAAATCATGCTCCGACTTCGTTACATAACGGTTCACCATACGTGCATGCTACAGGAATCACAAACTTTAACACAAGTATCTATTCCAATTCACAACTACTTACTAGCATGACTCTCATATTACCATCTTCATATCTCAAAACTATATGCAAAGAATCAAACTTCTCATAGTATTCAATGCACTTAATATGAAAGTTTTTATTATATCCCTCCAGGATGCCTATCATATTAGGACTAAATTCATAACCTAAACCAATTACCATGCTGTTTTAAGAAAATCTCAAAATAATATAAGTGAGGTACGAGAGTTCAATAATTTCTATAAAATAAAACACCACCGTGCTCTAAAAAGATATAAGTGAAGTACTAGAGCAACATTGCCTAGCTCAAAAGATATAAGTGAAGCACATAGAGTATTCTAACAAATTCACGATTCAGCGTGTCTCTCTCAAAAATATGTGTGCAGCAAGGATGATTGTGGCAAACTAAAAAGCAAAGACTCATATCATACAAGACGCTCCAAGCAAAACACATATCATGTGGTGAATAAAAATATAGCCTCAAGTAAATTTACCGATGGATTGAAGACGAAAGAGGGGATGCCTTCTGGGGCATCCCCAAGCTTAGGCTTTTTGGTATCCTTGAATATGGCTTGGGGTGCTTTGGGCATCCCCAAGCTTAGGCTCTTGCCACTCCTTATTCCATAGTCCATCAAATCTTTACCCAAAACTTGAAAACTTCACAACACAAAACTCAACAGAAAACTCATGAGATCCGTTAGTATAAGAAAAATAAATCACCACTTTAGGTACTGTTGTGAACTCATTCTTTATTTATATTGTTGTAATATCTACTGTATTCCAACTTCTCCATGGTTCATACCCCCCGATACAACCCATAGATACATCAAAATAAGCAAACAACACAAAGAAAACAGAATCTCTCTAAAACAGAACAGTCTGTAGCAATCTATAGACTTCGAATACTTCTGTAACTCCAACAATTCTGGAAAATTAGGAGAATCAGGGAAATTTGTATATAAATCTTGTGTAAAAATTTCAGATCAAAAGCACGTTCCAGTGAATTTACAAAATTACTGGACTGAGAGCAAAAGTTTCTGTTTTACAGCAAAATCAAATCACAAACACCGTAGACCATCCCAAAGGTCTTACTTGGCTCAAACACTAATTTAAACAAGAAGACACAATTACTACAGAGGTAATAATGTGTGAAACACTCAAAAACAGAAGAAAAAACAAAATCATAAAAATAAAATTGGGTTGCCGCCCAACAAGCGCTATTGTTTAACGCCCCTAGCTAGGCATAACACAATAGATCAAGGTATTGTCATCTTTGGTATGCAATCCATAAGTAGCTCTCATAATAGATTCATAAGGAAATTTTATTTTATTTCTAGGAAAGTGCTCCATGCCTTTCCTTAATGGAAATTGGAATCTAATATTTCCTTCCTTTATATCAATAATTGCACCAATCGTTCTAAGGAAAGGTCTACCAAGAATAATAGGACATGTAGGATTGCAATCTATATCAAGAACAATGAAATCTACGGGCACATAATTCCTATTTGCAACAATAAGAACATCATTAATCCTTCCCATAGGTTTCTTTATGGTGGAATCCACAAGATGCAAATTTAAAGAGCAATCATCAAATTCACGGAAACCTAGCACATCACATAAAGTTTTTGGAATCGTGGAAACGCTAGCACCCAAATCACACAAAGCATGGCACTCATAATCTTTAATTTTAATCTTAATAGTAGGTTCCCACTCATCATAAAGCTTTCTAGGTATAGAAACTTCCAACTCAAGTTTTTCTTCAAAAGATTTCATCATAGCATCCACGATATGTTTAGTAAAAGCTTTATTTTGATTAAAAGCATGCGGAGAATTCAACATGGATTGCAACAAGGAAACACAATCAATCAAAGAACAACTATCATAGTTAAAGTCCTTAAAATCCAAAAGAGTGGGTTCATTGCTATTTAAAGTTTTGACCTCTTCAATCCCACTTTTATCAATCTTAGCATTAAGATCTATGAACTCCGAATCATTGGGACGCCTTTTAACTAAAGTTAACTCATCTCCAGTCCCATATTTATCAAGATTTGCATTTGAAAACAAAGATTCAATAGGAGTCACATCAATCACTTTAAGATCTTCATCAATAATATCACGAGAACACACTTTTTCAAGCCATTCACGCTTAGCACGTATTCTAGCGGTTCTTTCCTTACACTCATCAATAGAAATTCTCATAGCCTTTAAAGACTCATTAATATCATGCTTGGGAAGAATAGATCTAATTTTCAAAGAATAAATCTCAAGAGAAATGCTATCAACGTTCCTAGCCAAATCATCAATCTTGAGCAATTTTTCTTCAATCATAGCATCGAAACCTTTTTGCGAGCTAATAAATTCTTTAATATTATTCTCAAGATCAGAGGGCATCTTATTATAATTTCCATAAGAATTGTTGTAGGAATTACCATAATTATTAGAGGAATTACTAGGAAACGGCCTAGAATTGAAATTACTTCTATACGCGTTATTACCAAAATTGTTCCTACCAACAAAATTCACATCCATAGATTCATTATTATTTCCAATCAAAGAAGACAAAGGCATATCATTAGGATCAATAGGAGCACTCTTAGTAGCAAACAATTTCATCAATTGATCCATCTTTTCACTCAAAGTATTAATCTCTTCGATAGCATGCACTTTTTTACTAGTAGGAGATCTTTCGGTATGCCATTGAGAGTAATTTGCCATAATATTATCTAGGAGTTTAGTAGCTTCTCCTAATGTGATTTCCATAAAAGTACCACCCGCGGCGGAATCTAAGAGATTCCTAGAAGCAAAATTCAATCCCGCATAGAAAATTTGTATAATCATCCATAAACTCAAGCCATGCGCGGGGCAATTTCTAATCATTAGTTTCATCCTCTCCCATGATTGTGCAACATGCTCATCATCAAGTTGCTTGAAATTCATAATATCGTTCCTAAGGGAGATGATCTTAGCGGGCGGAAAGTACTTGGACATAAAAGCATCTTTACACTTATTCCAAGAATCAATACTATTTTTAGGCAAAGATGAAAACCAAGTTTTAGCACGATCTCGTAGGGAGAACGGAAATAGCTTCAATTTAACAATATCATTATCGACATCTTTCTTCTTTTGCATATCACACAACTCAACGAAAGTATTTAGATGGGATGCGGCATCTTCACTAGGAAGGCCGGAAAATTGTTCTTTCATAACAAGATTAAGCAAAGCAGCATTAATTTCATAAGATTCCGCACTAGTGGCAGGAGCAATCGGAGTACTAATAAAATCATTATTATTAGTATTGGAAAAATCACACAACTTGGTATTCTCTTGAGTCATCGTGACAAAGCAAGCAATCTAGCACACAAGCAAACGAAAAGACGAACGGAAGAAGGGCGAATAAAAAGGCAAATCTCTTTGGTATTTTCTGAAAATCGTTTTAGAAGTGGGGGAGAGGAAAACGAGAGGCAAATGGAAAATAATGTAAATGAAAGAGATGAGTTTGTGATGGGTACTTGGTAGGCTTGATGTAGATCTCCCCGGCAACGGTGCCAGAAATCCTTCTTGCTACTTCTCGAGCATGCGTTGGTTTTCCCTTGAAGAGGAAATGGTGATGCAGCAAAGTAGATAAGTATTTCCCTCAGTTGTTGAGAACCAAGGTATCAATATAGTAGGAGATACAAGCAAGTCCCCAATAGGTGTACCTACACAAATAATCAAACACTTGCACCCAACGCTATAAAGGGGTTGTCAATCCCTTCACGGTTACTTGCAAGGATGAGATCTGATAGAGATAGATAGATAGGATTGCTAGAAAGTAAAGTAAAACAAAAGTAAAAATAAGGCAGCGAGATATTTTTGGTATTTTTGGTTATAGATCTGAAAGTATAATATGGAAAATAGACCCGGGGGCCATAGGTTTCACTAGAGGCTTCTCTCATGAAGGAAAATAATACGGTGGGTGAACAAATTACTGCCGAGCAATTGATAGAAAAGCGAATAATTGTGAAGATATCCAAGGCAATGATTATGCATATAGGCATCACGTTTGTGTCAAGTAGACCGAAACGATTTTGCATCTACTACTATTACTCCACACATCGACCGACTCCTGCCTGCATCTAGAGTATTAAGTTCATGAAGAACAGAGTAACGCATTAGGTAAGATGACATGATGTAGAGGGATAAACTCAAGCAATATGATGAAAACCCCATCTTTTTATCCTCGATGGCAACAATACAATACGTGCCTCGCTACCCCTACTTTGTCACTGGGTGAGGACACCGCAAGATTGAACCCAAAACTAAGCACTTCTCCCATTGCAAGAATTACCAATCTAGTTGGCGAAACCAAACCAATAACCCGAAGAGACTTGCAAAGATATGAAATCATGCATATAAGAATTCAGAGAAGATTTAAATAATATTCATAGATAGTCTGAACATAAACCCACAATTCATCGGATCTCGACAAACACACCGCAAAAGAGTATTACATCGGAAAGATCTCCATGAAGATCATGAAGAACATGGTATTGAAGAACAAAGAGAGAGAAGAAGCCATCTAGCTACTAGCTATGGACCCGAAGGTCTGTGGTGAACTACTCACGCATCATCGGAGGGGCAATGGAGTTGATGTAGATGCCCTCCGTGATCGATTCCCCCTCCGGCAGATTACCGGAAAAGGCTCCAAGATGGGATCTCACGGGAACAGAGGCTTCCGGCGGCGGAAAAGTATTTTCGTGGCTCTTTTTGGTATCCAGGGATTATTTGGGAATTTATAGGCCGAAGAATAGGGTTAGGAGGGCTGCCGTGGGGCCACAAGCCAGGGGGGCGCCCCCCCTAGGGCGCGCCCCTGTGGCTTGTCGCAACACGGCGGCTCTCCTGCCTTCATCTCCAAGTCTTCTGGGTTGCTTCTGGTCCAAGAAAAATCATTCTGAAGATTTTATTCCGTTTGGACTCCATTTAATATTCCTTATCTGCAATACTCAAAAACAAGGAAAAAACAGAAACTGGCACTTGGCTCTAGATTAATAGGTTAGTCCCTAAAATAATATAAAATAGCATATTCATGCATATAAAACATCCAAAACAGATAATATAATAGCATGGAACAATCAAAATTATAGATACGTTGGAGACATATCAATGGACACTGCCGAGATGATGAAGATGGCCTCCGGTGATGATTGCCCCCGCCGGTAGGGTGCCGGAACAGGGCTCCGGATGAGTTTTCTTCGGTATAGACGCTTGCAGTGGCGGAGCGAAAGTTCTTGGTTAACTTTCAGGGGTTTCTGGATTTATAGGAATTTACAGCGTTGGAATCACATCAGTCGGAGCCATGTGGGCCCCACAAGCTACCAAGGCGCGCCCAGGGTGGTGGGCACGCCCTGTTGGCTTGTGGCCCACAAGTGGCCCCTCTCCGGTGGTTCTTCGCTCCGGTATTTCCCATATTGTCCATAAAAAATCGTCAAAAAGTTTCGGGCGATTCCGAGAACTTTTATTTTCTGCATAAAAACAATACCACGGTAATTCTGCTGAAAACAACATCAGTCCGGGTTAGTTATAATTAAATCATATAAAATGCATCAAAACCATATAAAAGTATTGTAAACATAGCTAAATATGGCATGACTACTTCATAAATTATCGATACGTTGGAGACGTATCAGCATCCCCAAGCTTAATTCCTACTCGTCCTCGAGTAGGTAAATGATAAAAGAAATAATTTATGAAGTGTGAATGCTATCATAGTATATAAGTTTGATCAATGATAATTCCAATCACTTTTTCTAGCATCATAAGCAGCAACTCTTTCTCATAAAACTCATCATGATAGATTAGCAATTAATTCACATGTCATGGTTCAAACAATGCATTCTCTTGAAACTTAACAACTTATGTTCTTAGTCATCAAACAATTTCAATGCATCTTATTATCAGCAAAGTCTAAGTAGGAGCTCCACATACTCAATTATCATGTACTCTTCTATGATTGCTAATACTCAAAGCATATTTTTCGAACAAACAGCATCCATCGAACACAGAGAAAGATAGGGGCTTAATGTTTAGCCTCCCAACACACTTATCACGAAGATAATTGTCAACAATAATGAATCATGATCAAGTATATTTGACTGGATATATATGTTTGGATCTTTACCCACCACATCGTGCTTGCCAACTAATAGATTAAGGTTGGAATAAGAAGTTGACTCAACATGAAAAGTAAATAACATGAAAGTAAATAACATAAAAGTAAATAGATTGTCCCTTTGCAGAGGGAAGCAGGGACTTGCAGAGGTGCCAGAGCTCATTGTTTAAAACAGAGATGGATATATTTTGGGTGGTGTGCCTTTCCTGTCAACGTTACAAGAAGAGATTTCAAATCTTCCATGCTAATCACATTATTGGCGGTTCCCAAACAGAATTGAAATTTTACTCCCTATCAACCATTCAAACACATTCCATGGCTAACTGTATCCATGGGTGCCCTCCAAACAATCAACTTTCTAGGAGAACTTCCTGTTTATTTATTTTTGTATTATGCAGGACTGGGAATTCTTTTTATCAGCCTCTCTCATGCAATGACAAGTGAATAAACACTCATCATGAGAATAATCCGCTTAGCATGGAAGATATTGACCGCCCCGATCGCTCCATGAGCGGTACAGGCACACAAAACAGAAGTTTATTTGAAGGTTTTAGAGGTGGCACATGCAAATTTACTTGGAATGGCAATGAAATACCATATATAGGTAGGTATGGTGGAATCTCATGGAAGAAACTTGGCTCAAGGATTTGGATGCACAAGTAGTATCTCTACTTAGTATGAAGTTTTGGCTAGCAAAAGGTTCTAAACAAGCACCACGTGTTGGAGGATCCCTAACAATATAACTTCTATGCAAATATACCCAAACATAATAATTACGTTGTCTTCCTTGTCCAACTTAAAAAAATTGATCAAGGTTGAAAATAATTAATGGGTATTCACAATCATAAAAGATGTCCAAGATAATATATTTGTATGTGAAAGTTCTCTTTCTTATACTACTCATTCATGAATTGCTTGTATGACCAATATTGTGATTGTCAAACTTCAATAGTTTTTACTTTCTAAACCAAATGTGAAACTACTACTAAGCATAAAGCACATTGATAATTTTAGATTTATGATATTTCATTCATTCACAATTTACTCTTAGGATATAGGTCAAGCACAAGAGTAAACATCAAACTACTCTCAAAAAGATATAAGTGAAGATCAATGAGTACTCAAACAATTAAGTAGCTATGTGAGGACTCTCTCTCAATAAATATTTCCAGATCTGAGAATTTCATTAAAATAGCAAACTAAAAGAAAATGCACTCCAAGAATAGCACATATCATGAGGACAAATAATAATTTAGGCTTAACATAGGCTAACCGATAATTCAAATACGATAGCAAAAGTTTCTGTTTTTGTACAACACACATCACACATGCAATTCAAGCATTCTAAAGGAAATTCTTGGAACTTTTTATTGAAAAACAAGATTATAAAAAACATCAAGCAAATTTTAACAAAATAAAAAGATGCTCCAAGCAAAACTCATATCATATGATGAATAAAAATATAGCTCCAAGTAAGATATACCGATAGTGTTGAAGACGAAAGAGGGGATGCCTTCTGGGGCATCCCCAAGCTTAGATGCTTGAGTCTTCCTTGAATATCACCTTGGGGGTGACTTGGGAATCCCCAAGATTAAGTTCTGGCTGCTCCTTATTCTCCTCATATCGGTATCTCAGCCAAAACTTGAAAACTTCAATCACACAAAACTTAACGGAACTTCGTGAGATGGGTTAGTGTAATAAAGATAGATCATTCACTTAGGTACTGTCAAGACAAGATTCATAATTGTTCCCACATAATAACTACTGTATTCTATCATTCTCATAATTTATATCACTAAATATAAGCTATGGTAACACTAAAACAAGCAAACTATGCATGCAAAACGGAATCTGTCAAAAACAGAACAGTCTGGAAAGATCTGAAATTAAACCATACTTCCCTATCTCTGAAAATTCTGAAAAATATGGAAAACACATAGAATTTTCATATCAAAAATGGGTAGAAATTTCATAATTTTTTGACTCTCCAGTAAAATCATAGAAATTCTGCACTGGACGTAAAAGTTTCTGTTTTTGCACAGAATCAAACAAACAAGTATCCATACTATCCCAAAGGCTTTACTTGGCACCTTATTGAAATAACAGACACAAAACATTGATTACTACAGTATATTGATCATGTGAACACACAAAAATAGAAAGCAAAAGTGTTGGGTTGTCTCCCAACAAGCACTTTTCTTTAATGCCATTTAGCTAGGCATGATGATCTTAATGATGCCCACATAAAAAGTAATAATTGAAGCACAATGGGGGAATCATGAATCATATCCCAAGCATATTTAAATCTAACCCACTTCCTAGGCATAGGGATTTTGCAAGCAAACAATTCATTGTAGCAAGAATCAACTTGCATAGGAAGGCAAAACAAGCATGACTTCAAAACTTTGAACACATAGAGAGGAAACTTGATATTATTGCAATGCCTACAAGCATATGTTCCTCCCTCATAATAATTTTCAGTAGCATCATGAGGAATTCAACAATATAACTATCACATAAAGCATTCTTTTCATGATACATAAGCATAGAATTTTCATTACTACCCACACAAGCAAACTTCTTATCATTCATAATAGTGGTGGGAGCAAACTCAACAAAATAACTATCATGAGACACTTAATTGACATAACCACATTGAATATTAAAATCATGATGGAAAGTTTCATAGTTATTATCACTCTTTATAGCATACATGTCATCACCATAATCATCATAGATAGCAACTTTCTTGTCATAATCAATTAGAACCTCTTCCAAAATAGTTGAATCATCACTAAATAAAGTCATGACGTCTCCAAATACACTTTTATCATTATGAAAAGATTCAACACCCTCCAATATAGCGAGATCATTAGTACCTAGAGTTGACACTCTTCAAAACCCACTTTCATCAATATAATCATCATAAATAGGAGGCATGCTATCATCATAATAAATTTGCTCATCAAGACTTGAGGGACTAAAAATATCATCTTCATAAAACATAGCATCCCTAAGCTTGTGTCTTTGCGTATCATTAGCATCATGGATATTCAGAGAATTAATACTATAAATATTGCTATCATGCTCATCATTCAAGGATTTCACATTAAGCATTTTTATAATTCTTCCTCTAACAATTGAGCACAATTTTCCAAATCATTATTTTCACGAAAGAAATTATAAAGACGAAGCATTTGAGGCCACCTCAATTCCTTTTTTTTTGTAGTTTTGTTTTTATGAACCAAATTAGTGATAAACAAGAAACTAAAAGATTCAATTGCAAGATCTAAATATATACCTTCAAGCACTCACCTTCCCGGCAACGACGCCAGAAAAGAGCTTGATGCCTACTACGCAACTTTATTCTTGTAGACGTTGTTGGGCCTCCAAGTGCAGAGTTTTGTAGGACAACAGTAAATTTCCCTCTAGTGGATGACCTAAGCTTTATCAATCCGTGGGAGGTGTAGGATGAAGATGGTGTCTCTCAAACAACCCTGCAATCAAATACAAGAAATCTCTTGTGTCCCCAACACACCCAATACAATGGTAAATTGTATAGGTGCACTAGTTCGGCGAAGAGATGGTGATACAAGTGTAGTATGGATAGTAGAAATAGATTTTTATAATCTGAATAAATAAAAACAGCAAGGTAGCAAGTGGCAAACAGCGAGAAAAACGTTGTATAAATGCTTGGAAATACGGCCTAGGGTTCATACTTTCACTAGTGCAATCTCTCAACAATGCTAACATAATAGAATCATATGATCATCCCTCAACGTGCGACAAAGAATCACTCCAAAGTTCATAAGTAGAGGAGAACATAAGATGACACTACTGGAATCAGGCACTTTGCCGTCTGCTATAGCAGACGGCAAAGGCATACTTGGCGGACGGCAAAGGCTTTGCCGTCAGCCAGCAGACGGCAAACACTCCGGCCGAACGGCTGCCGGCAAAGGCGGCTTTGCCGTCTGCTGGCAGACGGCAAAGGACTTTCCTTCTTTGCCGTCTGCCAGCAGACGGCAAAGAGCGTGGACGGCACAGAAAAGGTTCCATCCCCGTTAGGTGGCTAACGGCGCTCTTTGCCGTCTGCCAGCAGACGGCAAAGAACTTTCCTTCTTTGCTGTCTGCCAGCAGACGGCAAAGAGCTGTAGATGACGTCAGCTGACGTCAGGCTTCAGCTGGGCCCAGGCAGGCTCTTTGCCGTCTGCTGGCAGACGGCAAAGAACTTTCCTTCTTTGCCGTCTGCCAGCAGACGGCAAAGAGGCCACATAGGCCAGCCCAGGTTGCACAGGCTGCTGCCACGTGGCCTCTTTGCCGTCTGCCAGTAGACGGCAAAGTGGCTATATAGCCCCTGTTTTTTCTGTTTTTTGTTATATCAATTCATTTTCACAGAAATTCAAACACATATATATATATATATATTCAGAATCACATAGTTTCAAACATCAAACATCATACATCAAACGTAGTTTCAAACATCAAACATAGTTTCACCGTCGTCATCAAACATCATACATCCAATTCATATATACATAGTTTCACAAACATCTAATATGTAAACAGTAGCATTATGCCCTTCCATGAAGTGAATCGAACCTGCAAAAATGGGAGTAAGAAATTGGAAGAAGAAGAAGAAGACTAGAAGAAGAGGAAGAAAAAGAAGAAGAAGAAGAAGAAAAAGAAGAAGAAGACTAGAAGAAGAAGAAGAAAAAGAAGAAGAAGAAGAAGAAGAAGAAGAAGAAGAAGAAGACTAGAAGAAGAGGAAGAAAAAGAAGAAGAAGAAGAAGAAGAAGAAGAAGAAGAAGAAGAAGACTAGAAGAAGAAGAAAAAGAAGAAGAAGAAGAAGAAGAAGAATAAGAAGAAGAGGAAGAAGAAGGAGAAGAAGGAGAAGAAGGAGAAAAAGAAGAAGAAGAAGAAGAAGAAGACTAGAAGAAGAAGAAGAAAAAGAAGAAGAAGAAGAAGAAGACTAGAAGAAGAGGAAGAAAAAGAAGAAGAAGAAGAAGTGGAAGAAGAAGAAGAAGAAGAAGAAGAAGACTAGAAGAAGAAGAAGAAAAAGAAGAAGAAGAAGAAGAAGAAGAAGAAGAAGAAGAAGAAGAAGAAGAAGAGGAAGAAGAAGGAGAAGAAGGAGAAGGAGAAGAAGAAGAAGGAGAAGGAGAAGAAGGAGAAGAAGAAGAGGAAGAAGAAGAAGGAGGAGAAGAAGAAGAAGAAGAAGAAGAAGAAAGAAGAGGAAGAAGAAGAAGGAATAGAGGAGAAGAAGAAGAAGAAGAAGAAGAAGAAGAAGAAGAAGGAGAAGAAGAAGGAGAAGAAGAAGAAGAAGAAGAAGAAGGAGAAGAAGAAGAAGAAGAAGAAGGAGAAGAGGAGAAGAAGGAGAAGGAGAAGGAGAAGAAGGAGAAGAAGAAGAAGAAGAAGGAATAGAGGAGAAGAAGGAGAAGAAGAAGAAGAAGAAGAAGAAGAAGAAGAAGAAGGAGGAGAAGAAGGAGAAGAAGGAGAAGGAGAAGCAGGAGAAGCAGGAGAAGGAGAAGGAGGAGGAGGAGGAGGAGGAGAAGGAGAAGGAGAAGAAGAAGGAGCTAAATAGGTCATATTAAGTCATTTTGGAGCTAAATAGGTCATTTTGGAGCATATTAAGTCATTTTGGAGCTAAATAGGTCATTTTGGAGCTAATTAAGGTTATTATATCATTTTTGAGCTAGCTAAGCATATAAATCCATTTTTGGAGGAATAAATGCTAAGTATAGGTCATTTTAGAGCTATCCTAGGTTAAATAGGTCATTTTGGAACTAATTAAGGTTGTTATGTCATTTTTTAGCTAGCTAAGCATATTAAGTGATTTTGGAGGAATAAATGCTAAGAAGAAGAAGAAGAAGAAGAAGATGATGATCCTATTCCTTCTTTTCCTCCTCTTCCTTGTTTTTCTTTCATCTTATTCATTATTTGTGTCATTTTAGAGTTAACCTATCGAAGTATGCCATTTTTTTGCTAACCTAGGAAAATTATGTAAGTATAGGTCATTATTGTGCTTACCTTGGTAATTATGCCATGTTTGAGCTAAATTAGGTAAGTATATGCCATTTTAGAAGAAGAAGACAAGAAGAAGACAAGAAGAAGAAGAAGAAAAGAAGACTAGAAGAAAAAGACTAGAAGAAGAAGAAGAAGGTGTTTACCCTTTTCATTTTTGGAGGAAAAAATGCTAAGCATATTGAGTCATTTTGTTAAGCTAAACACTTGGGAAAACTTACCGTCATCATTTAGATGTAGGTGAAGGACCGGTCGCGCCAGTGGCAGACGGAGAAGCATCGGTCGATGCTTGTCGGGAGTTATGCTGCACCAAAGATCATTTGAAGTGTATCGTTAGCATGATGCAACTCAAATGTGAAGACTAGTAACTAATGACCATTCAAATGAAACTCACCGTGCCCGCTGGAGCAATGACTGGCATCGACGGAGGGGTCGTGCCATTCTTTTCGCACATGCTCTGCACATTTGGTTTTCTCGAGTCAGTCATATTAGTTAGTAATGAAAGGAACATTACGTGCATGATTTGGCTAATATGCAGAAGAAACTTACCACGAAGAGCTCGTATAGGGCCCGTTGACCCGCCTCATTCCGGTTCCTCTCCTCCTCCAATAGCTTAGCCGTCCTCTCCTCCGCCTCCCTCTCCCTCGCCGCCGCCTGCCGTCTCTCTTCCTCTAGAAGCGCCTGGGTCCTCGCTTCTGCTTCCTCAAGAGCAGCCTGGGTCTTCGCTCTCTCTGCCTCAATAGCAGCCTGCAACACCACTCGTTAGCATTGTAATCATCGACGGCCGCACACACAATGTAATGGAGGAAAGGTATCTGAGTCCGTATAACTAACCTGGAATTCGAGCTCCATTGGCCGTGCACGAGGCCTTATCTCAGGATCGGAGCTGGTCTGGCGCTTCTTGATCTGCGGGAGAGTGCTAGTACAACGTATCAGTCCATCCCCAATGGCTAACAAGCCATGGTGCCTCCCGCCACCAGATATCATCACCAGCTCTGGATCAAGAGGTTGCTGGCTCGGGTTAAACTCCGGCCCTTTCCTCGCCTTCCCCTCGTCTCTGTACCTCACAAGCTTGTTGTGGGAGGCGCGGTTGCTGAATTTCTCTGGATCATCGAGGTCAGACTCAGAGAATGCCTTGGCCTTCTTGTACGAGGCAGTATTGGACATGGCATAGAGGTCGAACAGCTCTGGCACTGGAGCCTTGTTGTGCCGCGCCTAAAAGAGAGGAACAGAGTATTAGTTAAGGGCTCAAGCTAGCATGAAGAATGAATTTGCATGAATCATGAAGCAAACCACATACCCAGTTTTCCCCGAACCCACGTAGGTTGACGCTGCCTAGATGGTGTGGAACACCTTTCATTTGGGCACGCTTCTCCTTTGCACCGTCGTGGACGTTGCGCCATTGGGGAGTGCACCACTCATCCACCAACGCCTCCCAACAGTCCATCCTATCCGCACACCATCTCGGGGGCACCTAAGTTAAGCAAGAGAAATTTGAGCGCTACGCATACGAATCAAATCAAGGAACTAAGTACAAGGCCTTAAGAATAGGTAATTACCTTCATGTACTTCTCCTTACTCAGATAGTTGAGGCGGCACTTCTCTTTTTTCCTCCGAATACCAGTCGAGGCGTAGTAGTCTCGAATAGCCTGCGTCCGAGCCTCGTGCCGAAAGTTTTGAAGTAGGCGCCTGCACTCGTTGTCGATAACCCGAGCCGCGGCCTCCTCCTGTCCCTCAGCACACCTGTAGAAGGTCTGCAATCAAACAAGAAAACACGGATTAGTACAATCACTAGGGTTGCCAATCAAAGAAGAAAACACAACGTAGACGGCAAAGGAGAAATTACCCAAAACGTCTGGATCACAATGTCGGCGACCGTGTGGCACTCGACATCACCGATCCTATGCCCCGGCGGGGCCGGGGCAGCCAAGTAGTGCTCCCAGGTCATTCCTAGCTCTGGAACCCGGCCCTCACCGGGCAACGTGACCCACCCCGGGAAGCTCTGGCGACAAATCACGCCAAGGACACTGTTGGGCTTGCGGCAACCAGGCCCGTGTGTCCAAGACCTGCAGTATGACAAGGCCAACGCATTAGATATTCGAAGAAACGTGAAGACAAAAGGTTAAAAAAGAGTAAATGCACTTACTTCTCCCCCTGCGGCGCAATCAACCACCTCTGGTCGGGGGTCGCCGGGGTGGGCGGGAGCTTTGTACCACCACGCTGGTAGACTTTGCGCCCCTCAACCCACTCACTCTCGCTATAGCTATCAGAACTATAGCCACCCTCAGCACGGCCACTCGACGAGCCCGCTCCTGGGTTCTGCTGCGACTCAGCGTGATCCCCAGTCTCGTGGGACGAAGGCTCGGCGGCCCGACGCTCGTCGGCCGTAGGCGCGTCTGTCGTAGCCTCGTCTGTCGTAGGCTCGTCGGCCTGAGGCTCGTGGACCGGAGTCCGAGACGGCTGCACCTCAGGCTGCTCCATCTCAGACGGAGCACTCCTGTGGTCGGGTGAATCAGCTGGGGGTGGCGGCGAGGAAGGCGTAGTAGCAGCCTTCCTACCTCTCCCGCCGCCACGTCCACCTCTACCAACCTTCTTCCCCCCCCCCCTACCTCTCCCGGTCGAAGAAGAAGCGCCCGCCGGTGTCTGCATACTGAGATCTAGCGCTCTCCGGAGGTGGTGGGGTGGGATGGAAGTACCCCTCCCACCACGCGCCGAGGAAGGAGCCTCGGAGCGCTCTCGACCCGCGCCCACCATCTGTCAACACCTGCAATGACAAAGAGTAAACGAAGTTAGTACAATAAATGCATCACAAATATATGACCCCATCGGCCTCTGGAAGGCCGAAGAGCACCTTTTCGGTCAACAGGAGGCCGAAGAGGTGTCGGGGGTCGGGGGTGTCGTGACTGGGTGGCGTGGTGTCGGGGTGTCGTGGTGTCGGGGTGTCGGGGTGTCGTGTCGGGGTCGGGGTGTCGGGGGGTGTCGTGTCTGGGTGTCGTGGTGTCGGGGTGTCAGGGGTGTCAGGGTGTCGGGGTCGGGGTCGGGGTCGGGGTGTCGGGGGGTGTCGTGTCTGGGTGTCGTGGTGTCGCAGTGTCAGGGGTGTCGGGGTGTCGGGGTCGGGGTGCCGTGTCAGGGTCGGGGTGTCGGGTCGGGGTCGGGGTGCCGTGTCGGTGTCGGGGTGTCGGGTCGGGGTCGGGGTGCCGTGCCAGGGTTGGGGTCGGGGTCGGGGTGTCGGGGTCGGGGTGTCGGGTCGGGGTCGGGTTGTCGGGTCGGGGTCGGGGTGCCGTGTCGGGGTCGGGATCGAGGTCGGGGTGTCGGGGTCGGGGTGTCGGGTCGGGGTCGGGGTCGAGGTGCCGTGTCGGGGTCGGGGTTTTTTCTCTTTTTTTCTTTTCTTCTTCTTCCTCTTCTTTCTTTTCTTCCTTTTCTTCCTTTTTTTTCCTTCATCTTCTTCTTCTTCCTCCTTTCCTTTTTCCTCTTCTTCTTCTCCTCCTCTCCTCTTTTTTCTTCTTCTTCTTCCTCTTCTTCTTTTTTCTTCTCCTCCTCCTCCTCTTCTTCTTCTTCCTTTCCTTTTTTCCTCTTCTTCTTCTCCTCCTCTCCTCTTTTTTTCTTCTTCTTCTTCTTCTTTTTTCTTCTCCTCCTCCTCTTCTTCTGTTTCTTCTTATTATTATTATTTTTTGTTCTTTTTCTTTTTTCTTTTTCCTTTTTTTTCATCTTCTTTTCTTCTTTTTTTTCTTCTAGGTTTTTTCTTTTCTTCTTTTCTATCTAAGTTTTTTCTACCTAATAAAAACTAACTAATATGAACTAATAACTAACTAATATAAACTAACTAAATGAACTAATAAAAACAGAAAAAAAAAACAGGAAAAAAACAAAAAAGGGGGGGAATGGTGGAGCTCACTGGAGGGTGGTCGACGCGGCGGCGCTGGGGAGGAGGGTGGCGGCGGCGGTCGGTGGGGAGGAGGGTGGCGGCGGCGGTCGGCGGGGAGGAGCGGGTCGGCGGGGAGGAGGGGGTCGGCGGGGAGGGGGCGGCGGCGGCGTTGTGGAGGAGGGAAGGGGGCGGCGGCGGCGCTGTGGAGGAGGGGGTCGGCGGGGAGGAGGGGGTCGGCGGGGAGGGGGCGGCGGCGGCGCTGTGGAGGAGGGAAGGGGGCGGCGGCGGCACTGTGGAGGAGGGAAGGGGGCGGCGGCGGCGCTGTGGAGGAGGGGAAGGGGCGGCGGCGGGGAGAAGGGGGGCGGCGGGGGTCGGCGGGGAGGAGGGGGTCGGCGGGGAGGGGGCGGCGGCGGCGCGCAGAGACAGAGAGAGAGAGATGTGTGAGAGAGAGAGGGGGTTTGGGCGCGGGGGGCGAAAATTAAGCCCCCCTCTTTGCCGTCTGCTGGCAGACGGCAAAGACGGTGACCGTTAGCCCGTCCCCGCCGTTACACTGTGGGCCCCCCCTCACCTCTTTGCCGTCTGCCAGCAGACGGCAAAGAGTTCTTTGCCGTCTGCCGGCAGACGGCAAAGAAGTGGCCCGTGTGACCTAGCCAACGCAGTACCCCGTGGGCCCCACTTTGGTCTTTGCCGTCTGCTGGCAGACGGCAAAGAACTCTTTGCCGTCTGCCAGCAGACGGCAAAGAAGTGCAGATGGCAAAGAGCCTCTTTGCCATCAGCATGTTCTTTGTCGTCTGCTTTGTAAAAGCAGACGGCAAATATGCCCTTTGCCCTCTGCCAGCAGACGGCAAAGAGCTGGCAGATGGCAAAGTCCCTGATTCCAGTAGTGTGAAATTATTGTAGGCTGCGAACCACCTCAATGTTATCCTTTCCGATCAATCCATTGAGCTATTCCTATAAGTGTCACAAACAGCCCTAGAGTTCGTACTAGAATAACACCTATGATACATATCAATCAACCCGAATGTCACCTAGATACTCCAATGTCACCTCAAGTATACGTGGGTTAATTATTCGACATGCATCAAACAATTTCAGATTCATCATATTCAACCCAACACAAAGAACTTGAAAGATTACCACAAGATTTCTATCGGAGAAAGTAGGACAAGAACGTGTATCAACCCCTATGCATATATTACCCCAATGTCACCTCGGGAATCCGCGAGTTGAGTACCAAAACATATATCAAGTGAATCAATAGAACACCCCATTGTCACCACGGGTATCCACATGCAAGACATACATCAAGTGATCTCAAATCCAATATTGAATCCAACATAACAAAATCTCAAAGGGAAGATTGAAATCATCACATCAAGATAGCAAGGGACAAACACCATATGATCCAACTATATTAACAAAGCCCGTGATACATCAAACTCGTGACATCTCAAGAACACGAGAGAGAGAGAGAGATCAAACACATAGCTACTGGTACATACCCTCAGCCCCGAGGGTGAACTACTCCCTCCTCGTCATGGACACCGCCGGGATGATGAAGATGGCCTCCGGTGATGATTACCCCCTCCGGCAGGATGCCAGAACAGGGCTCCAGATGAGTTTTCTTCGGTACCGAGGCTTGCGGCGGTGAAGCTGAAGTTCTAGGTTAACTTTCGGGGGTTTCTGGATTTATAGGAATTTTCAGCGTTGGAATCACGTCAACCGGAGCCACATGGGCGCCCCAAGCTAACAGGGCTCACCCAGGGGGTGGGCATGCCTTGTTGGCTTCTGGCCCACAGGTGGCCCCCCTCCGGTGGTTCTTCGCTCTGGTATTTCCCATATTGTCCAGAAAAATCATCAAAAAGTTTCGGGCAATTTTGAGAACCTTTATTTTCTGCATAAAAACAACACCATGGTAATTCTGCTGAAAACAACATCAGTCCGGGTTAGTTTTAATTAAATCATATAAAATGCATCAAAACCATATAAAAGTATTGTAAACATAAGTAAATATGGCATGAATACTTCATAAATTGTCGATACGTTGGAGACGTATCAGCCAGTAGCCTCCCGACTTTGGATGATGTCTCCTAGAGGAGCTGAACTGACCACGGTACTTGGGTGTTCCTGAAAATAGTGCTTCAATTTGTGATTAGCCATGAAAACACGAAATACCAGTTTCTACCAATGTGAATATCGTTCCTTGGACTCCGTCAAAACCTCGCTGACATAATAGACTGGCCTCTGGACTGGGTATTCCTTCCCGGCCTCCTTTCATTCCACAACAATTGCTACACTCACCGCTTTATTATTGGCAGCGATGTACAGGAGCATAGGCTCTTTATCAATCAGAGCGGCGAGGACGGGCGGCTCCACAAATTGCTTCTTTAAGGGCTTCGAAAGCTTAGTCTGCATCATCAGTCCAGACAATATTGTCTGTCTTTTTCAATAAGTGGTACAGTGGAATCGCTTTCTCACCGAGGCGGCTTATGAACCGGCTTGAGGCTGTGATGTGACCCGCCATACGCTGGATGTCATTGATATTAGCCGGCTTAGCGAGCAAGGTCACCACCGTGATCTTGTCCAGGTTAGCCTCGATGCCCCGTTCGAACACCAGAAAACCCAGTAACTTGCCCGCAGGGACACCAAAAACGCATTTGGCCGGGTTAAGCTTCATCTTGTAAACCCGAAGATTGTCAAAAGTCTCCTTGAGGTCATCCAACGGAGTCTCCTTCTTCTCGGACTTGACCATGATATTATCAACGTAAGCATGAACATTACGTCCGATCTGTTTATGGAAATAATTATGTATGCAACGCTGATAAGTAGCCCCCGCGCTCTTAAGTCCAAAAGGCATAGAGACATAGCAGAAAGCCCCAAAAGGTGTGATAAAGACCATCTTTTCCTAATCCTCAACGGACATCTTGATCAGATGATAGCCGGAGTAAGCATCTAGGAAGCACAATCTCTCACAACCAACGGTTGAATCGATGATCTGGTTAATGCAAGGAAGAACAAACTGGTCCTTTGGACAAGCTTTGTTGAGATCTGTGTAATCGACACACATACGCCAAGTGTCATTTTTCTTAAAAGCACTGGGTTTCACTAGTGGAAAAACGGGATTTAGTCCCGGTTTAAAACGGCCTTTAGTGCCGGTTCTGGAACCGGCACTAAAGGGTGGGGACTAAAGCCCCCCCCCCCTTTAGTCCCAGTTCAACACGGCCCAGCACTAAAGGCCCTCCACGTGGCGCCGTCTGGGGCGGGGGATGCAGGACCTTTAGTCCCGGTTGGTGTTACCAACCGGGACTAAAGGTGGAGAACACCAACCGGGACTAAAGGAAATTTTTTTGATATTTTTTTTTTGATATTTGTTTTGAATTTTTTTTTTCTGATTTTCGAATCTTTGAATTATTTGACAATTTAATCTCTAATCACCCCTCCTCACTGCTCCACACTCATTCCAAATCGTCTAACTTCCCGGCCGGTCACCCATCCTCTCACTACTCCAGCCCCAGCACGCTTAACTTTCAGGTTCTATCTCCCCTAGTTTCCAAGTCTGCACTTGTTGTTTTCCTGACAATAGTAAGCTATCAATCCTATTAACCCTTAGGTCTTGATGTCACATGATTTAATTTTTTGAACTCCAAACAATTATTAAAATAAACAACAATGATTAACAAACAACAATGATTAATTTAAAAATTCAAAAAAAATGAAAAAATTTCAAAAAAATCAAAAATTATCAAAAAACAAAAAAAACAAAAAATCCAAAATAATACAAAAAGGTCAAAATAAAATAAGTAATAATAATATTGAATTTCAATGAAAATAAAATAAGTAATATTATTATTATTATTATTATTATTTTGCCATTTATTCATTAAAAATAGCATAATTAATATCTTTAAATCTGTAAATCAAAATTCGACAAATAATATATCCATTATTATCAGAAAAATATGAGCATGATGTCACACGCTTCACCATTTGAGTTTGAAACTATTATTATAAAAAACAATAATTATTTAGTAACACTAATATTTATTGAATAAGTAGTTTGACCACAGTTTGACCACTGTTTGACCAGAGTTTGACCACATTTCATTTTTTTAAACTTATATTAACTGAAGAATTTTTGTGTGTTCAATATGAACCATTCAAAGCCACATCCTCAAATTTCAACCCTTTCTGACTTCATTTGCTATTTTTCATGTATTTAATGATTTTTTGAGCTAAATTAGGCCGAAATTGAAAAGCACTACAAATGAACTCTGAAAAGGTTGAAACTTGGCATGGTATCATCATTTCACCGAAATAGCTTGTGCTAAAAAGTTGAGAGGGTTATGGCAAAAACTGGATGCACTTTGTCTACAAACTGGACCATCTCTTTCGAAGTAACAGGGTTTCAGACGAAAACTCAGCTGTTATAAAGACATTTCATTTTTTTAATCTTATTTCAACTCCAGAGTTTTTGTGTGTGCAATATGAACCGTTCAAAGCCACATCCTTAAATTTCAACCCTTTTTGACTTTATTTGCTATTTTTTCATGGATTTAATGATTTTTTGAGCTAAATTAGCCTGAAATTGAAAAGCACTAAACCCGGGACTTAAAACGTCCGAAACCCCTAAACCCGGGACTTAAAACGTCCGAAACTCTATTATAAACAGTAAAATTAAAGGTTCAAACCCTAAAACCTAACCCTAAACTTAGAAATCTAAACCCTAGCCCCTAAACCCTAAAACGTCCAAAAACTCTATTTTCCCTTTCGAATTTGGTGATTTTAAAAAATTGTCGAAAAGGAAAACTTGTTGTTTCTTCGGACAAATTTTTTTTTCTGCAAATTTTGATATATTATTTGTATTTTTGGGAATTAGAATGATTTAGTTATGATTTTTCTAAGATTTAGGGGCTCGCAGGGGCCCCCCCTTTAGTCCCGGTTGGTATCTCCAACCGGGACTAAAGATAGACCTTTAGTCCCGATTGAAGACACCAACCGGGACCAAAGGGCTGGGAAAAAAATTTGAAAAAAAAAATTTTGAGAAAAAATTTTGAAATAAAAAATTGATTTTTTTTTCAGTCCCGGTTGGTGATACAAACCGGGACTAAAGGGGCTCGTGGGGGCCCCAGCTGACACCAGCCTGCCACCAGCCCTTTAGTTCCGGTTTGTATCACAAACCGGGACTATAGGTAGCAAATGAACCGGGACTAATGATGCTGAAATCAAACCGGGACTAATGGTCAAATTTGTCCCGGGCCATAATCAAACCGGGACTAAAGGGGTGGACGAAAGGTCTGTTTTCTACTAGTGTTTGCCAACCATTCAGGGTGGAAAACTTCAACAATGAACCCGGTAGCTAAGAGCCGGAGCACTTCTTCACCAATAGCCTTTCGTCTCTCCTCGTTAAAATGACGGAGGTATTGTCGGACAGGTTTCATCTTTGGATCCACATTGAGGTGGTGCTCAGCGAGTTCTCTTGGCACACCAGGCATGTGAGAAGGTTTACATGCAAAAATGTCCCGATTCTCATGGATGAACTCGATGAGCGCTCTTTCCTATTTGGGATCCATGCCTGTCCCAATAGTGATCTGTTGGGACGAAATTCCTGGAGTAAAATCAATCTACTTTGTATCTTCGGCCGGCTTGAATTTGACTAGGGGATCAGACTCCGTAGTGGGCTTTTTCAGGGAGGTCATGTCCGCCAGGTCAACATTGGCTGTGTAGAATTTCAGCTCTTCCGCTACGCAAGCCGACACGGCATAAGCTGCATCTCCCTCCTCACATTCTTGAGCAATTTATTGGCTGCCATCAACTGTGATGGTCCCCTTTGGCCCAGGCATCTTGAGCTTGAGATAGACATAACAAGGCCGCGCCATGAAGCAGGCATAAGCCGGCCGTCTGAAGAGGGCGTGATAAGGGCTCTTAATTTTTACCACCTCAAAGGACAGAGACTCACATCTATAATTGAGCTCCGTACCAAAAGCAACTTCTAGCTTGATTCGCCCAATCGGATATGCTGGCTTCCCAGGAACAATTCCATGAAAAACTGTGGAAGAGGGCTACAGCTGTTTCTCCGACAGATTCATTCGTGTGAACGTGTCATAGCATAAGATGTTGATGGTGCTTCCCCCGTCCATGAGTACCTTCGTGAGCTTATAACCACCGACTTGAGGTACCACCACCAGAGCGAGACCACCCGGATTATCAACCCGGGGAGGATGATCATCTCTGCTCCATGTTATCGGTTGTTCTGACTAGTTTAAGTATGTGGGGACACCCGGCTCGACCATATTGATGGCTCTATGTTGAACCTTGCGATCACGCTTGCAAGTGCTAGTTGTGAACACGTGATACTGCCCGTTGTTCAACTGTTTAGGGTTGCTCTGAAAACCGGCCTGATTGCCCTGCTACTGATTGCCTTGCCCGGAACATTGATTTCCACCGCCATTGTTGCCGGAACCCTAGAAACCTGCCCCCGAGCCGCCTGATCCATGGAAGCCAGGATTTGCGAAGCCACCGGATGAGCCGGCTCCTGGGAAGCCAGCCCCAGACCCGTCGGCGCCAGGTTGGCCCGGATGTCCACCGCCACTGCCTCCGTGGTGATTTTGATAAGCTTGATTGTGAAATTCATGCATGATGAAGCAGTTCTCCCATGAGTGGTTGGCCAACTTGTCTGGAAAACTATGTTTGGGACAAGGAACTTTAAGTGCTTCCTCATAGTTACGAGGTTTGTTCCCATTGTAAGATCTGTCGGAGTTGTTGTTCCGTCGCTGACCCTTCAAGCCAGTATTGGTGTTAGTGACAAAGTCTGATGCTCCCTCTGGATGCTTGCGCTTACCACCGTTGCCTTGACTACCATGATTTTCGTTATGCGCTGAGGTGCTCTGCTGGTGACCCTTACCGTCATCATTTTTCTTGCCTTTGCTAGACTTCTCATCGTCTGAATTAGGATCTTTTGTGTTGTACGACTTAGCGTACCTAGTAAGGACATCCATGAGGTCTCCCATATCTTGAACCATTCTCTTGAGGCGCCCAAGCTTCCGAACAAGAGGCTGGAAGTGACAGTTCTTCTCCAAAATTAAGATGGCCTGGGCAGCTGTTATACTATCAGAGGAGTGAATGATCTCCGCGACCCGACGAGTTCAGTGATGGGCAGACTCGTCTGTATGTTGGATACAATGCTGAAGATCGACAATGGTCATTGGGCGTTTGCAGGTTCCTTGGAAGTTTTTGATGAAGCGATCCTTTAATTCTGCCCAAGTATTGATTGAATTGGGAGGTAGCTTTTTCAACCATGTGCGAGTCGGCCCTTCCAACATCATGGTCAAGTACTTAGCGCAGACTGCATCACTGACATCCAGCATATCCATGGCTATCGCATAGCTCTCTATCCATGCAGCCGGCTCGAGATCAGCCGTGTAATTGGGAACCTTGCGAGGGCCTTTGAAATCCTTGGGCATACGCTCATTGCGTAAAGCTGGCGCTAGACAGGGTATTCCGATAGTTCTGGTGCTTAGACCCACCACGGAAGAAGCTGGCTGGGGTGTGGAGGGAGGCACTTGACCCGCCGCTGCAGCTGCCGCTTCTGCCTCTCGCATGGTCCGAGCTGCATCCACGATTGCCTGCGTGTCTGATACTGCTGGCTGGGCTGGGGAATTCTTAGCACGCTGCCTGCGTTCACTGCTAGAAACTACGGGGGACTCCACGTGTCGACTTCTGCTGTGACTCTGATATGGGGTAGAGCGAACCCGATCACGACTATAGGAGTAGCTCGCCTGTTGGGTGATTGCAGTTTTCAACATCTCGATGGCATTCCTGGCCTCAATCTGGATTAGGGTGTTCCCCGTGATCGGAAGCGCAGCAAGGTTGTGAGTCGCCGCCATCATATTGTCCACAGGATTGAAAAAATGACCCACTGGCATCTAGAAACGACGAGGTGGTAACTGAGCCGGCAAAGGGTGGGCTGGCCCATGCTGTTGACGGGGCCAAGCTGACCATGGCTGCCCAGCCCCTGGCACTTCCCAGGTTAATTGGGGTATAACTGGTGCCTCGGGCATACTGGTCCCGGCCCCCGGCGTATCCTGTGGTGTGTTGAACATGCGTGTAGGCTTGTAATCAAGGGGCAGGCGAGTTGAATGTCTCCTCGGATGAACCGCCTCTGAAGCATTCTGACGAAGACCCAGATGCCAGGCTTCTGTCTTCAAGCGTTCGACCTCGTTGTGAATGTGAGCCTGCACCTCCATTATGCGAATATTCTTAGCGTTGATATCATCCTGAACGTTAGCCATCTGCCCATGGATCTTGGTCATCTCCGTGTTGCGTTCCGCCTGATTCTCCGTGGTTACTGGTGTTTCCAGAAGTGTCATCATGGCGGCCATCAAGTCGGTCATAGCTTGAGGCTGCGTCTTGCCCGAGCCGGTCGCGCCTTAAGCCGGCACCGAAGTGTTGGTCCCGGTTACCGTGCCAGCCACCGTGGAGTCGAGGGCCGGCGCTGTCCCTGCCATGAAGACGGCGGCTAGCCGAGGCGGCTCGAGGGCCTCTTGAGCGGTCTCGTCGTCGGAGTAGCCCCCAAGCCTACCATCAAAGAGCAGGAGGATTGACTCGGTGTCTCCAACCGAGGACTCACCATCGGAGTAGACGAGGGTATCCCCGCAAGTCCCCGAGTTGTCCGCAAGGTCGACTCCCTGAGTGAAGCCGACGAAGACATGATCCCGGCCGGCTTGAGCCCGGCCGGGTGGGGTGCGCCGAGCCGGCTCGACGATGTCGGTGAAGATGTCCGGCTCTGGTCCTGATTCGCCAATTTTGCCAATCAAGACATGGATCTGACCAAAGGGGACCCGGTACCCGTACTCGATCGAGCTGCCCTCGGGACCCCAGCCTGAATCATCAATGTAGAGCTTGCCGCGACGACTCTTGGTCATAAGGCCGATCGCGTATCCCTCGATCCCTGGGAGAGCTCCCTCCAAGAACTCAACACCACCATGTGCTGGCCCCACGGTGGGTGCCAACTGTCGAGGTTTTGTCATGGCAGATGTCCTAGCGAAAGGACTAAGTCTAGGAGCCATTGCAACTAAGTGATTGCTTGGCAACGAGAGACGTGGGTTTACCCAGGTTTGGCCACTCTGATGGAGGTAAAATCCTATGTCCTGATTTGTGTGTTTATTGATGATGATCCTGATTACAAGGGTGCGAAATCGATAACCTAGCTCTCGAGGGTTGCTTGTCCGTACTTTGCCTCAGGGGCTCCCCTTTATATATAGGTTGAGGCCCCGAGGTCACAATAGAATCTGGGTCGTAATACAACCCGTGTCTTAATCTACTTCCTACTTATCTTGTCTCTCAAGCAAGGGAAATTCCTCATGACTTCCTCCTTAAGTTGGCCTGCCAGATACTGGGCCTCGAGCCGGCCTTCTCTTTAAGTCGCCTCCTGGGCCTTGAGCTTCATGGTTAACTACAACCCACATAAAGAGACGGTTTATGAGCCGCCCTGGATAACCGGGTCATATCCTAGCCGGGTCATACCGTGGGATATATCCCCAACAAAGGTCGTCCCCTATGCCTCAGCCATAGGCTCTGTACTGTATGCCATGTTGTATACCACACCTGATTTGTGCCTTGCCATGAGTCTGGCAAGGGGGTACAAGAGTGATCCAGGAGTGGATCACTGGAGAGCGGTTAAAATTATCCTTAGAGAACTAAGGAAATGTTTCTTGGTTATGGAGGTGATAAAGAGTTCACCGTAAAGGGTTACGTCAATGCAAGCTTTGACACCGATCCGGATGACTCTGAGTAGCAAACCGGATATGTATAGTGGAGCAGTCATTTGGAATAGCTTCAAGTGGAGCGTGGTAGCAGCGTCTACAGTATGACATAGAGATTTGCAAAGTATAAGTGGATCTGAATGTTGCAGACCCGTTGACTAAAACCTCTCTCACAAGCAAAACATGATCAAAACCCAGAACTCATTGGGTGTGAATGACATGGCGATGTGAACTAGATTATTGACTCTAGTGCAGGTGGGAGACTGTTGGAAATATGCCCTAGAGATAATAATAAAATGGTTATTATCGTATTTCCTTGTTCATGATAATTGTTTATTATCCATGCTAGAATTGTACTGATCGAAAATTTAAATACATGTGTGGATATAAAAACAACACCGTGTCCCTAGTGAGCCTCAACTAGACTAGCTCGTTGATCAAAGATGGTTAAGGTTTCCTAACCATAGACATGAGTTGTCATTTGATAACAGGAACACATCATTAGGAGAATGATGTAATGGACAAGACCCAACTGTAAGCATAACATTTGATCGTGTCGTTTAGTTTGTTGCTACTACTTTTTTCAATGTCAAGTATGTGTTCCTAAGACCATGAGATCATGCAACTCCCTGAAACCGGAGGAATGCCTTGTGTGCATCAAACATCACTTCGTAACTGGGTGACCATAAAGGTGCTCTACAGGTATCTCAGAGGGTGTCTGTTGAGTTGGCATGGATCGAGACTGGGTTTTGTCACTCTGTATGACGGAGAGGTATCTCTGGGCCCACTCGGTAATACAACATCATTACTCTGTTTGTCATGAACTTAATACATAGAGAGGCAAGCATAGAAGCGCTCTTGAAGTGGAGTAATAGTAATAGGTGCAGGCACGAGTCCGCCTATTTGTTTATGGACCTGATGCCTATATATACATGAACATTACCGTGAATATCGCATAACTATGCTCTTTTCTATTAATTGCCCAACAGTAATTTGTCTACCCACCGTATGCCTACTACATGAGAGATGCCATTAGGGAAAACTAATGCCCCCTAGTCTATTGCTACTTCTCGAGAATGCGTTGGTTTCCGTGAAGAGGAACGGGTGATGCAGCAAAGTAGATAAGTATTTCCCTCAGTTGTTGAGAACCAAGGTATCAATCCAGTAGGAGATACAAGCAAGTCCCCAATAGATGTACCTACACAAAGAATCAAACACTTGCACCCAACACAATAAAGGGGTTGTCAATCCCTTCACGGTTACTTGCAAGGATGAGATCTGATAGAGATAGATAGATATGATTGCTTGAAAGTAAAGTAAAACAAAAGTAAACAGATTGCAGCAAGATATTATTGGTATTTTTGGTTTTAGATCTGAAAGTATAATATGGAAAATAGACCCGGGGGGCATAGGTTTCACTAGAGGCTTCTCTCATGATGGCAAGTATTACGGTGGGTGAACAAATTACTGTTGAGCAATTGATAGAAAAGCGAATAATTATGAAGATATCCAAGGCAATGATTATGCATATAGGCATCACGTCCGTGTCAAGTAGACCGACACGATTCTGCATCTACTACTATTAGTCCACACATCGACCGACTCCTGCATGCACCTAGAGTATTAAGTTCATGAAGAATAGAGTAACGCATTAGGTAAGATGACATGATGTAGAGGGATAAACTCAAGCAATATGATGAAAACCCCATCTTTTTATCCTCGATGGCAACAATACAATACGTGCCTCGCTAGCTACCCCTACTATGTCACTGGGTGAGGACACCGCAAGATTGAACCCAAAACTAAGCACTTCTCCCATTGCAAGAATTACCAATCTAGTTGGCCAAACCAAACCAATAACTCGAAGAGACTTGCAAAGATATGAAATCATGCATATAAGAATTCAGAAAAGACTCAAATAATATTCATAGATAATCTGAACATAAACCCACAATTCATCGGATCTCGACAAGCACACCGCAAAAGAGTATTACATCGGATAGATCTCCATGAAGATCATGAAGAACATGGTATTGAAGAGCAAAGAGAGAGAAGAAGCCATCTAGCTACTAGCTATGGACCCGAAGGTCTGTGGTGAACTACTCACACATCATCGGAGGGGCAATGGAGTTGATGTAGATGCCCTCCGTGATCGAATCCCCCTCCGGCAGATTATCGAAAAAGGCTCCAAGATTGGATCTCACGGGAACCGAGGCTCCTGGCGGTGGAAAAGTGTTTTCGTGGGTCTCTTCGGTATCCAGGGAATATTTGTGAATTTATAGGCCTAGAAATAGGGTTGGGGGAGCTGCTGTGGGCCCACAAGCCAGGGGGGCGCGCCCTACCCCCCTGGGCGCGCCCATGTGGCTTGTGGCCACACGGCGGCTCGCCTGCCTTGGTCTCCAAGCTTGGTAGATGTCTTCTGGTCCAAGAAAAATTATTCCGAAGATTTTATTCCGTTTGGACTCCGTTTAATATTCCTTATCTGCAATACTCAAAAACAAGGAAAAAACAGAAACTGGCACTAGGCTCTAGATTAATAGGTTAGTCCCAAAAATAATATAAAATAGCATATTAATGCATATAAAACATCCAAAACAGATAAATAATAGCATGGAACAATCAAAAATTATAGATACGTTGGAGACGTATCATCTATTCACTTATATATTTACAAACGCTACAATTTACTTGCTGCAATTTTATTTCCTTTTATTTATTTTGCATTTATCAACTATCATCTACACACTTTACTTGCTTCCAAATAACGAGTCCAAGGGGATTGACAACCCTCTTCCCCGCTTTGGGTGAAAGTGTTTGCTCCTTTGTGTGCAGTCGTTGAAGACGGTGGTTGACCGTTAATCCTATTGGTTCGATAAACCTTGGTTCTCTACTGAGGGAAATACTTATCCATACTATGCTGCATCACCCGTTCCTCTTCACGGAAAACCCAACGCAGATCACAAGTATCAGGAAGGATTTCTGGCGTCGTTGCTGGGGAGTATCACCAACCTACTATCAAGTAACTTCGCACAAATTATCATTCACTTGTTCTTCTTTTTATTTGCTGTTATATTTTGCTTGCATCATAAAAATCAAAAATACTAAAATATTTATCTTTGCTTGTCACTGGTTTACTCCTTTGCTTGCTAGTTTACTTGTCCTGCTTGTTACTTTGCTTCCTCGGTCATCATGTCTCAAGATACTACTAAGTTGTGTGACTTCTCAAATACTAATAACAATGATTTTATTAGTACTCCTATACCACCCGCCACTAGTGCGGAATGTTATGATATTAATGTTGCATTGCTGAATCTTGTGATGAAAGAATAATTTTCGGGAAGTCTTAATGAGGATCCCGCTGCTCATCTTAATACTTTTGTTGAACTTTGTGATATGCAAAACAAAAAGGACATGGATAATGATGTTGTGAAATTTAAATTATTTCCTTTTTCATTAAGAGATAAAATTAAGGCTTGGTTTTCATCTTTACCACGTAATAGTATTGGAACATGGGATAAGTGTAAAGATGCTTTTATTGCCAAGTATTTTCCTCCTGCTAAGATCATCTCCCTTAGAAATAAAATTATGAATTTTAAACAACATTATCAAGAACATGTTGCACAAGCTTGGGAGAGGATGAAATTGATGATTCGAAATTGCCCTACTCATGGTTTAAACTTGTGGATGATTATCCAAAATTTCTATGCTGGACTGAACTTTGTGTCTAGAAATCTTCTAGATTCTGCTGCAGGTGGTACCTTTATGGATGTGACCTTAGGAGAGGCCACCAAACTTCTGGACAACATCATGACAAATTACTCTCAATGGCATACAGAAAGAGCTCCAACTGGTAACAAGGTAAATTCTGTTGAGGAAATCGCTACTTTGAGTGAAAAAGTGGATGCTCTTATGAATATGGTTGCTAGCAAAAATACTCATGTTGATCCAAATTATATTCCCTTGTCTACCTTGATTGAGCAAAATGATAATCCTATTGATGTGAACTTTATTTCTCGAAACAATTTCAATAACAATGCCTATAGAGGAAATTTCAATGCTAGGCTATACCGTGGTAATTCCTCTAACAACTATGGAACTCTTATGGAAATTCTTCTAAAAATGTTAATAGGATACCCTTTGATCTTGAGAAAACAATTAGAGAATTTATTAGTTAGAAGGCGTCCCATTTGCTTGGAGGGTGATGATCCTAATGATAAAATTGAAAAAAGTGGGTTTGGAGAGGTCAAAACTTTAACTAGTGATGTGCCCACTATCTTGGATTACACGGATTTTAATTATGAGAGCTCCTCTTTAGTAGAATGTATTTCCTTGTTGCAATCCATTATTAGCTCACCCAATGCTTATGAACAAAATAAAGCTTTTACTCAACATATAATAGAAGCAATGATAAAAGCTTATGACGAGAAACTTGAGCTTGAAGTTTCTATTCCCAGAAAATTGCATGATGAATGGGAACCTACTATCAAAATAAAGCTTAAAGAATATGAATGCAATGCTTTGTGTGACCTTGGTGCTAGTGTTTCAACTATACCTAAATCTCTTTGTGATGTGCTTGGTCTCACTAATATTCAAGATTGTTCCCTAAACTTGCATCTTGCGGATTCTACCATCAAGAAACCTTTAGGTAGAATAAATGATGTTCTTATCCTTGCTAATAAGAATTATGTTCCTGTAGATTTCATTGTGCTTAATATTGAATGCAATCCTACTTGTCCAATAATACTTGGAAGACCTTTTCTACGAACTATAGGTGCAATAATTGATATGAAAGAGGGAAACAAACGATTCCAATTCCCATTAAAGAAAGGGATGGAACACTTCCCTAGAAAGAGAATCAAACCACCTTATGAATCTATCATGAGGGCTACTTATGGGTGGAGTGTCAAAGATGACAACACTTGATCATATGCGTTATGCCTAGCTAGGGGCGTAAAACAAAAGCGCTAGTTGGGAGGCAACCCAATAGTTATCTTATTTTCTTGCTTTTTATTTCTGTTTGTGTGTCATAACATGATTGTTGCCTCTGTAATGATTATGTTAATATGTTTTAATTAGTGTTTGTGCCAAGTAAAGCCTTTGGGATAACTTGCATGATGAGTAGAAGTGATGCTGTGCAAAAACAGAAACTTTAGCGTTCAGTGCAGAATTTTTCCAGTTCTGCTGGAATGTGATAAATTCATGAAAGTTTTACACAATATTTCTATACAAATTCCCCAGGTTTTCCTAATGTTTCAGAATTTTATAAGATAAAAAAGTATGCTAACCAAACAGATCTTTACAAACTGGGCTGTTTTAGACAGATTCTGTTTTTGCTTGCATAGTTTGCTTGTTTTGATGATGCTATGGATTATATCGGGCGGTATAAGTCATGGAAAACTTAGAATACAGTACCTTATGCAATAATAAAATATGAATCAATTTATAACAGTACCTAAAGTATTTGATATGTTTATTATACTAACGGATCTCACGAGTTTTTTGTGGAGTTTTGTGTGCTGAAGTTTTCATGTTTTGGGTGTTATTGCGATGGATGAAGGAATAAGGAGCGGCAAGAGCCTAAGCTTGGGGATGCCCAAGGGACCCCAAGGTAATATTCTAGGAAGACTCAAGCGTCTAAGCTTGGGCATGCCCCGGAAGGCATCCCCTCTTTCGTCTCAATCCATCGGTATGTCACTTGGAACTATATTTTTATTCATCACATGATATGAGTTTTGCTTGGAGCGTCGTTTGATTTAGTTTGGTTCTTGTTTTAGTTTTCCACAATCATTGTTTGCTGCACGTACCTACTTGAGAGAGACACAAGATCACCATGATTTATTAGAATACTCTATGTGCTTCACTTATATCTTTTGAGGTTAGCAGTTGCTCTAGTGCTTCACTTATATCTTTTAGAACACGGTGGCGTATAGATTTTATAGAAATAATTGCACTCTCGTTCTTCACTTATATTTGTTTGAGAGTTAATAAATAGCGACGGTAATTTGCATGGGTTATAAGACTAGTCCAAAAATAATAGGTATTCAATGAGTGCATAATCAAAACCACATGTAGCACATAAAAGAGAAACAGTTTTACTATGTTTCAAACGTCTGAAAATGAATTCGTTTCAGGCCATTTTTTAGTCCGTCCGATTCGCACGAATCTTAGCGTCGCGTTTGTCCTCAATATGCATCGGGGTGGTTCTGTCGTGGACTCTTTTTCTGTATTGTTGGGCTTTCGGGTTTGCGGGTCTGCAACTGGTATAGCATTCGATCCATGAGCCTTGGGAGTTTTAGAATTTTCTATTCATTTTGTGGGGCGGAGACAACGGAGGGAAGACTGTGGCTCCTCGCCGGCGATTAGCAGCGGAGATGGCATGCGGGGAGTCCCCCCAAGGAAGGAGAGCTTGTAGGCAGGAGGTGTGCTCCATAGGGATGGCTGCAGGTAGGAAAGGAGCTGCCCCATCATGGTCGCCACCAGCAAGCTCCAGCGGTGGGGGCGGTAGTAGTCGCCGGCGCCGGTGGGGTGCAAGATATTTTTATTAGTCCCCCTACTGTCCTCACGCTGTCCTTTTTTCTGTTCTATGTGTGTCTGCCCTCCTTCACGTTTGATTTCAGTTCGTCGTGATTGTCGCTAGTCATAGACATTCATCGCAGGGGGTGGTTCAGTTTGCTGGTTTTGGCAGGAATGTGTGTCATAGCTTAGTTCAATCCTGGAGTTTTTCGAGTGGTTCATCCAGAAACGCTCCTGAATTTCTTGCAGGCACCTCTCAGCGCGTTTTCCCCAAATTTCCGTCACCAAGTTTGCCTCAACGTTGTCTTGGATGTAAATCTCTTTTTTAGTCTGAGTGAATTTTCACTACAATATGTTTATTGTAAGAATTTAGAGACCCGAGGAATGTTGTAGATGATCAGAGTTAGTTAACTGAATGATTGTAGTTTTTTCTCTGTAGGAGTACTAACGTGAGGAAACTGTTGAGTATCATTTGTCAACTTGATTTTGCTGGCTTATTTTAGATGGGTGAATTCCATATATACCACTCAAAACTTGCCCAGACCCTCATATGCCATTGGAAATTTCCCTCTCCCAAATATGCCATTGAAAATTTGCACCGCGTACAGATATGCCACTATGGCCAGTTTGATCGTTAGTTGACTGTCAAGTGGCACTTGAAAAGACAATTTTGCCCCTAGTCGTTCCTTGCGCACTGTACCATTCGCTGCACTGCACTGTAGCATTCGGTGCACTGTAGCGCAATTTCAAATTCTGTTTTCGAATTTTTTTGAAATTTCAAATTCTGTTTTTTCAAAAATTTCAAATTTCACATTTCAAAAATGGGTGTATTTGGTCCGACTTCGAAATTTGTTTGCAATTTCAAAAAATGTTCACATTTTTGAAAAAGTAGGCGCTGGTCGCTACAGTTTGTCGTCCGCTGCACTGGATGCCACAGTGCTGGAACGCCAAAGTTGTCGAAATTTTTGAAAAACAGAATTTGAAATTTCAAAAAATGTTCACACTTTTGAAAAAGCCGGAGCTACAGTGCACCGAACGCTACAGTGCAGTGCACCGACCGTTACAGTAAGCAAGGAATGACCAGGGGCAAAATCGTCTTTTCAACTGCCACTTAACAGTCAACTAACAGTCAACTCGCGATAGTGGCATATCTGTACGCGGTGCAAATTTTCAGTGGCATATTTGGGAGAGGGAAATTTCCAATGGCATATGAGGCTCTGGGCAAGTTTTGAGTGGCATATATGGAATTCATTTTAGATTAGTAATGGATGTGATTTTGCTGAGAGTTGAGCACTTACCCTGAAGAATGTTTGTGGATCATCTGAAAGTTGTGATATGCACTAATTAACAAGGCATTAGATGGTCTGAAACTAGTTATATGCAATGGAACTTGTTCTAGATAACCCTCTGTTACTCTGCACTTTCCTTTCGTGAGGGTTTCTTACCACCAGCTATGCTATGTATGTAGTAGACCTGCCTAAACTGACTGCATATGTGGCTGCAAGCGAGTGATCAGCTAAGATACCCAGATGTGAACGCAGAGGGGATGTAGTCCTCAACTGAATTTAATTTAGTTCATATTGGGGTTTGTTCCCGTCCGCATTCTGTTTGTTGTAGCATGGAGGAAAGAATATTTTTGACTCCTTTTTTCTTAGTCAGTACTTTTTGTATCCTGGAAAACGGGTGTATAATCTATGTGTTTATACAAGCAGGGGGCGGCATGTAACCCACAACTCATGTTTTCTGTAGTCATTTTATTTAAGTCAAGTGTGATGTTATCTAGTTTTTGGTACTAGATTATTTTTTTAGTTTTCATGCATGTCCTGTAGATTATTCAGGTTTACTACATATTTTTTCATTCTGGATGTGGTTTAGGGGAGGCTTGATGGTTTTAGTAAATCTTTTTTTTTCACCAACATTCGGTTTAAAACAGAGTTTTAGTGTCACTATATGTTTTGCATTCAGGGTCAATCAAACAGTAAAAAATTAGAGCCCCATGATCTAGTTTCTCTGAATTTTGTTTTTGTCCCTGCACATACAAAGATAATGGAGATATGGGAACCAGCTTTGGACCTGCGCAAGCTTTTCTCACAGGCTGACATCCAGCATATAAGAATTCGGTACGTGAACCAACTATTCTTTTGGAGGAAAAACACCTCAGACAAGAGTCTTGTCACTGAATTCAACATCTTCTTTCTCCTCTTTTATTCATTTTCACACTTCGAGTGGTTGGAGGGCTTGTTGGGGAGGTTGTTCTTGGATGTACGAGCACCTCATATCCGTTGTAAATGAGGGCGCACCTCATTTCCGTTGTAAATGCGATCCGCTGTTTTTGTGTGTGTTAAACCGTGAATGATGGCAAGGGTGTTTTATTTTAGTTTTCTTCAGTTTTTTGGTCAGTGCTTGTTCGTGTCCATCAGTTATAAGTTAGCAGATTCAGAATTCAGTTATATTAGTTTTTTGGTCAGTGCTTGTTCGTGTCCATCAGTTTTAAGTTAGCAGATTCAGAATTCAGTTATATCGTTTTTTGGTCAATGCTTGTTCGTGTCCATCAGTTATAAGTTAGCAGATTCAGAATTCAGTGATATCAGTTATTTGGTCAGTGCTTATTCATATCCATCAGTTATAAGTTAGCAGATTCAGAATTCAGTTATATCAGTTATTTGATCAGTATTTGTTTGTGTCCATCAGTTTTATTTTAGCAGATTCAGAATTCAGTTATATCATTTTTCAGTTCTCCTGCTACTCATTTCTTCAGTTTCAGTTTCTTAAACCCTCATTAGTCTTAGATTTTAAGTAGGTGTCATTTTCAGTGTTATCACCTATTAGTTATTTCAGGTTACAGTAGGTATCATTTTCAGGTCAGTTTCTTTAGTTATATATCATTTTAGTCTATCATTCAGTTTAGTATCTCACTTCTAGTTTCAGTTATCTCAATTCCTCATTTTCAGTCATCAGTTTTAGTTTCGCGTGGCTTCGGTATTATCATTAGGTTCGTTAGTTTTTTTCTTATGTGTTTTTTTTTTCATTTTTCTTCAGTGTCTTGTGTTGTCTTAAATTTTGTCGTCTCAGTTTGTGTTCTTTGTTCAGTTTCAGTATGTCATTTAGTTCATTAACTCAGATATAGTGTCAGTATTCAGACCTTCACCATTCAGCCAGTCGTCGTTCTTTTCAGTAAGTACTTAGTGCTTACTGAGCAGGGGTTGGTGTCATTTTCTTTGGTTATGTTATTAGTTTCAGTGTTATCACATAGGTAGATTAGTTAGTATTCATTGTTTAGTCTTCATTAGTATTAATTGTTCAGTTGCTTCAGTCCATGATCAGTGTTCTCTAATAAGGCTCTCAATCATGGTTGCTTAGTTTGTAAAGAAATCCGAGCTAGTTTAACAAGTTTGTTCATACAGTTTCGGACTATCTATAAGTGTTTAGACCTTCAGAGTCTTCAGTCCATACATTTTGTCATTTCACTACTTTAGCCTTCATATTTATTTCTTCACTTAATTTTTTCCACATCAGATACACGCTGGAAATGGACCGAATGGGGCGTCAGTACTGTCCAATCCCACCACGATCAGATACATGCTTTTGAAGTTCAGAGATACAACTCTCAAAGCAAGATCATTTTTTGCGGGTCTGTGCCAACTAGGGATGTAAATGGCGAATAAGTGGCGGCCACAAGTCCCATTTATTTAGCTTTATCTAGCTCCACAGTTCATTTTCCTGAAAAAAAACAAATTTTTGAACTGTTAGATTATTAGTGGGTTTAAACGGGATTAAATGGGACCAGCTCCCATCCCTAGTGCCAACTGAATAGTAAGTTCAGAGATACAACTCTCAAAGCAAGATACAACTCTCAAAGTATAGTTCAGTATCTCAGTTTTAGTTTCAGTTCTCTTTATTCCCTCCTGATCATTGTGTTTTATTGAAGTTTTTTTGTCAGGTTTTCAGTGTTTGCATTTTATCCATTTTTGTTCAGAGTTATTTTGTGTGGGGCATCGGTACACAGTTTAAAGCAGTAACCACATTTCTGCAACTAGCGTTCATCATCTTTCTTTTTTTTCTGAAAAGAAATGGGATTATCTACATTGTTTTTAAAAACCTGAGTTATATTCATTTTTCCATAGGGCTAATCTGCCAATAGCACTTCCAGTCACTTTTTTCATTTTCTCCATGAATGAGAAATGGAAATTCGCATTCGGTCAAGTTCTTTTTTCAGTTTTGTTTTTAGTATTATACATTTTTTCTAGGTAAAATATGCACATAGCAGCAGGTGTTTTCTCTGAATTTCAGTTTTATTCACAACATGATCATGGAGAATTTTCAGTTAGAAGATTTTTTTTCAGTAAGGAAAAGTATGCAGCTAGTTTTTTTTTTTTTGAGACAAGGTATGCAGCTAGTGGAAAGGGTTGGGGCGAGGGCAGTACGCCGGCTGGGGGAACGGGGGGAGGTCGGGAGCTAACCAAGGCCGCTAAACAGGGGAAATGCTAGGAAGAGGTGGATCTGCGCGTTTACGTGAGTTAACGGGTCCACTAGGCGGCCCGTTTAGGGGGGTCACGCGGAAATGATTAGAAGGGCCAAAGAGGCTTGTGTATAATTTTTGGACCTGTCCCAGAAAAGAAAACAGTTGTTTTTTCTGTACTGATGAGTTTTGGAATGAGTACTAAGACACGTGTCAATTAGCGAATGGAGCTAAAAAAGGGCCTGAAGCAAATTCAAAAACAGACGTCACTCCCAAGAGAAATCATGGTTAATCTATATCTATATCTATATCTATACTTATACTAATTAGGCACTCCAAAAAAATCCCACATTAATCAGAAATTAAGAGCCGTTCATCTGGTGGGACCGTGTTATTACGGTGGAGATCTACCGATGTCCCCAGTAATTAAAGTAACCAACCTCTATCTCTTTTGACGAAAAAAAAGAAAAATGAATCTCTGTATATTTGGCAGGAAAAAAAATGTATGTACTTTTGTAATCCACGTTAAAACAACCTCACCCGCAAAAGAAAAATTTCCACCCGCAAAAAAAAAACAACCTCTATCTCTTTGACAAAAAAAAATAAAAAAAAATCCATATGTACCTTTATACTCCACGCTCCCACGTCTATCTCTCCACGCCATCAACCCTATAAAAAATACCTCCACGCCATCTTCTTCTCCCCTTCATGGACTCTTCCTATATGCTACATAATCGATCTCTCTCCCCACATGGACAACCAAATCCATCCACGGCCTCTTCCTCCTCTCCATTATGTCTCTCTCCATACAATGGAAAATGAAGTAAGCTGAGGCATGAATTCAGTGTGCTCAAAGACTTTATTTGATAAAACAAATTCCTCATCCAGACCAGGTTCGTTTTCTTGCCGGTTTACAATTGAATCTGCTGTTATTTTTTATATGAATTTGAATAAGAATTTACCGTATCTTTTATGGTATAGTGCTCTACACAGATTGGTTTTCTAATCCAGTCTCTATCCCAATCACCTTCCTCACCATGTCACTTCCATAGAATCGCTGCTTCCAGGCAGGAAACTAACAAATTGATGCGTGATGGTTTAGGTTCAGACAACTTTCAGTGTCGTTGACTCCAACCCTCCAAGCACGACCGCATGAAAGCATGGATCCAGCAGGAACAACATACTTAATTATGAACAGATTGAAGCCCCGGCCCTCACCGAGGCTGCCATGTGGAGGAACTAAGAGTGATGCTGCAGACAAAGGATGTGCACGCCGAAGCACAGTCGCACGGGCTCTCCATTACTTTTGAACGGTTTGTTTTCGGTGATTGCTTCATTGTTGATTTATTATAGATTTGTATCTGCACATCTCTGATTTCATATTGTGTATCTACGTGTGAAATACTGAAATTCAGCCTATCTGTCAAAAAGATTGTGTTCCCCAGTTTAACGTACTCCTATCAATAGTTCAATACTTCCGTTATGCTCATCTCAAGAATCATTAATCTCTTTCAGTTATGTGCATCTCCAGAAAATAAATAAAGCCCAAGTTGAAAAAACACCTAATCTGCAGTGTACTTTACTTAGTTTTTCTCTAGAAATAACACCACCAATTTCTTCTTTTTTATCTAAAGAAACACCACCAATCTTTATGTAAGTTTTTCTCCTTCATCTCGGTTACGACCAGATGCAGTTGTATGAATGCGCAAGGCCATGCCCCTGATGTGAAGGTTGCTAGACCAGATGCGGTTCTCACCGGGATGTGCCTGACACCTACATCGACAAGCATGTGAAATCACCAGCGATGACATTTCCGGGAATGTGGATTTTATAGGCTATACCCAAGGCAAAGCATTCAGTGTGGGGGAGAAACTTCATTATGTCATGTGCATGCAACCAACGCCATTTGCTGCGTCGTCTACTAAATCGTTCTGGGCAGCCAAAGGGTACGCAGAAATTAGCACCAAGCTGGATGAAGATAATTAGATCTTAATTATGTTGCCCCAGGCCCACGAGGGATATGGTGAGGCTGCAACAGCCGTGGTGGAAACGAGGTTTTTCAGTTGCACAAGCATGTATACAGGTGAAGGGAACTAATAATATTATTAATAATTTTCTTCCCAAAATGAGGTGCATGGATGAACGTATTATGACTACTGTTTGTGTAATTTTTGTACCAGTGACAATTAGCGGATGGTCAACGTATACGGTTCTTGGGACGGATACAAATAATTTAATACAGTCTCATGGTACAAAAAGTATGACATGTAAAATTCAGTCGTATAATAGGTTTTGTTTATATAAAACTACCACGGAGGCTATAGTAACCATACAGATAAGATTTCAAATGCAGTGTATTTATTTTTTTTGAAACGCGGTCTCTTAAGACCCGATTCATTAAAAAGGTAGAAGAGAGTTGTCTGGTTAATTGCGGAAAATCGGACGAAAACCGTTACAACACGCCCCCAACAGTGCACCATCAACACACGCACCAGGCGAGCCGACGGCTCCGTCACCCAAGCAACCCGTAGCCGACACCCTACAACCAAAACCGAAGCCGCCGCTCCGACATCCACGACGACCCCGAGGCCGCGCACCAGGCGAGTCGCCTGCTCTGCCACCTGAGCAACCGAAGCCGACACCCAACAACCATCTCCGGAGCCGCCGCTCCGACGTACAGATGAAAACCCCACACGCCGACCACTGTATAGATTTCAAATGCAGTGTTTATTATAACAACGTTGCTCGGGTCATAGACTAATATATCTTTTAGGACATTTTTTGTTATATTTGAGGTGAAATAATCAGTTTTTAAAACCAGTTAATTGGCGTGAGGTGCATGCATGAACGTATCCTGATTATTTTTTGTTTCATATTTGTAGTAATTACAGGAGAACCAATGGCAAGCCCAGTGGGATGCTCTGCGTATCTGGTTCTTGGTCAGATACAAATAATGTAATCATGTTACAAAAACTATGTCATCTAAAATTCAGATGTACACTATGTTTTTTATAAAACTTTTAACACATAAAGTGGATGTGATACCCGCCAATGCTACAGTAAGATACAAACAAGATTTCAAATGCAGTGTTCATTATAACAACATTATTCGTGTCATAGACTATATAATTTTCAAACAAATATTACAAAAACTTGCAGATATTCCAGAAACTATAGTTTGAACATTTCAATTTTTAAGTAGAAATAACACTCAAATATAAAATAACATTCCATATAGCTTAAAATTACCCTGAAATGGGGATATAAACATGCATATAACAACTTGTTGGCATCAGATATATTAGGAAGGAACAAGCCATGATTGATTAATCTTTTCATGTTGACAACATTGTAGAGGCTTCTCCATGACCTAATCATTGTCAGTTCATATATGAAACATATAATGTATCTCAATATATGGTATATAGTGGACAAAAGGAAGATTGTATAAGTACTTTATATACTAGCCCGTGCGAATGCACGGGTTGACGACTAGTGATATTAATGTGGTAATGTGAAAGAGCATGAGTGCATGTTCATTGGTTAATAAGAGTATCGTGAATTAGAGGTTGTTAACCTGATGTCCATCTAAATATTTTTATGGCATGGTGATGATGTGTGAGCATACTTATTCCTCCTTGAAATCCTAGTGATGTTTAGGTCGGGGGCGCGCGATGGTTAAATCCTACCAACCTCCTCCCTAGGGGCATGCGAATAGTGCTTTGCTTCAAGAGAGCTAACAAAATCTTGCAATAAGTATGTGAGTTTTTTATGACTAATGTGAATCCATGGATATACACAATCTCACCTCCACATATTTACTAGCCTCTTCAGTACCGTGCATTGCCCATTCTCACCTCGAGGATCGGTGCAGCCTTCGCCGGTGCATCCAAACCCCGTGACATGATACATTCTGTTGCACATAAGGCTCGTTATATCTTCCTCAAAACAGCCACCATACCTACCTATCATGGCATTTCTATAGCCATTCCGAGATATATTGCCATGCAACTTCCACCGTCACTTCATATGACTTGTACACCTATTGTCATATTGCTTTGCATGATCGTAAGATAGCTAGCATGATATTTCCATGGCTTGTCCATTTTTTGATATCTTTTGCTACGCTAGATCATTGCACATCCTGATACACTGCCAGAAGCATTCATATAGAGTCATTCTATAGTTTTTCATGTTGAGTTATAAGTAAATAAAAGTGTGATGAACATCATTATTAGGGCACTGTCTCAGTGAGGAAAGAATGATGGAGACAATGATTCCCCCATAAGTCGGGATGAGACTCCGGACGAAAAAGAAAAAGAAAAAGGAAAAAAAAGAGAAAAAGAAAAAAAAGAAAAAAAAGAGAAAAAACAAAAAAAGAGAAAAAACAAAAAAAGAAATAAAGAAATAAATGAGAGAAAAGAGAGAAGGGACAGTGCTACTACCTCTTTTTCCACACTTGTGCCTCAAAGTGGCACCATGTTCTTCATATAGAGAGTCTCTTGTTTTGTCACTTTCATATGCTAGTGGGAATTTTTCATTATAGAACTTGGCTTGTATATTCCGATGATGGGCTTCCTCAAATGCCTGAGTTTTTCATGAGCAAGCAAGTTGGATGCACACCCACTTAGCTTCATTTGAGCTTTCATACACTTATAGCTCTAGTGCATCCGTTGCATGGCAATCCCTACTCCTCGCATTGATATCTATTGATGGGCATCTCCATAGCCCGTCGATATGCCGAATTGATGCGAGACTTTCTTCTCCACTTTCACCTCTTTGAAATCTACCACCATATTCTATTCCACCTTTATGCTATATCCATGGTTCACGCTCATATATTGCGTGGTTAATAAAAAGCTGAAGCGCGTTAAAAAGTACGATCCAATTGCCTGACTTGACACCATGGTGCTTGACATTTGTATTTATGTGGTGAAGACGGAGCCATGCTATACTAATATGATAAAATGAATAGGGGGCGAACATTCTTTAAGGATCGTATATTTTGAAACTTGATGATTATGTCGCTTATGTTTATGAATATTACTATGTTGATGTTTATTAATTCATCATTTCTCAATGATCAAACCTGCAATAGATTACATGTTGGGTAGCATGTCACATCAAAAATACTGTTTTTATCATTTACCTACTCGAGGACGAGCAGGAATTAAGCTTGGGGATGCTGATACATCTCCAATGTATCTATAATTTTTGATTGTTCCATGCTATTATATTATCATTCTAGGATACTTTTTGGGTGTTTATTTACCAATTAATATTATTTTTGAGCACTAACCTATTAACCCAGTGCCTAGTTCCAGTTGCTGTTTTCTGCATGTTTTTTTGCTTTTCAGGTTTACAGTACCAAACGAAGTCCAATTGCCCCGAAACTTTAATATGATTTTTTCTGGACCAAAAGAAGACCTGGAAGCTTCGGGAGGAGACCGGAGGCCCCATGAGGGGGCCACCACATAACAAGGCGTGCCCAGGGGGGTGGTCGCGCCCTGTTGTGTGGTGGGCCCCCCTGGCACCTCCTGACGCCCCCGCTTCGTTCTATAAATCCTCATAAGTCCCAAAAACCTTAGAGAGCCTCCCGAAACACTTTTTCTGCCGCCGCAAGTCTCCGTTCCGTCGTGTGCCCATATGAAGCCCTTTTTTGGTGCCCTTCCGGAGGGGGATCGATCACGGAGGGCCTCTACATCATCCTTGCTGCTCCCATGGTGATGTGTGAGTAGTTCACCTTAGACCTACGGGTCCGTAGTTAGTACCTAGATGGCTATCTCTCTCTCTCTCTCTCTCTCTCTCTCTCTCTCTCTCTCTCTCTCTCTCTTGATCTTCAGTACAATGATCATCGCATCTTCGCTTTGATTTATTCGATGTAATTCTTTTGTGTGGTGCGTTTGTTGGGATCCGATGAATTATGGGTTTATGTTCAGATTATTCATGAAAAGTATTTGACTCACCTCTGAATATTATGATTCTTATTTGCATGATTATGATAGCTTCGTAAATCTCTTTGATCTATTGAAATAGTTTGGCCAACTAGATTGATATTTTTTCAGTGAGAGGGGTGCGTTGTAGTGGGTTCAATCTGGCGGTGCTCTATATCCCAGTGACAGAAAGGGACAAGACACGTCTTTGCATTGTTGCCACTAAGGATAAAACTAGGGGGTTAGTTCATATTAATTGAATTCTCTTTGTCTACATCATTTCATCGTTCTCCAAGCATTACTCTGTTTGTCATGAACTTAATACGTAGAGAGACAAGCATAGAAGCGCTCTTGAAGTGGAGTAATAGTAATAGGTGCAGGCAGGAGTCAGCCTATTTATTTATGGACGTGATGCCTATATATACATGATAATTGCCGTGAATATCGCATAACTATGCGCTTTTCTATCAATTACCCAACAGTAATTTGTCTACCCACCGTATGCCTACTACATGAGAGATGCCATTAGGGAAAACTATGGCCCCCGGGTCTATTCACTTATATATTTACAAACGCTACAATTTACTTGCTGCAATTTACTTTCCTTTTATTTACTTTGCATTTATCAACTATCATCTACACACTTTACTTGCTTGGAAATAACGAGTCCAAGGGGATTGAAAACCCTCTTGCCCGCGTTGGGTGCAAGTGTTTGCTCCTTTGTGTGCAGTCGCTGAAGACGGTGGTTGACCGTTACTCCTACTAGTTCGATAAACCTTGGTTATCTACTGAGGAAAATACTTTTCCATACTGTGCTGCATCACCGGTTCCTCTTCACGGAAAACCCAACGCAGATCACAAGTATCAGTATCCTGGTCCCGCAATTGGTCATTGACTGGAGAGGTGTCTCGGTAATGTCTACATGATTCTCGAACCCGTAGGGTCCGCACGCTTAACGTTCGATGACGATATAGTATTATTGGGTAATGTATGTTGGTGACCGAATGTTGTTTGGAGTCCCGGATGAGATCCCGGACATGACGAGGAGCTCCGGAATGGTCCGGAGATAAAGATTTATATATGAAAAGTTATTTTCAGGGTTCCAGAAAAAGCTTTAGTTTTTTCGGTATTGTACCGGGAAGTTTTCAGAAGGTTTCGGAAACTTCCGGAGGAGTCCGGAAGTCCACCAATTGGTGGATTCCACTACGTCCCAAGGGTCAGCATGGGCTGAGGGGAGGCACCCTGGCCTTATTGGGCCAGGCGCACAAGTCCCTCAAGGCCCATGCGGCTAGGAAAGGTGGAAAGTCCACCTGTGTATGGAAAGGAGGGAATTGGACTAGGAGTCCAACTCCTCCCCCTTGGTGCGCCAACCCTAGAGCTTGGAGGGCTGGCCACCACGCCCCTCCACCTATATATGGAGGGGAGGGAGCGCCCCCAAGAGGACACACCAGCTCCTTGGCGCCTCCCTCTCTCCCGTTGCTCCGTTGCTCCTTCGTTCGCAGTTCTAGTAGTGCTTGGTGAAGCCCAGCTGGACTAGCTCCACCGCCACCTCCACCACACGGTTGTGCTGCCGGAGAACCCATCTACTACTCTGCCCTCACTCGCTGGATGGAGGAGGCGGAGACTTCATCGAGCTGCACGTGTGCCGAACGCGGAGGTGTCGTCCGTTCGGCGCTTGATTAGGACGAATCGCGATTGGATCGTGAAGACGTATGACTACATCAACCGCATTTTAAACGCTTCCGCTTAACGGTCTACAAGGGTACGTAGGCACACTCTCCCTCTCGTTGATATGCATCTCCATGGATAGATCTTGCGTGTGCGTAGAATTTTTTTTTGTTTATCATGCAACGTTCCCCAACATGCCGGTCGGTATGTCGGCTTCGTGAGGACTTTAACAGGTTTCGGGGAGGGCACTCGAGGTGCCGGTAGTGGTTCTTCTTCTCTGCCCTTACGATCGCGGGGAAGGTGTGTGACGCTTTTTCCTCGTCGGTTGAACCGATGGAGGGGGACTTCGGCATGAAGAACACGTCGTTCTTAATTTGGTCGAAAGACGACACTTCCATTGCTCTGGGTCGATCACACAACTAGACCTGTATGGGCCACCAATGTCGGTGCTAAAACCGGCAGATCTCATGTAGGGAGTCCCGAGCTGTGGATCTAGGATCAATGGTAGCACGGAGAGTAGTGAGACGATGTTTACCCAGGTTCGGGCCCTGTCGAAGAGGTACAATCCTACGTCCTGCTTTGATTGTTTTGATGATAGGGTATTGAGTACATGTTGATGATCTACCTAGAGATCGTTGTGTAAACTCTAAACCCTAAGGCGAATAAGTTGTCCCCCTACGGACTAAACCCCTGGGCTTATATAGGTACCCAGGAGGAGCTAGGTTACATGTTTAAGTCGGTTGAAGACATGCCGAATATAGAGACGTCCTTGGGGCACACGCCAAGTCTTCGGAGGTTTCCTTTCTTCATACGGACAGAGTCTTGACGCTTACATCGTTCTTCAGGAGGTGGCTTAACGGGCCCCCAGTTCGGCCCGTAAGGGCCAAACACCTCTGGCCCCTGGTCCAGGACACCATCACACCCCTCCACCTATATATACGTGAGGGGATCGCCCCACCTAGATACAGAATTCCTTTTGTTCCGGGCGCCCCCTTCTCTAGTTCTCCCTTCTAGTTATTGATCTAGACTTGATCTAGTTCTAGTTTTCTCTAGTCCACATAATAGAGAAGCCTCATGAGGTTCTCTTCTCCTTATTCTATTTGTCCGGTGACGCAAAGCTCTGCACGGTGAAGTGGTTCGAGGGACTTCAAGAAGAACCCACTCCAACTCTTCTTCCGCTACAACTCGAAGTTGGTAACGATCCGATCTAACATTGTATGCATCTTTATACTGATCTAGGATCTTGATCATAGAGCAACTTTTTGTTTTGTCTGCTATGACGTTCCCCAACAATGAAGATCCCATTCATAGTTTGATCCACGCATGGAATCGTTCGACTATCGAGCTGCCTATAGGGAAAATTAATATAACCAATGAGGTAGCAGAAAATTTGATATATTGAGTGCCAAAAATTTGACGAAAATAAAAATTTGGCCATGACCTAGATCACATACAAAGATGGCATATGTAGAGCGTGGAGCAATCGGAAAGTGATCTAGAGAGATGATTTGGAGGGAGGAGTCATAGCTATAGGTGACGGAGAAGCCTATTTAATAATATGATCAGAATTGTTGGAGTGATGCTCTTATTTTTTTTTTAAACTCGAAACTTTATTCATTGGAGATAATTAGTACATCATTTTTGAGGATCTTTACAATTTCATTTAAAGGTTCCTCAAACCAATCAAAAGTCAAAGAAAATCTAGCTAATCTAGCAAGCTCGTGAGCTACTTTATTTGCTTCTCTATTACAATGTTTAAATCTGGTTGTAACAAAATCACAGGCATAATGAACACAATCGTCGAAGATTGTTGCCGCCGCACCCGCCGACTGCCCTCCATCCTGCATAGTATCAATCACCTACAGATTATCTGTGTTAATAATAAGGCAATTACATCCCGCACTTTGCGCCAGTGTTAGACCAAATTTGAGAGCTAAAACCTCCGCCATCAACACATCCGCGCAATAGTCAATCTTCCCATTCCCTCCAGCAATAAACATGCCTCTGTTATCTCTCAAGACCGCACCCATTGTACCCCTAAGCAGGTCGTGGTCAAAAGAAGCATCAACGTTAAGTTTCACAAAACCTCTAGGGGGACAAGACCAACCCCCCTTTTTCATAGAAGCCTTGGGGGACAATGCACTTACAAAGTTTGTGGTAAGGGCTAGAACCCCCATTGAAATCTGAAGTGCATTTTGAGTTTTCTCCTTGTGCACCAACTTCCGTCTTTCCCACCATAGATACCATGCTGAGACAGCAATCATCTCATGCACATTGTGGTAACCCATTATCCACAAATCTTGGTCTGGAAGAAGTAGTAGGTACTCCAACACCGCCTCTCCAGCACGGTCAACCTCGCAAGCTTTATCAATAATATCATCCATCCCCAGCTTTTTCCAGACCTCCTTTGCTTTATTACAACGAAAAAGCATATGCTTTGTATCTTCTAAACCCTCGGAGCAAGTGGGGCAAACGGGCGAGACCTTCATATGTCTATTAGCGAGCGTAATCCGGCATAGGAGTGTTCCATGTAGCGTACGCCATATAAAAAATTTAACTTTTGCCGGACAAGATAACTTCCATATCTTGCTCCAAATAGGGTTAATTGTGGTTCGCCCCATCCTATTAGAGTGTTTTAATTTGCTGCCATGCTGGTGGTCCCACTCCACAGAATAAGCTGACCGAACCAAGAACATACCATTTTTCGTATAACTCCAGGCCATGAAATCAGGCATATCATGTTGCGGGAGTGGAATTGAAAGAATCCGTTGTACATCGATGGGCCACATAGTTTGTCTAATCAGGTCTTGGTCCCAATTATTGGAAGCAGGATCAATGAGATCATCTACCTTAGTTAAAAGATGCCCCCCTTAGGCGTTATAATTTTCCTAGTGGCACAGCTTGGGATCCAGGCATCTTCCCAAATATTGATATTCTGTTCATTCCCCACTCGCCAGATATAACCACGTTTCAGAGAATTTGTGCCTGCCATAATACTTTGCCATGTAAAAGAGGAGCCTTTCCTTAGCTTGGCGTTCAACAAATCACCATCGGGGTAATACTTTGCCCTTAGGATAGAGGCACACAAGGAATCGGGGATTATCCAGAAGACGCCATGCCTGTTTGGCGAGCAATGCCAAGTTGAAACAGTGAATATCACGAAATCCCATCCCTCCTTGATTTTTAGGTACAGACATTTTCCACCAGGACATCTAGTGCATCCTCTTCTGATTCTTCTCGTCTACCCACCAGAAGTGCGATGTCGCGTCAATGATTTCTTTACAGATTTTTTTAGGAATTTTAAAGACCGACATTGCATAGGTGGGTATGGCTTGGATCACAGCCTTGAGCGGGATCTCCTTTCCCCCGGTAGACAGTAATTTTTCCTTCCAGCCACTAATTTTCTTAACAATTCACTCAATAAGAAATTGAAAACAGTCTGTTTTATCTATTCCCACATTTGCTGGCAAGCCCAAATATTTATCACTGAGGGCCTCCGTCATTATATTCAGTGTTGTACACAACTGTTCTCTTATCTCCACCTTCGTGTTAGGGCAAAAGAAAATGCTGGATTTTTCAACGCTTACCAATTGTCCCGATGCCTCACAGTATAGACCCAGCGCTGCTTTCAGGGCTTCCGCACTTTGTTGGTTAGCTTTCATAAGGATCAATGAATCGTCCGCAAAGAGAATATTTGTGATAGGTGGGGCGTCTCTACATACTCTTACACCTGAGATCTTTCCATTTTCCTATGCATGTATAAGTAGAGCATTCAAACCCTCAGTACACAACAAGAAAAGGTAAGGTGACAACGGGCCTCCCTGTCTCAAACCCCTCGTAGGCTTGAAACTCTCACTTTCCTCCGCATTAATCCTTACTCTGTATTCAACCATTGAGATGCATTGCATAACAAAATTCACCCAGTCTTGACGGAAACCCAGTCTCAACATAATCTCCTTCAAAAAAGGCCACTCAACTCTGTCATAAGCTTTGTGCATATATCAAGTTTTATAGCGCACAAGCCTTCTCTACCTTCTCTTTTATTCTTGATTGTGTGAAAACATTCATAAGCTACTAAAATAGTATCCGTTATCAGTCTACCAGGCACGAAGGCACTTTGAGTTGGGCTAATAATATCTGGCAGGAAAACTTTCAAACGAGAAGCTACCATTTTTGCAATTATCTTATATACCACATTACATAAGCTTATCGGCCTAAATTGGGTTACCTTTTCCGGTGAATTAACTTTCGGAATCATCATTTTTGCACTTGGAGTGGTGCTCTTAGCGGAGTGTCGAACCCAAAAAAAGAATCCCACATAATATACTACTGACGTGGCGAAAAATGACATGCCACCACTAGGCCCAATATTGATGGCTTGGTAAAAATTCCCACTCCACCATTATGTCGCGCATGGCCAGACTGATGGGTCCCACATACTAGTGACGTAGCATTCTTTAGTCACACCATCAGTAAGGCCATAATGGTGGCGTGCGAAATATGCTCACACCACCGTTATTTCAAAAAAAAAGGGAGTGACGTTGATTGAAAATGACGCACCCCTAGTTAGGATTGTGGGTAAGCATTTCTACACTAGTGATCCTAGCTCGTGCCTCCTCCAGCCTATGGTCTTCTCAACCTCATGCGGCTCCATGTTTGGCTCACCATGGAGGGCAAGGAGTAGCGCGATGCGTCTTGGCCATGGAATACAATGAGCGAACGTTCTTTCTTGGGACATTGCAGTTGGGGCGCCAGGCTTGAAGGGGGTGTCCACGTCACAGTTGGAGAGGTAGCTTTGGAGTGGATCCAGAGGCAGGAGGGCCTAATGCAGGAAATGAGTCGGGGGCTCTGCCGGCATCGACCCCTCCCCTAGTCAAGTTGTAGGCACGACGGCGCCGGGCTCATCCTCGTCCGTGAGGAGGAGCGTGAGCTGCGCTCACAAGCCAACGCAAGTCGTGGCATTGCTGCCCCTGCCGTTGCTTTACCACGACTGCGAGCTCCGGACGGAAGAGCACGGGGAGAAGCTCAGTGGGAGGAGCGGTGGCAGTGTGCACTAGGACAGTGGCCAGGTCGTGTTGGTACTGGGCCGACCTTGGAGAAGGATCCAATTGCTTTTCTTTCCAAAGTGGGAGGGGCTTTTCTGCAAAACAAGAGGTCTTTTTTTGCAATTAATGAAACATTGATGCTACGTCAGCACCTAAAAGGGAGCCAATTTGTCAGTTTTGGCGTTAAAACGTGCTAAATGACTGATCAGTGTGATTTACAAAAAAAAACTTTGCGCATGATGTAAATTGCAACAAAAGAACAGGAAACTATTTTTTTGTTTTTTTTGCTAGTGATGGCACGAATATGGTGGTTCTATGCAATTCACTCAATCGCTGTCAGCAAAGCATCCAGTGGAAGAAAACTATAAAAACTTCACGGTGCTGGCACAAGGACATGCCATCTGAATGTGATGAGCGAATTTTGTTGGGAACTGCAGTTTCAAGTCCATCGCCTGCATACTTTACTATCCTTCTCTCTTTCTCGTTGTTGGCGAGGGCGGCAGAAGTTGTCTCCAAGGGAAGAAGAAGACAATCAATGGTTGGTGGGAGTGGGAACTGGGAAGACAACAGGAAGCATGATGTATACCTACTCCACATGATACCATCACCTAATATGGTTTCATTCTAACGGAGTTGGCATCATATGCGCGCGACATGAGTACATACTAAAGATAAGGAAAATAACAAAAGATATATTAAGACTATCATTGGTTGGTACGTATAAGACATGGGTTCCAATTACTAGGTACATGCAGTCCTCCTATTTTTTACCTCTACACACTGGTTGGTACGTATAAATAAAGGAAAGTTGTTACTTGCTTTTTGCTTGCTGCAACAATGACATTTTTGTCTTCGCAGCAGAGGCCAAGTCGGCATATTTGGTGCTATGAAGTTAGGCAATTTGCAGCATCCAAGAGTTGACCCTCAATCACCGTTATGTGAAAGAAACGGTGGTGGCGTATGTGATACGGAGACTACGCATGTAGCACATACGATGTACCAGGCTCTACCCACATCAAACCATATCGAAGTGTCTTAGTTATCCACAACCGAGAACTATGCTTGTGCATATGTTACATAGATCGTATTTGTAGTGAGGATTCCCATTTATTTTCCTCATTTTATTTGCCGTTTCTATTTTTTCGTAGTGAGTTAACTACCACCTTTTTATCGGTACCTCAGCAACCAATAGAATAAACTATTTCCAGGCTACAGTCTGGGTACGAAAGTAATTGTGTCCGTGACAACATAGTTGCGGGGTTGGTAGTTGCCCGCATGTAACCCTCCGTGGGTTCGACAAGCTCAAATTATAAAGAATTGCAGCCCTATGAACTTGGAGGACATCAAGCGTCTCCCCAATGAGGGCCCACTTTGCAGCAACAACAAAAAGTCATTAGCCTAAAAACTGAGGTCCTAGACTCAAACCCATGAACCGGCCGATTATGGTCGTGCACCTAGCTAGCGGGACGAGAGCAGTATATCGAGATTATGGCACATCTTGTTATTGTTTTGACGGGAATATAAGGTAGCATTTATTCTAGGGTGGCATGGGAATGTCGTGGTGACTGCCTGAACTGAATGCCAGTGGTGTACTAGATGCTCTAGTCACTTTTTTGGTTCCTCATTCAGCAATTGTGTGGCTCTTTGATAGAAAACATTCGTGGGTACAGAGTGGTGGCCACAGGAGGAAACAACTAGTACAACTAATTTGAAATTTGAAATCCCGAACAAACTGTTTGGTGCTTGGAAATGCATCAAGAGGAATACCATTTTATTGAAGCTTATACAAATGTGAATACTTAGATATTAAATGTCATGTGTCCCGATACATGGAGAAACGGGTCAGAGAAAAATTGCATGTTGATAAAATTATAATTCATAGCACTTGTAGAATAGCTCGTAAACTTTCCTAACAGTGCTACCTTAAGTTGTACTTGATATCTTAGGATTTACAATGAAATTGTACTGGACATGAGAGAATTACATGTAAAATTTCATAAAACATAAAGTTCATAGTTCATATAATTACTAGGATGGCTGTCTATGATGATGAAGTCATCACTCACCAGGAAGTATTGTCGGGCCAGTGGCGCGTCAGTGATGATATGTTTTATCCGGTCAGGGTTATGTGGCCTTGCGGTAGTGGAAAACCTTTTACCTATCGCCACCGGGTGCCCTATGTGGTCGGGAACAAATTCACCGGACCATCGAGATATGATAGGAGCCACGTTCATGAGCCCACACCTCCAAGGAATTTGGAATGGGCCCTCTTCATCCCAGCTGTGGTCGAGATCGTACCATTATCGTCGGCTCGACCATCAGATCCACGTCATGGCCTGCGAAGACCGTGTTCAGCGAAATTATCGCATTGCAGCAGTGCCTCCATTGGACCGTCCCGCAAATCATACATAGACAGTGGCGAAGCCCCCCCCCCCTCCCCCCCCCCCCCCCCCCCCACCCGCGCCCCCCAAAGCCGACGATCCCACTTGTCCTCTTTTGTGGCTGCAAATTCCATGTTGTTCAAGGAACCTCGCACACACCTAAAATCCAAATCGATATTATAACATAAATCTCTCTATGCTTAGAATTTGGCATATGAGACTCGTTGCTCACATATTTATGTATACACACATTAGAGATGATTCTTTTGCAACACATGGATATGGGTCAATCTCATAAAGATTTGGCATATGAGTCCTGAAGATGCACGCCTCATCATCAACGGGTGAATGCAACTACTTGAGGAGTACAACGTCGAAATTGTAGAGAAGCTGACCGTCGTGCTCCACCATGGACATGCAGGGGCGTTTCTCTTCATGAGTACCACATGTCTAGATGATGATGATGATGATGATGAAGAAGAAGAAGAGTAGTTGGTCAGGCCCTTTGGTACTTTATCGATATGTTTGGAGTATTAAACTTAAACATGCTTTATATCATGGTTAAACCTTGTAGTGTTGAACATGTTGTTTCATCAAAACTAGTATGGTTTAAACATGATAGTAGTGTTGAACATGTTGTTTCGTTGAAGCTATTATGCACTATTTTGACAAGATACTATAGTTCATATGGTAGCTTTCATATCAAAATTTCACTAATGCAAAAATGAGCATTTGGCTCTCATTTTTGTTAGTAACATTTTGGCTTATTTTCTTACTTATGTATAGCTGCCAGTCCAATTTTATATACTTGACGAAACTTAACAGGCTTCCTACGTAGAGAAACATGAATGAATACTTATTTCCATTTGATTGGTATCGACAAATGCTACCCACCCAAACTTCAGGATTGTTTTGTTCATAAGTCTAACATCATAATGTTACCACTAGGAGGTTCTAGTTTGAGTGTTCCCAAGATTTCTTTGTGTTCACAAACCACTCTGGTATCACCCGTACGAAACATGTGATACAAGAGTGGTTTGTGAGACTTTATGAACGAAACATCTCAGAAACCGTCCAGCTACAAGCTTTTAATGATAATGTATATGATGTGGACTTTCTGACAATATGAACAGAACAATCCTAAAGTCTGTATGGGCGACATTTTTTAACGTCAATCGAATAGAAGAAAATTACTTGTTGTTGTTCGGTACCTAGGAAACACCAGCTTTAGGTTTGTTGATAAATGTTGTCATGGCGGCAAAATGGGTAAAAACCGCTGTGTGGCAGCAAATGAGCACGTTGACTCTTTGTTACCATGGCAGCACTTTGCCTTAATTTTGTTGCCATGGTAGTAGTTTTGACTGATTTTTTTCTGCCATGGCAGCACTTTGCCTCGTTTTTGTTGCCATGACACATTTTTGGCTCATTCCACGGCAGAATTTTTGAGCTAAAAAATTGGCCAAAAAATGCTGATGACAGATAAAATGAGCCCTTTGGGTCGAATCGAGCCTGACCCCCGAGATATCGCCAAAGCACGCTGTCACCACCGTCGGTTTAACGAACCACCACCGACGCTACAGGACACCCTCGTCTTCGTCGTGCACACTAGTATACTCGATCTGTGTGTGGGACTAGGAGAAGCCAAAAGCATGATAGAACCATTATAATCTTTTAGTAAATAAAAATCACCAAAACAGTAGCAACCATGCATGTTCCACAAAAGTGTTTTTCTCCTAGAGCGAATGGCCAGTTGGCTACTAGCTAGTGTTCGAGTACATATATGATCAGCAAGCCAACAGATTGGTTACGAGTGCACCCTCGCCAACCTGCCTGCCATGGAGGAGTGGTTAAGCCTGTGTTGCATAGCCCTCTCCACGGTGCTTGCTCTTTGGTTTCTCAAGCTCAATGGCGGAACGAGAAAGCTCAAGAAGAAGCAGCTACCTCCTGGTCCATGGACTCTGCCGATCATCGGCAGCCTCCACCACGTGATCAGCCTCCTCCCACACCGCAGGATGATGGACATGTCTCGCCGGCACGGCCCGCTGATGCACCTCATGCTGGGCGAGGTCCCCACCGTGATCGTCTCCAGCGCGGAGGCCGCGGAGTTGGTGATGAAGACCAACGACCTGGCGTTCGCAACCCGGCCGGGAACCCCGACGCAGGACATCTTCGGGTGCGGCGGGAAGGACATCGTCTTCGCGCCCTATGGCGAGCACTGGCGCCAGATGCGCAAGGTGTGCGTCGTGGAGTTTCTCAGCTCCAGGCAGGTGAAGCGCATGGAGGGCATCAGGGCCGAGGAGGTGGGGAACCTCCTCCGTTCGATGGCCGGCACCGGCGGCGCCGCTGTTAACTTCAGCCAGGAGGTGGCGGCGCTCAGCAACGACGTGGTGACGCGGGCGGTTTTCGGCGGCAAGTTTGCGCAGCAGGGCGAGTACATCCGTGAGTTGGGCAGGGCGTTAGAGCTGATGGGCGGCTTCTGTCTCGTCGACCTCTTCCCGTCGTCACGGTTAGCGAGGTGGTTGAGCAATGGCGGCCGCAGCATAAAGAAGAGCTCCGACTGCATCAAGCGCATCATTTCAGACATCATTGAGGAGCGCCGGGCCGCGCGAGCTGCTGCAAGCGATGGTGCCTGCAGCAGCACCAACGACGAGAACTTCCTGGACGTGCTGCTCAGGCTTCAGCAGGAGGACTCCTTGGAAATCCCTCTAACCACAGATGCTATAGGCGCCGTCTTGTCTGTGAGTATATATCTATATCTATATCTATATCTTATCTTATCTTATCTTACCTATTATTAAAGTACGGAGTGCTTCTGCCCGTACGTCATTGAAATTGCCTCTGAAGTTGCAAAATATTACCCACCAATGTCACCTACAAGTTATAAAAAACGTTTCACACAGAAAAATTCGGACTAGGCCGGCCCATGTTAGAATCTCCTATACTGCGCACTGGGCGCAAGAAAAAGACACAGCTCGTCTGGGCCGGCCCATATATGGGAAACCAATTTCTAATTTTTTTGTTTTTCTTTTCCGTCATTATTTTTTCTAATGTAAATAATTAGAGAATTTTAAAAAGTTTCGAAAAATAAAAAAAATAGAATTTTGAAATAAATGTTTAATAATACATAAATCTTTGTGGCTTCAAAAATTGTTTGTGATTTTTAAAAAATATTAGCAAATTTTCAAATAAATGTTCGGAAAATAAAAATACGTTAATGAGTTTTTCTAAAAAAGTTCATGTATTAAAAACTGTTTTGAAATTTCAGAAAATTTAGCCAATTCAAAAAACAATCATGTATTAAAAAATAGTATAAAAATTCAAAATGTTCATAAATTAAAATATATAGTTTATTAATTCACAAATTATACGCTGATTCAAAAAAAATCATGCAGTTCAAAAAAGTTCATTAATTTAGAAAATTGTTTCATGAAATCCCAAAAAACTGTTAGTCGATTCTAGAAATATTCTCCGATTAAACAAAAATGTTTGCAAATAGTATAATATGTTCATGAATTCAAAAAACGTTCTTGATTTTACAAAATGTTTGTGAATTTGAAAAATGTTCACAAATTTAAATATGTTCATGAGTTTAAAAATATATTCATGAGTTTTAAAAATTGTTCACTATTGTACAAAAATAAGAGTGATAGTGTATCTCGATGGTGTAGTAAAATGTGGTCATTGCCATTCGAGATTATGAGTTTTTTTCTCCCGTTGCAACGCACGGGCATGTTTGCTAGTCTCTCTTACTAATTTCAACTACGTACTAAAGCTTGTGTTCTTCAATCTGATAGAGCCAGTCAGTAGCTATCTGTGGTCGATACTCAAACGATTAAGTAACAGTGCAACCATGCCCAGTACCGGAATAACCTCGTATGTCAACGGTTTTTTGTCGGGGCCGTCGGCATAGGAGGATATATGCCGACGGCCTATTTGTAGACATATCACAATTCACATATTGTTCTTTTGACGAATCATTTACGTGTTATTTATAGTTGTTCTATGTACCGAGATGTTTGATGGCCCTTTCCACGACCTTCGTTTGTAGGACATGTTTGCAGGTGGCACTGAAACACTAGCAACCACCTTGGCGTGGGCTATGTCGGAGCTTGTGCGCAGTCCGGAAATTATGGCTAAGGCACAACAAGAAGTGCGGGAGGTGCTAGGTGAAGATCGGGCTGTCATTACTAATAGTGATCTCGCTAAACTCCACTACCCAAAGTTGGTCATCAAGGAGGTTCTTAGGTTGCATCCGGCCTCTCCTCTGATCCCTCGCGCAGCTAGAGAGGATTGTACAGTTATGGGTTATGACATACCTAAAGGCACCAATGTTTACATTAATGTCTTTGCAATATCTCAAGATCCTAAAAACTGGAACAACCCCGGGGAGTTCAAGCCAGAGAGGTTTAAGGACAACCAAGTGAACTACAATGGAACATACTTCGAATTCATTCCCTTCGGGGCCGGGCGACGGCAATGCACCGGGATTCAGTTTACCTTGTCACTTGTGGAGATGGCATTAACAAACTTTTTGTATCACTTCAATTGGAAGCTTCCTGACGCGTCTAGCCTTGCTTCATTTGACATGTCCGAAAAATTTGGGATTACGGTAAGCAGAAGGTATGACCTGAAACTCAGAGCTATTCCACACGTGTGGCCCAATGCTACGCCATGGGAGTGATACAGAAAGCACAACATATTCACGTGGTGATTCAAGTTAACTTCACTTTCAGCACATGTCAACCATGTCATTATTGGAGTGTATGGTTGTACCTTTATGCAATAGAATAAGAGAAGTACACTACAAACATTATGTTCTTGTATCAACAAAAACATTGCGGTATTGTACTACTGTCTGTAATCTTGAGTTACATGATCATGCAGAAAATGGTTGTATAAGTTATGTATGATCTTACGGACTTCTGAATAATATATCTACTACGTACTCCCTCCGTCCGGAATTACTTGTTGCATAAATGGATAAAAATGAATGTATCTAGAACTAAAATATATCTAGATACATTCATTCCTATGACAGATATTTCCGGACGGAGGGAGTATTAATTAACTACTGTGCTATTTGCCTATGGAGTTGATTTCTTTAGATAATATGATTTGTGGATCAGAAATATATGGGTATTATGCAATTTTCCTATCAATGGATATGCTTAGCTCATATACGCTTGTCTCGAAAGGGATCACCAAGTGGTTGCCCGGCCTTGATATTTTCCCATCCATGGCACTGTTAATCCAATTTTTGGAACATGTACTTCATTTTCATTTTTTCCATCCATGGCACTTGACTGTTAATCCAATTTTTGAAGCATGAAATTTTCATTCTTATTTCCTTCATTTTCACTTCTTCTATGAGACAGCAATTGAGGCTCGCTTTATAGCCAACCAAGGAACAGACTGCAGGTGTATTTGGAAAGGGTCTACTAGAACCGACGTTTAAGGCAGTGTAATTTGTTAGAAAAAAGTTACGGTTTATTTCATTCAGATATTTTAGCTACTTCAAAGACACTCTTCATTTGAATATGATACTAGCAAAATATAATTCAGATTATTTTATATTCCTAAAATGTACCAGATTCTACAGTCCAATACTAAGAAGTAATCTTAGCGAAGGACCCCCCCCCCCCCCTCATCCCTCCCGTGGCATTCCCGCGAGCGCCCGTGGGGGAACCCTAGCCGCCACCTCTCCTACCCTCCCCTCGCTCTGCGCCCCCCCACCGCTGCCCAGCGGCTCCGTCGGGCAAAGCCCAGCCGGCAAGGGCGGCGGCGGGGCCTTCCTTGCCCTCCGCGCGCGAGGCTCGGCTAGCACGGGCCAGCCACTCGTTGGGAGGCGCTGGCTTATGGCGGCGGCCAACGGCGTGGCGGTACAGCGGCCAGGTGGCGTCGCAGCGGCGGCGGGACGGGCGTTTGTGGTGCGGCGGCTACGGCAGGTGCAGATTGGGCTTCTTCGGCCGGATCTAGTGGTGCACGCTGGAGGGACGGCGGCGCCGGCGGCCTCATTTCCGTCCTAACCAGGGGTGCGGGTCGGGGGAGACCTGGGTTGCGTGTGGCCTCCCTTACCTCGGCAGATGGCTGGTAGGGGTGGCGGCGCAACAACGGTGGTCTTGGCGGTCGTGCTGACTGATTTCTTGCCGGCTTCGGTGGCGGGAAGTTGGTGAGCGGCGTGGATGGACTTCCTGGTGAGGAGTCTTTGTGGTGGGTCATACGTCTCGAACGTATCGATAATTTATGAAGTATTCATGCCATATTCACCTATGTTAACAATACTTTTATATGGTTTTGGTGCACTTTACATGATTTATTTAGAACTAACCCGGACTGACGCTGTTTTCAGCAGAACTACCGTGGTGTTGTTTTTTGTGCAGAAAATGAAAGTTCTCCGAATCGCCCGAAACTTTTTGACGATTTTTTTGGAACAAAAGAGGCACTAGACGTTTCGTGGGAGGGCCAGAAGAGTCATGAGGTGGCCACCCTCCACCAGGGCGAGCCAGGCCCCAGAACCGTGCCCTGGTGGAGCGTGCTCACCTCGTGGCCCACCTTCGCGTGAAACCAACGCCAAAAATTCCTATAAATATAGAAACCAACAGAAATAACCCTAGACTCCTCGTTCCGCCGCCGCAACTCTCTGTATTGACAAAAAACCAATCTGGAGGTATTCCAGTACCCTGCCGGAGAGGGTAGATCATCTCCGGTGGCCATCTTCATCATCCCAGCGGAGTCCATGATGAGGAGGGAGTAGTCCACCCTCGGGGCTGACGGTTTGTACCAGTAGCTATGTGTTCAATCTCTCTCTCTCGTGTTCTTGAGATGGCACGATCTTGATGTATCGCGGGCTTTGTTAATATAGTTGGATCATATGGTGTTTTCCCCTCTCTATCTTGTTGTGATGAATTGAGTTTTCCCTTTGAGATCTCGTTATGTTGGATTGAATATTTTGGTTTGAGAGCACTTGATGTATGTCTTGCATGCGGATACCCGTAGTGACATTGGGGTATTCAAGTGATTCACTTGATATTTGTTATGGCATCAATTTGCGGGTTCCGTCGACCTTGGGAATCTATGCATAGGGGTTGATTGCACGTTATTATACCATGTTCTCCGATAGAAATCTTGGGGCACTCTTTGAGGTTCTTTGTGTTGGATTGAGTATTATGAATCTGAAATTGTTTGATGCGTATCGTATAATTAACTTATGGATACTTGTGGTGACATTGGAGTATCTAGGTGACATTAGAGTTGGTTGATGCGTATCATATGGTGTTATTTTAGTACGAACTCTTAGATAGATCGATCGGAAAGGATAACTTGCTGTTATTTTAGTATGAACTCTTGATAGATCGATCGGAAAGGATAACTTTAAGGTGGTTTCGTACCCTACAAACAATTTCTTCTTATGTTCTCCGCTAGATAAGAACTTCGGAGTGATTCTTCGTTGCACGTTGAGGGATGGTTATGTGATCCAATTATATTAGCATTGTTGAGAGATTGCACTAGCGAAAGTACAGACCGTAGGCCTTATTTCTAAGCATTTATACAACGTTTTGCTCGCTGTTTACCACTTGTTATCTTGCTGTTTTTATATTTTCAGATTACAAAAACCTATATCTATCATCCATATTGCACTTGTATCACCATCTCTTCGCCGAACTAGTGCACCTATACAATTTGCCATTGTATTGGGTGTGTTGGGGACACAAGATATTTCATGTATTTGATTACAGGGTTGTTTGAGAAAGACCATCTTCATCCTACACCTCCCACTGATTGATAAACCTTAGGTCATCCACTTGAGCGAAAATTGCTACTGTCCTACAAAACTCTGCGCTTGGAGGCCCAACACTAGTCTACAAGAATAAAATTGCATAGTAGACATCAGTGGGCAGCGGTCTTCGGGGTCTCCTTGCCGGTGGACGGGCTGGCGTTGCTGGCCTTGCGTGGAGCTGCTTCGACTGCCGTGGCGGGGCGGCACATCGGGTGTCTGATGGGGAGGTTGGTGGGAGGGATGGGCGGCGCCGACACTAGGGTTGCCTGTCGCCGGCATAGGATGTGCCGGTCATGGATGCGTTCGCTCCCCATTCCCCGTCCGTTTGTGTGCGGGGGCAACTCCGGCGAAGTTCAAGGCGGGACGTGGGCCGCGGTTTCATCGGTTGTGGGTGTCCATTCGAACCAAAGTCGGTCGCTTTGCTGGTCTTGGGGATGTCTGAGTGTCGGGCGGCAGCAGGCGTGGCGTTCCTGAGCGGAACTTGCGTCTCAGGTGCGGGCGGGCAGCCTTGGCCACACGTGTGGCTTGGTTGCGGGTGGTTGGCAAGGCTAGGATGCGACGGAGGGATGTGAACGCTGGGGTATATCACATGTCCAACCTATGCTTTGGCCGATGGTGGCGGCTTCCGTGGAAGCCGTATCCTTCATCAAGGCTCCGTCGGGGCGTTCCCACTCCTTCCGTCTTGCTACGGGTGAAAACTTGATCTTCGGGATCGGGCGGTGGCAGCTATCTGTGGTCGTACCCTTCTGGGAGGCACTGTTTTGGAGTCCTAACTTCGTTGTGGTCCACCTCACCTCTCCGTTGTGGTTGCTCATGGTGGAGGTCCCCATCGGCTCCAAGCGGTCCTCTTCGCACATATGTAGTTGCTTGGTTGTCGGTGGTGTGGTGTGTTGGTTCCCGACACCTTTGTATTTTGCTTTGGGTGTGTGCGTCGTGTGCGGTGGTGGCGTGTGTGTATCGGTGTCTTGGTTGCTTTATATGTAAAGCGGGGAACCCATTTTCGTCAAGAAGTAATCTTAGCCATCTGAGTTTGAGGAGTTTTGTTGAAAGTCACTGAAGAAGATCATGTTCTCTACCTCTCTGTTTCTGTGATACAATATGTTCCTGAGCACAAGAATAGATTTTTGGAACCCACCCAAACTCTTCGCTTCGGAAGTTCCTAATGGATGTCACACTGAGAGCTGAGCTGCTGCATATTTTGAGTTTGCGGCTGCCAAAAGTGCCGCACCGATGCCCGAGCCGTCCTTGGTGTGCTCAACGATAATGTGCTCCATGTCCTGTGGACCGAGCAGCTCCGCCATAGCCTCAACCAGTCCATATATGACCTGTACTGAGGGTATTTCTTGTAAAGTCTGTTGGCGCCGCCTCTCTCGCAGCGCCGCTTCTTCTTCTATCTCTTGGTTGCCTCACGCAACTCTCTCTTCTTCTCCCAAGAATACACACACATGATGTCAAGTACTCAACACATAGGCACACACACGTACCAAGGAAGAAGCCGGCTGCTAGCTTTGCCAAGAGGGTCTACTCCTTGGTGGACACAAGTGCTACATTTTTCCTCGGCCCTCACCACCTCTTCCATACATCTGTTGAGCTTAAATAGTATGTACAAATGACTCAAACGCACGCACTAAACCCGGCCACAATGGGCCACTAACTCACGTACTAACAAATCACCTACATGGAGCCCATGTCCACCACTTGCGCAACCACTCCACAACGGCCAGAGACTTGGCCAGTATGTGATGCACATCACCTATCCATTCCTATGCATGTGCTAACTGACTAACACTAGTAGAAAACTGGCCTTTGGACCGAAGCATTAGTCCCGGATGGGTTTTGGACCGGGACTAATGTTACCTCTAGTCCCGGTTCCAACGGCTAGGCTTTAGTCCCAGTTTATTTGCGACCTATAGTCCCGGTTGGTGTTACCAACCGGGACTAAAGGGGTGGTGTCAGGGTTGCAGCAGGCTGGGGCCCCTGCGAGACCCTTTAGTCCCGGTTGGTAGCGACTAGAGATGGACCTTTAGTCCCGGTTGGTATCACCAACTGGGACTAAAGATATCCCTATATATAGTGCTTCGTCCAGCCCGAGCTCATCCTGCATTCTCTGTTTTCTCTTCCCCTTACTCGAGCTCATCCTCCATTTTTGCCAAAATTTGTCAAGATTTGAGGCCACCTCATCTATTCAAGTGTTCACAAAGGTTAGCAACTTTGTCCTTTCATCTCTCATTGCTAGATTAGCTCGTGCAATGCTCTATAAGTATAGTGATTTGTGGGTTCTAGTTTGGGAGGAGTTTATTTGATTTATATGCAATTTGAGCTCAAATTAACTTCTTAGTTTGCATATGTGTAGGTGTGGTTTACGTAGTGCCTTCCCGTCCACGTCCTAAGCACCGTCAATCGCCCGCACCGTCCCGTCGCCGGCACCACCTTCGTGAGCCCCTTGTTCTTATCCTTTTTATAAAAAATATCTTATTTGCATGATTTAGATAGTTACTTGCATAATTTTCTTACTTCTATGATTGTTTGTTATACATAGTGCCATGGTTTTGATATCCGTGCCCATCGGCCCTCGTCCGGTTTACGATTCGGATGTGGTATATTCTATTTTATAACTATTTGTTGCATTTCGTGTTTATCACAATTATGCCCATCAAGTTGACATAGATATTTTTATCTAGGATGTATGTGAACCGGAGATTCCAACCGACCCTCTTGTCGAGAAGTTAAATTTAGTTGAAAAAGAAAACGATTATTTGAAAGAGAAATTGAAAAGAATTGAAGAAGAGAAGATGAAATTGGAGTTGTACATTGCCGAGATCATCGATGATCACAAGATCAAGATGGATGCAATGCGCTTGAAGATTAGAAAGATTAGAAAATATGTCGTTAATAAAGAGGCTTGGTATCATTATGCTGTTGGATCAATTGTTACCTTAGTTGCGATTTTGATCACATTTGTTGTTGCACTTAAATGCTTCCGCTAGATATATATATATATATATATATATATATATATATATATATATATATATATATATATATATATATATATATATATAGTTTTATGTTGTTTTATATGAGAATAAGTGTGTGTATGAATTTTATGTATGAACTTGTATTAACTTGGTCTTTTCGGTGTTGTGTAATGAAGATGAACCGGCAATGGATGTACGATGACCGACGCTCTCCCCAGTTCATTAATGGCGTGCATAGTATTTTGCGTGCGGCTGAGGCAAACAAGCAGAATGGTTTTATGTGTTGCCCATGTGGTGTGTGCAAGAATGATAAGACTTACTCTAGCTCAAGAGACATTCACGTCCACCTGTTTACGTCCGGTTTCATGTCCGGCTATAACTGTTGGACCAAGCACGGAGAAAGAGGGGTTCTAATGGAAGAGAATGAAGAAGAAGAGGATGATGACAACTATCCTGGGTTCCCTGAATATGATGGTACTACAATGGGGGAAGAGAATGAAGAAGAAGAAGATGAAGAGGCATCAGATGAGCCCGCTGATGATCTTGGTCGGGCCATTGATGATGCAAAGAGAAACTGCCAAAGTGAAAAGGAGAAGTTGAAGTTGCAGCGCATGTTAGAGGATCACAAAAAGGGTTGTACCCAAATTGCGAAGATGACAACACAAAGCTCGGTACCACACTGGAACTGCTGCAATGGAAGGCAGATAATGGTGTATCTGACAAGGGATTTGGGACGTTGCTAAAAATAATGAAGAAGAAGCTTCCAAAGGACAACGAATTGCCCGACAGTACGTACGAAGCAAAGAAGGTTGTCTGCCCTCTAGGATTAGAGGTACAGAAGATACATGCATGCCCTAATGACTGCATCCTCTACCGCGGTGAGGAGTACGAGAATTTGAATGCATGCCCGATATGCGGTGCATTGCGATATAAGATCGGTCGTGATGACCCTGGTGATGATGTTGAGGGCGAGCGCCCCAGGAAGAGGATTCCTGCCAAGGTGATGTGGTATGCTCCTATAATACCACGGTTGAAACGTTTGTTTCATTACAAAGAGCATGCCAAGTTGTTGCGATGGCACAAAGAAGACCGTAAGAAAGACGAGAAGTTGAGAGTACCCGCTGATGGGTCGCAGTGGAGAAAAATCGAGAGAAAGTGGCCGGACTTTGCAGATGACCCAAGGAACTTATGGTTTGGTTTAAGTGCAGATGGCATTAATCCTTTTGGGGAGTAGAGCAGCAAGCATAGCACATGGCCTGTGACTCTATGTATCTATAACCTTCCTCCTTGGTTCTGCATGAAGCGGAAGTTCATTATGATGCCAGTGCTCATCCAAGGCCCTAAGCAACCCGGCAACGACATTGATGTGTACCTGAGGCCATTAGTTGATGAACTTTTACAGCTGTGGAATAAAAAATGTGTACATGTGTGGGATGAGCACAAACAGCAGGAATTTGACCTACGAGCGTTGCTGTTTGTAACCATCAATGATTGGCCTACTCTTAGTAACCTTTCAGGACAGACAAACAAGGGATACCATGCATGCACACACTGTTTAGATGAGACTCAAAGTATATATTTGGACAAATGCAAGAAGAATATGTACCTGAGACATCGTCGATTTCTTCCGACCAAGCATACCTTAAGAAAGAAAGGCAAGCATTTCAAAGGTGAGGCAGATCACCGAAAGAAATCTGTCCTCCGTACTGGTGATGATATACTTGATATGGTCAAGGATTTACAAGTAATCTTTGGAAAGGGTCTTGGCGGACAATCTGTTCCGATTAACGCTGACGGACACGCCCCCCATGTGGAAGAAGAAATCTATATTTTGGGAGCTAGATTATTGGAAAGTCCTAGAGGTCCGCTCTGCAATCGGGTTGATGCACGTCACGAAGAATCTTTGTGCGAAACTACTAGGCTTCCTGGGCGTGTATGGGAAGAGAAAAGATACACCGGAGGCACGGCAGGACTAGCAACGTATGAACGAAAAAGACGGCATGCATCCAAAGCAGAATGAAGGTCCTGCCAGCTACGCTCTTACCAAAGCAGAGAAGGAAATCTTTTTTGAATGCCTGCTCAGTATGAAGGTCCCGTCTGGCTTCTCGTCGAATATAAAGGGAATAATAAATATGACAGAGAAAAAATTCCAGAACCTAAAGTCTCATGGCTGCCACGTGATCATGACGCAATTGCTTCCGGTTGCATTGAGGGGGCTTCTACCAGAAAATGTTCGATTAGCCATTCTGAAGCTATGTGCATTCCTCAATGCAATTTCTCAGAAGGTAATCGATCCGGAAATCCTACCAAGGTTACAGAATGATTTGGTCCAATGTCTTGTCAGTTTCGAGTTGGTGTTCCCACCATCTTTCTTCAATATTATGACGCACGTCCTAGTTCACCTAGTCGAAGAGATTGCCATTCTGGGTCCTGTATTTCTACACAATATGTTCCCCTTTGAGAGGTTCATGGGAGTCTTAAAGAAATATGTTCATAACCGACTAGGCCAGAAGGAAGCATCTCCAAGGGCCATGAAACAGAGGAGGTTATTGAGTTTTGTGTTGACTTTATTCCTGACCTTAAGCCGATTGGTGTTCCTCAATCGCGGCATGAGGGGAGACTACGTGGAAAAGGCACGCTTGGACCAAAATCAATAATATGTTGGGACGGGCATTCTTGGGCGCAAGCACACTACACAGTTCTTTCAGGGAAAAGAAACATCGTGGGAGTGGAGAACAAAACAGACATGTCAAAACATTATGAAAAGTTTGATGAAATTCCTCCCTTCACAGTGAAGACTGACCCAAGCATCCTGTTAAATGATGAAGATTGTCCATGGTTACGGCGCAATAAGCAAGGGACAGATGCGAAGAAAAAGTTTTATACCCCAAGATCCCTCTCTGGGATGCGATTGGCTTCACCGTCATCACTTTTTCTTCTGTAGTGAGTAGCTTTGATGGTCTAGTTTGTACACGAAGTTCATCTAGTTTTTGCCGTAAGCCTCTCAACTTTTTAGCACATGCTATGTGGGTGAAATGATGATACCATGCCAAGTTTGAACCTTTTCATAGTTCATTTGTAGTGCTTTTTAATTTCAGGGTCATTTAGCTCAAAACAAATCATTAAATGGATGAAAAATAGCAAATGAAGTTAGAAAGGGTTGAAATTTGAGGATGTGGCTTAGAATGGTGCATATTGAATGCACAAAAAGTCTGGAGTTAAAACAAGTTAAAAAATGAAATGCCTTTGTAACAGATGAGTTTTCGTCCGAAACCCTCATACTTCGAAGTAGATGGTCCAGTTTGTACACGAAGTGCATACTGTTTTTGTCGTAAGCCTCTCAACTTTTTAGCACATGCTATGTGGGTGAAATTATGATAACATGCCAAGTTTCAACCTTTTCAGAGTTCATTTGTAGTGCTTTTTAATTTCAGGGTCATTCGGCGCAAAATAAATCATTAAATACATGAAAATTATCAAATAAAGTTAGAAAGGGTTGAAATTTGAGGATGTGGCTTAGAATGGTGCACATTGAATGCACAAAAAGTCTGGAGTTAAAACAAGTTAAAAAAATGAAATGCCTTTGTAACACATGAGTTTTCGTCTGAAACCCTCATACTTCGAAGTAGATGGTCCAGTTTGTACACGAAGTGCATCCAGTTTTTGCCGTAAGCCTCTCAACGTTTTAGCACATGCTATGTGGGTGAAATTATGATACCATGCCAAGTTTCAACCTTTACAGATTTCATTTGTAGTGCTTTTTAATTTCAGGGTCATTTAGCTCAAAACAAATCATTAAATGGATGAAAAATAGCAAATGAAGTTAGAAAGGGTTGAAATTTGAGGATGTGGCTTAGAATGGTGCATATTGAATGCACAAAAAGTCTGGAGTTAAAACAAGTTAAAAAATGAAATGCCTTTGTAACAGATGAGTTTTCGTCCGAAACCCTCATACTTCGAAGTAGATGGTCCAGTTTGTACACGAAGTGCATACTGTTTTTGTCGTAAGCCTCTCAACTTTTTAGCACATGCTATGTGGGTGAAATTATGATAACATGCCAAGTTTGAACCTTTTCAGAGTTCATTTGTAGTGCTTTTTAATTTCAGGGTCATTCGGCGCAAAATAAATCATTAAATACATGAAAATTATCAAATAAAGTTAGAAAGGGTTGAAATTTGAGGATGTGGCTTAGAATGGTGCATATTGAATGCACAAAAAGTCTGGAGTTAAAACAAGTTAAAAAAATGAAATGCCTTTGTAACACATGAGTTTTCGTCTGAAACCCTCATACTTCGAAGTAGATGGTCCAGTTTGTACACGAAGTGCATCCAGTTTTTGCCGTAAGCCTCTCAACGTTTTAGCACATGCTATGTGGGTGAAATTATGATACCATGCCAAGTTTCAACCTTTACAGATTTCATTTGTAGTGCTTTTTAATTTCAGGGTCATTTAGCTCAAAACAAATCATTAAATACATGAAAAATATCAAATGAAGTTAGAAAGGGTTGAAATTTTAGGATGTGGCTTAGAATGGTGCATATTGAATGCACAAAAAGTCTGAAGTTAAAACAAGTTAAAAAAATGAAATGCCTTTGTAACACATGAGTTTTCGTCCGAAACCCTCATACTTCGAAGTAGATGGTCCAGTTTGTACACGAAGTGCATCCAGATTTGCCGTAAGCCTCTCAACTTTTTAGCACATGCTATGTGGGTGAAATTATGATACCATGCCAAGTTTCAACCTTTTCAGAGTTCATTTGTAGTGCTTTTTAATTTCAGGGTCATTCGGCGCAAAACAAATCATTAAATACATGAAAAATATCAAATGAAGTTAGAAAGGGTTGAAATTTGAGGATGTGGCTTAGAATGGTGCATATTGAATGCACAAAAAGTCTGGAGTTAAAACAAGTTAAAAAATGAAATGCCTTTGTAACAGATGAGTTTTCGTCCGAAACCCTCATACTTCGAAGTAGATAATCCAGTTTGTACACAAAGTGCATCCAGTTTTTGCCGTAAGCCTCTCAACTTTTTAGCACATGCTATGTGGGTGAAATTATGATACCATGCCAAGTTTCAACCTTTTCAGAGTTAATTTGTAGTGCTTTTTAATTTCAGGGTCATTCGGCGGAAATAAAATCATTAAATACATGAAAAATATCAAATGAAGTTTGAAAGGGTTGAAATTAGAGGATGTGTTTCTGAATGATCCATATTGAATGCACAAAAAGTCTGGAGTTAAAACAAGTTTAAAAAAATGAAGTGACTTTGTAAGAGATGAAGGTATAAAACTAAAAGAGTTAAACAGAATCTGGTTTTGATTAAAACACCTATTTCAAATATCCTAAAAATTCCCAAATTGAACATACGCATAAAACATACTAATATTAAACAACAGGAAAAACAATCACTCAAAAATCTATTTTTAAACTAAAGTTATTCACTAACTAGTGATTCGCACAAATTTCAAAAGAATTCAAATTTAAACTATTTAAATTTGAAAACTACTGGCACTAACTGAAAGTTTATAATTTTTTTGACCTAAATCAAAAAGGTTCATTCGGAAACTATAAATATTCTAACAGTTATTCCAAATCTAAAAATAGAAACTTTGCTGTTTAGGAAAACAAAACAAAAAAGAAAATAGACCTTTAGTCCCGGTTGGTAGCACCAACCGGGATTAAAGGTCCCTTCCCGCGCGGGAGCCGAAAAGCAGGCCTTTAGTCCCGGTTGGTGGCTCCAACCCGGACTAAAGGGGGTATTTAGTCCCGGTTGGAGCCACCAACCGGGACTAAAGGTCCCTCTATATAAAGGGAACTTAGTCGTTTTCTTCCCCATTCTCCCCCCCGACGCCGACGCCCTGCCCCGACGTCGCCAGGCTGCCAAAGCTCCCCGCGCGCCTCCTCGTCCTCGTCTACGTTGTCGCCGCCCCCGACGCCGGATGCCGCCCGCGCCTCCTCGCCGAGCCCCGTCGTCGCCGCCCGCTCCTCCTCCCCGAGCCCCGTCGTTGCGAGTGAACTCCTGCCCCCTGCTCCGACCCTGCGGCCACCGCAGCCGCGTGCGCCGGCGCCGCTGGCCTGCCCCCTCGCCCGCGTTTTTTTATTAGTTGTTTTAGTTTGTTAGTTTTTTATTATTTGTTATTTAGTTTTTTTATTAGTTGTTTTACTTTGTTTTATTAATTTGTTGTTTTAGTTGTAAAAAAGCTTTAGTTGTTTTAGTTGTTGAGGAGTCCCGAGTCCCGAGTCCCGAGTCGCCGAACCCCGTGGAGTCCCCGACGATCGCCGGGGAGGAGCCCCCGAAGATCGCCGGGGAGGATTCCCCGACGATCGCTAAAATAGAAAATGTGTCATTGTTGTTAAATATGGTATTATTGTCATTGTTGTTAAATGCAATCATCTTTATTAAAGTTTATTAAATAGTAGGAATTTAAATAGTTGTAGAATTTGTTCTTGACGTTGACGATGCCCGGCCCGCATCCTCGTCGTCGACTCGGCGCCGGCGAGAACCTGCTTGAGAGGCGCCATGTCCGGAAATTGGCTCCGCCGGGCTGGCACTGGGAGGTGCTACCTTTGGGGGCGCGCAGCTTGGTGAGGAATCAGGCTCCCGTCATCGAACCGGAGGTTCTTTGGTGGCGGTCGCGTGGACCGCTATCGGTGCGGAGGGAGCCGGCCCCCGCGGAGGTGGTACGTCATCGTGTCAGGGAGGAGGATGAGCACGTCCGTCGCCACATGGCTGCGTTGGACGCCAGGTTCTCCAATACCTGGCAGGTTCTTCAGGGATCTCACCCGAGCTATGATCCTGTGATGGTTACTTCTCTTTGGGTGTCCACCGCCTGCGGCGCGAGACGTTAGCTGGATCTGTATTAGTGATATTATATAATTAATAATATTTGAGATGTATGAGTGATAATATTCGATGATGTATTAGTGATAATATTCGATGATGTATTAGTGATATTATTGAATGCATTCTAATTGTTTTATATTTGTTCTGGATTAGTTAAGCTATGGACGGTAGAGACAGAGACCATGATCAAGAGAATGTCATGTACGACATGATACGCTCCGGAAACGAAGAGAATGAAGAAGTAGATGATGACTCACAATATCTTAACCCATCCGGTGAGGGAATTGAGGAAGAACAACCAAGAGACGAAGGGGAACAAGCTGGCGAAGATGGCAAAGATATTTTTCTCCAATTAACAAAGTCCGGTGAGGTATTAATTTTGCCTCTGGTGATCATCAGATGTATTAATTAACTCTCCAATTAATGAATCTTTCTTCTTTTAGCCCTTCGGATCGAGCAAATCTTCTACAAGGGTAGTACGAGGCCCGGCCAAAAAGTTGCAAGATGGCATAAAGTACAACATCGATGAAATCAGAGTAGATGGCGAACCGATTGCTCCTAAAAAGACTGCGGACAAATTTATACGTCAATGCGGAGTTATTGTTAGGGACCAAATCTCGATCACCGTTCAAGAATGGAATCAGCCAAAAGATCCCGAAGTTCCTTTTGTCAATGAAAGAGCAAAAAAATCTGCTTTCGGAGACGCTCATGAAACATTTCACCCTACCAAAGGGTCTCACAAATCTCCAACGGGAGAAAGTCAAGAAGTGTGCTCTTAAGAAGATGGCCACACAATTCTAGACTTGGAAGAAAAGATTATGGAACAATCACTTGAAAGGAGGAAAGAAGACTACACAATTCACTGGAGAACTAGAGAAGTTAAAAGATGACTGGGACGGATTTGTGGAGTTCAAGGAATCAGAAGCAGCTAAGGCACGGTCGAGAGTAAACAAGATAAATGATGATAAAAAAATGGTGCACCATCGTCTGGGGCTAGGTGGCTACAAGTCTGGGTTGCCTAAGTGAGATGAATCCGAGAGAGAGATGATTGCTGCAGGGGTCACTCCAACAACAGTAAACTAGCCCATCAGGTGCAGGACTTGGTTTTATGCGCATGGGGGAAAGTTGGACCCAAAGACAGGGGAGGTTCTTGAACAGGCAAGTCTTAAAGATGCCTGTGATGTCTTACTTGAGGCAATAGAAGATGCTCGAACGGGTGGGTTCCAGCCCGAGAGAGAGAACGATGAGCTTACACGCGCCCTAGGGAATCCTGAACACCCGGGACGAACACGAGGCAAAGGCCTTGTTCCGTGGCTTGTGTGGTTTACGGATTGGAACGACAGTTACAGAAGCCATGCGAGAAAGAAGAAGCATGAACTAGACCGGATTCAAATGGTAGAATCAAAGAACGCAGAGTTGGAACGCAAATACATGCTGCAGCAGGAGCAAATCAATAAACTTAGCCAGCAAAGCGCGTCTCAGCGGCAGGAGCAACCAGATCCAACATTGGATGGTACCATTCCATCATCTATGCCGAAAAGCAGCGTCGGTTCCACGGGGGTCCCGGCCGATGATGCACTGCTGGCTCGCTACCCCGTGGATGATATCTAAGAGTCGACAGTTTGTGAGCTACACATGAAACTGAAGAACATATCCATGAAGGTGGCGGACAGCATTGCTTTACCGCATGCACCTGAAGCACTCCTCCACGGAAATCCGATTCCACCTGGCTATGCTCGTGTCGGGGTGGATGAAGTTATGTCGGGATATGAATCACTAGAGCTTCACCACCCTGGAGGTCAAGGGGAGCAGACACTGGGAGAAGCCATAGGTGGTATCATTGTATGGAGAAAGGAATGCATCGTGTTTACAAACTCGGTGCCAAGGCCACCGACTCCTCCTCCAAGTCCACCGCGTGAGCCGACTCCAACCCACCTCGAGACGGAGCGCAGGGCGAGTCCACCATATCGATCTCCGCCGCGTCAGACGAATCCATCCCACCCCGAGACGGATAGCGCTAGTCCGCAGTATCGATCTCCGCCGCGTCAATCGACTCCAAAGCGGAAGAGAGCACAAAAGAAGAAACCTGAGCCTCCTATCAAAAAGAAGTTATCTTACTTGAAGACTCCCGAGGAACTCCATGAATCAGTGGCTATGCAATTGCAGGCCCATTTTGAACCGAACCCGCCCCCGCCGCCAAAGGAGAAAATACCTGAGAAAGTCATATAACACTTTTTGGATGCAGCTAAACCGGCGGAGAGAAGGCCGCTATCAGACTATGAACATTGTATTAGCAAATCCTATCAAAAACAAAAAAACAGAAGTCGAGCGGTAGTAGTAAATGCGGGAAAACTGTTCCCCAGCTCGGAGAACAGGCAGTGCAATCGATCACCCCGCTCAAGGTGAGTACCGATAAGGTGGTAATAACCGACGCTGATAGAGAGAATGCTAGAGAGCTCGGTATCAATGTTGAACAACTCCTAGAGATCGAGGAATTCCCACCGATGGATCCGAAGGAACTAGCATGGAAATATGTCCCCGGGAACCCTCTGGTCAGTCCTGACGAGGAGAAGCTTCTACCAACACAAATGCGCGACTTGCATGACTGGTACGTGAGAGAAGTAAAGGTCGGGCGACAGAGCCTCATGGTGAAAGTCGAGAAAGAGCATTACATCCATAAAAAATATTTGTGGATTGAAAATGAAGAATTTTTTCAGTTATTCAATCAAGCCGCACTCGACAAATCTATCGTCAGTTGCTATTGTCCGTAAGTGATTTCTTTCTGTAATTTAAGTCTCTAGCTCAGCTCGTTCATTGCCTGTAATTATACTCACTATATTATTTTGTGTGGTATTATGCAGAATGAAGATTTTCGAATTGAAAAGAGATGGAGTCTATGGCATTGGGTTCATTGACCCAAATACCGTTAATGAAGAAGTGTTAAGTAGCCACCCTAAAGACACAGAGAAAATGATTCTAAAGTTTTTGAAGGCCCTAAATACCAAACCAGAAATACTTTTACCTTACAACTTCAGGTGAGTGTTACTGTCTTATACTCGATGTTAAGTGTAGTTGATGAGTTATGCATGCCCGCTTATACAAATCGTGTGCGCATCTTCCACTGGATCCTGCTAATCATTATAGTTGACGATGGAACTGTTGAAGTACTGGACCAGTAGTAGAAAACATACCTTACGTTTGCCCCTTTAGTCCCGGTTTGGTTTTGAACCGGGACTAATGTGACCATTAGTCCCGGTTCCAACGGCTAGGAGCGGTCGGGGGGCACGGGAATCATTAGTCCCGGTTCGTTTGGGACCTATAGTCCCGGTTTGTGATACAAACCGGGACTAAAGGGGTGGTGGCAGTCTGGTGTCAGGCTGGGCCCCCCACGAGCCCCTTTAGTCCCGGTTTTTATCATAAACCGGGACTAAAGCTTTTCCTATATAAACCGTCGTACTTTGAAGTAGATGGCCCAGTTTGTACACGAAGTGCATCCAGTTTTTGCCGTAACCCTCTCAACTTTTTAGCACATGCTATATATACGTGTGTGAAATGATGATACCATGCCAAGTTTCAACCTTTTCAGAGTTCATTTGTAGTGCTTTTAAATTTCAGGGTCATTTAGCTCAAAAAAATCATTAAATGCATGAAAAGTAGCAAATGAAGTTAGAAAGGGTTGAAATTTGAGGATGTGGCTTAGAATGGTGCATATTGAATGCACAAAAAGTCTAGAGTTGAAATAAGTTAAAAAAATGAAATGCCTTTGTAATAGATGAGTTTTCGTCTGAAACTCTCATTCTTCGAAGTAGATGGCCTAGTTTGTACACGAAGTGCATCCAGTTTTTGCCGTAACCCTCTCAACTTTTTAGCACATGCTATGTGTTTGAAATGATGATACCATGCCAAGTTTCAACCTCTTCAGAGTTCATTTGTAGTGCTTTTTAATTTCAGGGTCATTTAGCTAAAAAAATCATTAAATGCATGAAAAATAGCAAATGAAGTTATAAATGGTTGAAATTTTAGGATGTGCCTTTGAATGGTGCATATTGAATGCACAAAAAGTCTGGAGTTAAAACAAGTTAACAAAAATGAAATGCCTGTGTAACAGATGAGTTTTCGTCCGAAACCCTCATACTTTGAAGTAGATGGCCCAGTTTGTACACGAAGTGCATCCAGTTTTTGCCGTCACCCTCTCAACTTTGAAGCACATGCTATGTGTGTGAAATGATGATACCATGCCAAGTTTCAACCTTGTCATAGTTCATTTGTAGTGATTTTTAATTTCAGGGTCATTTAGCTAAAAAAATCATTAAATGCATGAAAAATAGCAAATGAAGTTAGAAAGGGTTGAAATTTGAGGAAGTGGCTTAGAATGGTGCATATTGAATGCACAAAAAGTCTGGAGTTAAAAGAAGTAAACAAAAATGAAATGCCTGTGTAACAGATGAGTTTTCGTCCGAAACCCTCATACTTAGAAGTTGATGGCCCAATTTATACACGAAATGCATCTAGTTTTTGCCGTAACCCTCTCTACTTTTTAGCACATGCTATGTGTTTGAAATGATAATACCATGCCAAGTTTCAACCTTTTCAGAGTTCATTTGTAGTGCTTTTTAATTTCAGGGTCATTTAGCTAAAAAAATCATTAAATGCATGAAAAGTAGCAAATGAAGTTATAAATGGTTGAAATTTTAGGATTTGGCTTAGAATGGTGCATATTGAATGCACAAAAAGTCTGGAGTTAAAACAAGTTAACAAAAATGAAATGCATGTGTAACTGATTAGTTTTCGTCCGAAACCCTCATACTTTGAAGTAGATGGCCTAGTTTGTACACGAAGTGCATCAAGTTTTTGCCGTAACCCTCTCAACTTTTTAGCACATGCTATGTGTGTGAAATGATAATACCATGCCAAGTTTCAACCTTGTCAGAGTTCATTTGTAGTGCTTTTCATTAAAACAAATGAATGTATAAAAGTAAAAGAGTTAAACAGAATCTGGTTTTGACTAAAACACCTATTTAAAATATCCTAAAAATTCCCAAATTGAACATAATGATAAAACATAGTAATATTGAACTACAGGAAAAAAATCACTCAAAAATCTATTTTTAAACAAAAGTTATTCACAAACTAGTGATTCGCACAAATTTTAAAAGAATTCAAATTTAAACTATTTAAATTTGAAAACTATTGGCACTAACAGAAAGTTTATAATTTTTTCGACCTAAAGCAAAAAGATTCATTCAAAAACTATAAATATTCTAATAGTTAACCCAAATCTAAAAATAGAAAGTGTCGTGTTTAGAAAAACAAAACAAAGCAAAAATCAGAAAATATACCTTTAGTCCCGGTTGGATCCCTCAACCGGGACTAAAGGTCACTTCCCGCGCGGAATTTGGGCCGCCGAAAAGATGGGCATTTAGTCCCGGTTGGTGCATCCAACCGGGACTAAAGGTACTCCCCTATTTATTCCCCCTTCTTCCTCCCCAAATCATTCCAATCTCCCTCCCTCTCGACGATGCCGCCAGGCTGCTCACGCCCTCCGCAGCCCTCCACCGCCGCTGCCCTCGCCGGCGACCCGCAGCGCCCGCGCCCTCCATGCCCTCGACGTCCGCACGCGTCTCCGTTGTTCCCGCGCCCTCTACGCCCGGACTCGACGTCCGCGCGCGTCTCCGGCGACCCCGCAGCGCCGCCCGCGTCGACCTCCACCATCGGCCACTTTGGCGACCGCCTCCTCACGCCTTCGTCGTCGGCCACTCCGGGGACCTCCTCCTCCTCACGCCTCCGCCGTCGGCCACTCTGAGGTGATTTTTCAGATGCTCATCAGAAATTTTGGGGGATTTTCAACCGGAAATGAAATGTTCTAGACTTCTAGTGCTTGATTAGAGCTAGTTCTAGTTCTATTTTAGTGGATGTACTGTTTCATATGCTAGTGTGAATTTATGTTATTAGTTCTATTCTAGTTATATTCTAGTTATATTCTAGTTCTATTCTTGTTAATATGCTAGTTAATTCTATTCTAGTTCTAGTTCTATTTTAATATGCTAGTTCTATTCTAGTTCTATTCTTATTAAAATTCACATGCTAGTTCTATTCTAGTTCTAGTTCTATTTTAATGAAATGTTATTAGTTCTATTGCTAGTGTGAATTTATGTTTGTATATGCATGAGTGAATTTATGTTTGTATATGCTTAAATAGAAAATGTGCATGTCATTGTTGTTAAATATGTTGTAAAAGTTTATTAAAGTTTATTAAATAGTAGGAATTTAAATAGTTGTAGAATCTGTTCTCGACGTCGACGATGCCCGGCCCGCATCCTCGTCGTCGATTCGGCGCCGGCGACGACCTGCTTGATAGGTGCCAGCATGTCCGGGACTGGGCTCCGCCGGGCTGGCACTGGGAGGTGCTACCTTCCGGGGCGCGCAGCTTGGTGAGGAATCAAGCTCCCGTCGTCGACCCGGAGGTTCTTTGGTGGCGGTCGCGTGGACCACAATCGGTGCGGAGGGAGCCGGCCCCCACGGAGGTGGTACGTCGCCGTGTCAGGGAGGAGGACGAGCACGTCCGTCGCTACATGGTTGCGTTGGACGCCGGCAGGTTCTCCAATACCTGGCAGGTTCTTCAGGGATCTCACCCGAACTATGATCCTGTGATGGTTCCTTCTCTTTGGGTGTCCACCGCCTGCCGCGCGAGACGTCAACTGGATCTGTAGTAGTGATATTATATAATTAATAATATTCGAGATGTATTAGTGATAATATTCGACGATGTATTAGTGATAATATTCGATGATGTATTTGTGATATTATTGAATGCATTCTAGTTTCAATACCATTATCATGCTTGATTATTATCTGATTGAATTCTATTCTCATAAAGTGCATGAGGCAGGCACAGGGGACTAGTTTATGTGCATACTACGTTTGCGAGAACATTCGCTTTATGACCGAAAGGACCAAAACTACAAGAGATCTTTGGGTACGTAAACACCATTCACATTTTTTTATCATGATCTAATATATATATACACACAAGTAACATATTCATATTGATCTCCTTCTTTATAGATGCACGAGATGCGGGATCAGCTCCTACCAATAGACCGCATACGAGCAATTCAAGAGGAAATTGCGGGATTTTTGCTTGAACAGGTCATATCTCCCGACGGAGAATACCATTTCACCTAATGCCTGCATGTAGTGATCTGCAAATTGTAGGAGAAATTGTATATATATATATATATATATATATATATATATATATATATGTGTGTGTGTGTGTGTGTGTGTGTGTGTGTGTATGCATGTGGTCGTACGAGAAATTCTATGATATATGATTGGTTCTACAAGAAATTCAATTATATATGCATAAAGTGTGAGTATGTAGTAGCGTAAAATATGTTTGAAATGAAAAAGAATTAAATGGAAAACACAAAATGAAAAGGAAAAATAAACAATATAACCTAAACCCATAAACCCCCAAGCCCATAAATCTTTAGTCCTGGTTGGTGTTACCAACCGGGACTAAAGGTCCCCATGACCTGGCGCGCGCTGCCGACCACGTGGCCAGGGTTTAGTCCCGGTTCGTAGCCAACCGGGACTAAAGGCTTGGACCCTTTAGTCTCTATACATTAGTCCCGGTTGGGGAACCGGAACTAAAGGCCCTTCCCAACTGGGACTAATGGCTTGTTTTCTACTAGTGGACTCACTAAATAAAGACCCTGAACAAGACAGAAGCTTGTATTGGACGCTCGACAGGTAATTTCAATCATTGACGCACTATGTCGGCTTATTTAGTTCATGATATCAAGTAATTAATAACTCCTTTATTCATTTTCCTTGTCGGGCAGGGTTTGGAAAAAATTCATTAAAGAGGTTACAGGTGAATGGAAACCAGAGCTGAAATGGCAAAAGCCTAGGGTAATTAAGTAGTACTAGCTACATCCGCGCATCTATTTAATTCTAGTTTCACTATTGTTGTCATACTTGATTATTATCTGATTGAATTCTATTCTTGTAAAGTGCATGAGGCAGGTACAGGGGACTAATTTATGTGCATACTACATTTGCGAGAACATTCGCTTTATAACCGAAAGGAGCAAAACTGCAAGAGATCTTTGGATACGTAAACACCATTCACATTTTTTTTATCATGATCTAATATATATATACACACAAGTAATATATTCATATTGATCTCCTTCTTTATATATAGATGACGTAGATGCAGGATCAGCTCCTACCAAAGGACCGCATACGAGCAATTCAAGAGGAAATTGCGGAATTTTTGCTTGAGCAGGTCATATCTCCCGATGGAGAATATCATTTCACCTAATGCCTGCATGTAATGATCCGCAAATTGTAGGAGAAATTGTATATACCAAATTGTATATATATATATGTGTGTGTGTATCCATGTGGTCGTACGAGAAATTCTATGATATATGATTGGTTCTACGAGAAATTCTATTATATATGCAGAACGTGTGAGTATGTAGTAGCGTAAAATATGTTTGAAATCAAAAATAATTAAATGGAAAACACAAAATGAAAATAAAAAATAAACAATAAAACCAAAATACCTAAACCCCGAAACCCCTTAATCTTTAGTCTCGGTTGGTGTCACCAACCGGGACTAAAGATCCCCATCCCACGGCGCACGCTGCCGACCACGTGGCAGGGATTTAGTCCCCGGTCGTGGCCAACCGGGACTAAAGGCCCCCCGGCCTTTAGTCTCTATACATTAGTCCCGGTTGGTGAACCGGGACTAATGACCGTTTCTGCACTAGTGTAACTAAGTGCCCGGCTAGCCAGTACCCATACGCAATTCTGGCTTTGGAACTTCTTCATGCAGCGCCGTCTCACACGGCTGCGCCGCGTCTCGTGGTACTCGGCATCTCACCATCAAGTCGTATCGCGCGACTATCTCCGGCATCTCACCTTGTATCCCTACTGAACAAGCTCCTATAGCCTACCTACGTATAGTCACACCGCAACTACTCGGGCCACTAAACTACATGCAAAACTAAAACTAAACATGTGATACAAAACATCAAGGTTAGTTCTAACAAAGTCCACCATCCATCGCTACAACTGTTCTTCTCCCCAAGATCAGTCCCTTGGAATCATTCTCCATCTTCTGAAGAATGCCAGCAATGTCGGCACCAGACAACCGCCCACCTGGCGTACGGACGCGGGGCTCTGGCGACCGTTGTGGTGCTCTGCTTTCGCCGTCGGCTCCCGTGCGCGAGCCCTTCCCGGCCGTCGCCATGAGCGCTGGGGAGGCCGCCGGGGCCTCGCCGGACCTGGTCGCCGCGGGGGTTCGCGGGCCGACCCCCTGCTCCGGCCGCTCAACGCCGTCGTCGGCCGACATGGTAGAGGAGGAGGAGGAGGAGGAGGGTCCGGTGGAGCTTCCTGTGTCCCTGGCGCTGCCCCAGCTGGCAGATTTCTGGGTCGCGGCTCGTCCAGCGCGGCCGCGTGGTCGGTCTGCCTCGAGCCGGCGCCGCCCGCGAGCTCTGCCGGCGCCGCGTCGCCCGGCCGCCGCGGTTCGCCTCGCCCCCTTCGGTGCCCGGCCCGGTTCGTTGCCCGGGTTATCCCCCGTGGAGACGGACGGCGCCTCCGACGGTGCGACGGCGGTGGGCTCTCCGGTGCGCTCTGGGACCTCTGGCGCCGTCCTTGGGGTTTGTGTAGGAGATATGCCCTAGAGGCAATAATAAATGTTATTGATTATCTCCCTGTTCATAATTAGGTTTATGTTCCATGCTATAACTGCTGTGGTTCTCGAGTCTGCAATAACCACGAGGCTCGGAGGAAGACTCATTTGCACGTGTGGGATAATAAACGGTAAAATGTATTCCTAGTCAAGCCTCTATGACTGGCTCAAGTATTGCATGATGATCCTGTTTTCCTGATCATGGGCATGGCTATGCCGGCAATTTTGAGGGCACAATTGTTGGTAGAACACTTGTGTTGAATCGACCCAATATTGATGTTATGCTATGAGATACATTCGTCATAAGTTAATGGTTAATAACACAGGAAGTTCATGTTTGCATAATTCCTTAGACCATGAGAGTATCGAGTTTCTTCATGCTTGCTTCATGAACTTTGGGGTTTGTTAAACGTCATCCGTAAATGGGTGGCTATTACGGCGGCTTACGGGTTCATGGAAAAGTATGTCAAGTAACTTGATAGCTCAAGATTGGAATTTGCTCCTCCGACGATGGAGAGATATCTCTGGGCCCTCTCGGTGTTACGGTATCCATCATCGTCTGGCCAGACACAGGGTGATTTGATCACAGGGATGCCGGAACACGGGAACGAGAAAAGAGAACAATACCGGCAACGAGGTAACTGGCATTGTGGACAAGTGTTGATCCACGAGGATGCCGATGTTTCTCACCTCGGGTAATTGTAACATATCGCGAAGCAACAGGAATAGCACACGGCAACTGGAGGTTCACTCGAATATTCATTCGTGTGGGTATAGGGGTCAATATGGGTGTCCACGGCTCCGATGCTGATCATTGATCGGAAAGTGTTCCGGTCATGTCTATACTTCACCGAACCTATAGGGTCACACGCTTAAGGGTCATCTATCTGCTGAATACTAGACGAGGAGTCCGAGAGAAAGTCACTGGAAAGGTTTCAGAGACGATGGAAAAGTTCCGGAGAGAACACCGGAAAAGTTTCGGTAAAACCGAAAAGTTGTTTCGGATAAAACCATTGATCCAAAAAGGTTTCGGCAAGCACCGGGAATGTTTTGGAGGTTGCCAGATTGGTCTGGTAATTTCTGGAATTTTTCCGGAGAAAAAACCGAAAAAGGTTTTCGGAGCTGCCGGAATTGTTTACCGGGTAAACGAAGATGGTTTTAAATTAAACCACCATACCGGAAATGTTCCGGAGCGCGTCCAGATAATTTTAGAGGGTGCCGGAAATGTTCTGGGACCTTCCGGAATTTTTCAGAAGAAATAGTTTCGGGAAACATCTTGTCCCAGCGAGAGGGGACAAGATCCCACGGATCGTGGGGGCTGTTTTTGGGCTGTTTTTTGGGGCGCCCACTTTAGGGGACAGCCCCCTTGTGGCTGGACAAAGTGTTGGGGGGCCCCCCATGGTGGGGGGCAGCCCCCACAAATGGTGGAGAGTGTTGGGAGGAAGGTGGGGCCCCATGGGGGAGCACCATGGACAAGGGAACATGTTTTCTCCATGTTTGGTGGGAACATGTTTCCTTGTTTGGTGGGTGCTTGTTTTGTTTGGTGGGTGCTTGTTTTGTGGGCCGAAAGGCTGTCTGGGTTCTGGTGGGAACTAGTTCTGGACGGCGAAGCCCTGCCGGATAGATGACACCGTATGTGTGCAACTCTGTAGAGAGATCGTAGTTTCGGTCTTAGTTCGAGAGTGCCTCCCGAAGGGCTGTCCGTGTGACCGTCCGAGTTTTGGAGGTCCTCCCGAAGGGCTGTCCGAGTGACAGTCTGAGTTTCGGAGGTCCTCCCGAAGGGCTGTCCGCGAGTGACCGCCTCCCGGAGGGCTGTCCGCGGGGCAGATGAGGGTATACATCCTCGCGGTTGGGAGGTTGTAAAATCCTAGCTGCGGGGATCTGCACCGCCGTTCGTCATCGACTCTACTTCCGCTGCGCTACGAGTCGGTAACGAAAGAGATCAAACCTTGTATGCAGTCTCCATAGTGGTCCTGGGCTGGTGCGTAGGTCGGAAAATTTTTGTTTTCTGCTGCGTTACCCTACAGTTGGCCCCGTGCCGGCGGCGCGCTCGGCTGCGGGCGTGCCCCGGGGGTTGGGTGTCGACCGGCCGGAGTTGCCGGGTGGGCCGACTCGCGGGCCTCGTGCTGCTGGGTTTGGTGGGCTCTCGGCCCAGGAGGTTTGGGAGGCCGCCCGGCGGGCCCAAGAGGCGGTTGACAAGGCCAACCGGGCCTGGCTTCTCGCCCATGAAGATCCAGCCCGTTGGATCTGGATCCAACGGGGCACAGTGGATCCGAGGCAGGGCTGGCCTGCGACCAGGGGGAGGTTATGCGCTGGGGAAGGGTTTCCAGTATCCTTCGACTCCCTCCTGCGCCGCCGCCTCTCCTCCTGCCCCCGTCCTCGCTCTCCCCGGTGTCCTCGCCGTCCGGCGCCCCCGTTCCTTCGCGCCCTCGGTCGTTCCTGGAGGTGTTGATGGCGCGCGACGCTGGAGACGGTCAGCCTCGGCCGAAACGCCCCCTGCCTGACGGGTCGGCTGGGTGCCCCGGATCGTCTTCCTCTGCTCGCTCCGACGGAGGGGAGCCGAGCCGGCAGGGGCGGCCGGCTGTGACGTACTCCGGCACCTCCATGCGCCGGCCGCCGCCCCCGCGGGACCCTGCCAGGGATCCGAGGCTCCCGCTGCCGGGGTCACCGGGAGATGTTCGGCGCCGCGATGAGGACCGTCGGAGACAGGAAGATTTGCGCCGTGATTCGGCGCTGCAGGAGGCGCTCGTGACCCGGCCGCCGCCGGCGGTTTGGGACAGGGAGGGCCCGGCGCCCCGCGTCCCGGTCGCCCGTGATGCTGCCCCCAGGCCCTCCGACGGCGATTGGCGGCGCCGTGGGTTGGGTTCGGGCGATTCCGGTGCTGCGCGTGATGGTCCGTCTGACCGGCGTGGTGATGAGGCCCGGGTCTCCCGCACCTCCGACTCCGCTCGGTGGGACGACCGTCGCCCGCCTCGGGACACCGTCCCCGACCGGCAGCGGAGTGAGCCCCGACCGGACCGCTCATCTCCACCGCGCCGGTCCCCCGACCACCCAGGTGCTGCTGCTCAGAACAAGAAGAAGAAGAAGCACAAGAAGAAGAAGACCACGGGGGTGGCCGCTCCCCCCGCCCCTTTGGGAGGCCCGGAACAGGAGGTTCCGGTGGCTCCGGTGGCCGTTGGCTCCAGGGGCGGTCGGCCCCCCAGGACCCGCGAGGAGACGATGTGCATCAACTGTGGATGCGCGGGTCACTTCCGCTCGGAGTGTGAGGCCCCTCCCCGATGCCCCTCGACCCTGGCCTATCTCGGGTACGGGACAGAGGGGGGTGGTTTCTATTTCGTGGATGCTGAGATTGAGGAGGAGGCAGTTCGGCCACACCTGGCGACGGTCACTCTGGCCCCTGAGCAGGACTTGCCGTCGGGGGTGGTGATCTCGGCCGACCTCATCCAGGCTGAGCTCTCCGCGTACATTGGCGACTTCCGCGACTCCGACTTCACCTGGGAGGTGACCGAGACGGCTCCCCTCGTCTTCTCGGTCCCCTTCCCATCCGCCGAGCTGCTCCGTGTGTGCTCCCACGACATCATCCGGTGCCCCATCAACAAGTTCCTGATCTCCGTCCGTGCTGCTGCTGCGAAGCCTGACCCTGTGCCCCCTCTGGCTAAGGTGTGGGTCCTTGTCTACGGCTTGCCTCGTGGTGGCTGGTCGGCGCCGCGGGGTGGCATGCTTGCGCACATCCTCAAGGCGATCTCTGAGCCGGTGGGCAAGTTGGTGACTGTCGACCTGGTGTCCTTCGAGGATGATGGCCCTGCCCGCATTGAGATTCTTTGCCCCGCCCCGGCAGAGATTGATGGTCTGTCCCTGATCTTCTACTTCGGCACTAAGGGGAAGCGCCTGACCTTCGAGCTCGAGTCTCCGGTTCCTGAGGATCTGCCTGGGTCGGCCCCCGCAGCTCCTCTGCCTCGCCAGGAGGATGGGCAGGGGGGAGATGGGGGCTTGTCCGACGGGAGCTCTTCTGGCAAGGATGAGGATGTTGATGAGGTTCCCCCGGCTCCGTCTGATGGGCGGCGTAGCCCGGTTACTACTGGTGGTGGGTCTTCCTGCCCGGCTCGGACGGCTTCTCTGGGTTCGTCAGGGGGTGGGACCGTGGCCTCCCTTCCCCTTGTGGAGAGCTTGGAGGATGGCTTGGAGGCCGTGGAGGAGGACGCTGTGAGTGTGGGGATGGAGGTCCGCCCCTCGTCCTCGCCGCACTCGCCTGGGGTGGTCTGCTACACGCGTTCGCCGGGGTCCCCCCCTTCTCCAGCCTTGGGGTCCCCAGACTTGGCACCGTCTCCTCCCTTGGACCTGGCAGCGGTGACTCCTACCGCGGCCGGCTCCAAGCTGCGGGGCGGGCCTTCTCCGCTGGTGGCCGCGCGCCAGAGTGCGAGGCTCAGCCAGTCCCAGGTCCTCCTAGATGGCCGTGTCCCGACGATCCAGGAGAAGGCCGCCATGCGGGCGGCTGCTCGTGACTTGTCCTCAGGTACCCCCACCATCCCCTCAGACCCCTCTAGTTCTGGTTCTCGGTTTTCTGTGCTTGGTTCCGCTCCGTTGTCTCATCTGGCAGAGGTGGCCACCGATAGTGGCATTGTGTTTCGTGGCGAGAAGGGGCCCATCCTTGAGCAGATTTCTGCTGTTTGCGCCAAGGAGAGGCTCGATGGGGCGTTGGCTGAATCCCGTGCTTGTGCGGCGCGTGGTGAATCCAGCACCCCGGTGCCCACTGACCCTGGTCATAGAGAGACCAGGGCTGGTGCGGCGCCCCCTGTGGAGACTGTGGCGGACACGCCCCGTGCAGTCCTTCCCTCGGTGAGGGCTCTGCGAGGGCCTCCCCCCACACGTCTCAACGCCACTGAACATCGGATAGAGGTGTGTGGGTCTAGTTCCAGGTCCGCTTCCCTCGGACCGGAGGCCTCCGTTGCCCCCCCTACGCGGGGGCGGCGTGGCCGTCCGGTGAAGGCATCCCCCCGACCCGCGATTAACGGGCGAGCTAGCTCGGCCCCGCCTGAGGGGCCTAGGGATTCCACTGAGGTTATTAGATGAAGCTCCTATGTTGGAACATTAGGGGCTTCAGCCTCACTGGCCGGCGTCGGCAGCTCATCGAGTATTTGCCGCAAGAAGAGATTGACATTGTGGGACTTCAGGAGACGATTCGCCAGGACTTTAGCATGCATGAGCTCCAGGGGCTCTCACGCCACCAGTTTGCCTGGCGGTGACTGCCTGCTACGGGACAATCTGGCGGCATCCTGCTCGGAGTCAGGGAGGATGCTTTCTCGGTTGAGGATATGGACCGAGGGGAGTTCTTCCTGAGCATGTCCGTCACCGACCGACGAGTTCACCTCAGCTGGGAGGTGATTTTTGTCTATGGACCTGCGGATCATGGGCGCTCTGCTGACTTCCTTGCCGAGCTGAAAAATAAGGTGGAGCGGTGCACAACTCCGGTGGTGGTGGCCGGGGACTTCAACCTCATTAGGTGGGCTTCTGATAAAAGCTCTCCTAATGTTGATCGTGTCCGCATGCGTCTATTTAATGACTGCATTGCAGATCTTGCTCTTCGTGAGATAGCCCGCGTAGGGGCTAGGTTCACGTGGACGAATAAGCAGGCGGACCCCATCCGGAGTGTTTTGGATCGGGTATTTGTGTCGGCCCAGTGGGAAGTGATGTTCCCATTGTGCTCCCTCAAGGCGGTTACTTGGATTGGCTCCGACCATACCCCCCTGCTTTTCTATTCAGGGGATGATGCCCCCCCTAGAACCCGTCGCTTCCGCTTTGAGAAGTTTTGGTTGGAGCAACCGGGTTTCTTCGAGCTGGTTCGCGACCGCTGGTTAGAGGCTGTCGTGTCCCCGCCTCGTGTGTTCTGTGCTGTGGATGTCTGGCATCACTGTGCTAAAATGGCCCGTCAGGCCATGAAGGGCTGGGGGGCGAACCTTGGTGCTGATCTTCGGGCCCGTAAAGGGGCCCTGCTGGATCAGATGAAGGTACTAGATGGCCTTGCGGACGGGCCGGGCCTGTCTCCTGACGACTGGATTAGGAGATACTCCCTTGAGGCCTCGCTCATGGACATTTACAAGAGCGAGGAGCTGTTTTGGCAGCGTCGAGGGGGCCAGAACTGGCTCCTTAAAGGGGATGCGAACACTGCCTACTTCCAGGCGATTGCCAATGGTCGCAGGCGGAAATGTGCCATCCCTTTCCTCTGGGATGGGGATGTTCTTCTGGAAAGCCCAGAGGACATCTCCACCCATATTTACTCCTTCTATAAGGAGTTGTTTTTGGCTGAGCCGCGTGGAGGCGTCTCCCTCTGCGCTGACTTTTGGCCGCTTGCCGACCAGGTCTCCGATGCGGAGAATGCGGAGCTTACTCTCCCTTTCTCTCCCGAGGAGGTGGGACGGGTGATTGCTTCTATGAAAGCTTGCTCGGCCCCGGGGCCGGATGGCCTTCCGGTAGTTTTCTTCCAAAAATTCTGGGAGATCCTGCGTCCGGTCATTATGCCCATGTTCCATGAGTTATATATCGGAACTCTTGACATGGCTAGGATTAATTATGGCGTCATATCTCTGATCCCCAAAGTAGTTGGGGCGACGGATATTCGGCAATTCCGCCCCATCACGGTGATCAATGTGTTGGAGCGAAATTTTGCGAAGGTTTGCGCGACCCGTTTATCCCCCGTGGCGGAAAGGATTGCCCACCCCCTTCAGTCCGCGTTCTTGAAGGGCCGGCGGATCCATGACGGGATTCTTGCCCTTCACGAGATTGTCCATGAGGTGGAGTCGAAGGGGCTTAAGGGGGTCTTCCTCAAACTGGATTTCCAGAAGGCTTATGACCGTCTGGACTGGTCCTTTTTGAGGTTGGTGATGCAGCGACGAGGATTTGATGAGCGGTGGTGCTCCTGGATCATGCAATTGGTTAGATCTGGAAACACGGCGATCAACATCAATGGCGAAGTGGGACCCTTCTTCCAGGCCTCCAGGGGGGTAAAGCAAGGGGATCCTGTCTCCCCCTTGCTTTTCAACCTTGCAGTTGATGCCCTTGCGGGCATCCTAGATAAGGCCAAGCTGGCCGGCCACCTTAAGGGTGTGGTTAGTCATCTCATTCCGGATTGGGGGGGTTACCCACTTGCAGTATGCAGATGACACCATGATTATGGTGGAAGGTTCGGACTCGGACATTGTTAATCTTAAGTTCCTTTTGCTCTGCTTTGAGGAAATGTCTGGACTTAAGATTAACTTTGATAAGAGCGAGGTTGTGGTCCTTGGCTACTCGGAGGCTGAGCAGCACAGGATCGCGGATAACCTCAATTGTAGGTTGGCCTCATTCCCCATATCTTACTTGGGGATGCCCCTGGCTGAGTCCAGGATTTTGGTGAGTGGGTATGATCTGCTTGTGGGACGAGTAGCGTCCCGTGCGGAGCCCTGGTGCGGTAGGTTCACATCTAAAGGAAGCAAAAATGTCCTCATTAGCTCTAACCTTGCCAGCCTCCCCATGTATATGATGGGGATGTACATCTTGCCCGAGGGTGTGCATAGTTCCTTTGACAAGGAGCTGGCTAGGTTCTTCTGGCAGGCAGGGGATGGTCGGCCTAAGTACCATATGGTGAAATGGGCTGACATCTGCTTGCCAAAGGACCGAGGTGGGTTGGGCATCCCTGCGTCTCGCCGTATGAACGTGGCGCTCATGCTTCGTTGGGTTTGGCGGATCTTGCGGGGAGATGGAGGTTTGTGGCTACAGCTGATGGAGTCCAAGTACCTGCAGGGCCAGCCCCTCTTGGCTTGCTCGCACTCGGCTGGGTCCCAGTTTTGGAAATCTGTCCAGGCCATCAAGGATGAGATTAGGCTGGGTTTGCGGTTCTCGGTTGGTAATGGGTCTGGGACCCAGTTTTAGTTGGACCCCTGGCTTGATGGGGAGCCTCTCCGCATGCGGTTTCCGAGGCTCTTTGCGATTTGTGACGACCCGGCTGTTCTTGTTTCTGCGGCTGCTTTGGATGAGGGATGGAACATTGCGTTCCGCCGCTCATTCGGACCAGCTGAGGTGCAGGAATGGGCAGACTTGAGGGAAGTAGTCCCTCTTCCTCTGTCCCAGGATCCTGACACTGTTTCTTGGAGTCTTTCTCCTTCGGGAGAATTCTCCGTAGGTTCCGCTTATCAGGCGCTATGCCGGCTGCCGGTTCTCCGGTGGTTATCCCCATTGTGGAAGGCGCCGATGCCCCTGAAGATCAAGATTTTCGTGTGGCAGCTTCTCAGAGATCGTTTACCTTCGGGGACCGAGGTGCTGAAACGCCATGGTCCGGGCAATGGCCTTTGCCCCCTTTGCCTCGTCCCGGAAACGGGAACGCACATTTTGTTCTCGTGTGTAGCAGCACAGGCACTTTGGTGCTTTGTTCGTGAGGCTCTGGGACCGGAGTGGGAGGCCCATGACCTTGCAGAGTTTCTGCAGGTAAGGGCCACTCAGGTTGGCCGTAAGCGCCGACTGTTCTGGCTTATCTTCGTGGCTATGATGTGGACTCTTTGGACTACTCGCAATAAGATGGTGATTGAGCGGGTGTTGCCGCGGCGTGCTTCTGACTCGTTCTTCAAATTTCTTGCCTTCTTGCAGCACTGGCATCCGCTCGCTAGGCCGAGAGATCGTGACCGGCTTCAGCTCTATCTGGACGCTCTGCTGTCTTCCGCACGTCGGCTCTCCGACCGTTCGTCTGCTTCGTAGCTTGCCCTGGCGGCCTTTTTATGTTTCTTCTTCTTTCGTTTGGGCGTGTTTGTGTTGTGGCCCAGCAGTTTCCTTTTATGACTATGGTTGAGACTTGGCTGTATGGACGTATGCTTTATCTATAAAGCGGGGCGAACGCCTATTTCGAGATAACCGCCCACCTCTCTTGACGATGGAATCAGAAACTTCTACGATAACCCTTCGTGCCGCTACAGAAGATTGATTAACCTGCAAGCATGGTTATGGACAAAATTGCACGCTCAGGTACTGGATGTCTTAGATGGCCATATATGACTGAAAAAGTTTAGGAACTTACGCCGATGATGTCGCGCAAAATTGTTTCAACCTCTCCAAGATCGTCGGAGTTATCTTGTTGCATAGCACACAAATCCGGAGTTCTATAATTATGTTTGCGGTTCAGCTTAGGACGGCACAAAATTGTGAAAGGAAATGGATAATTTGGACTCCGGAAGCTACAACTTGGAATAACTTGCCATAGAACAAATGGCTCAGCTGGTTTGTCAGCGAACGAGTGACCGAACAGATCAGACTCGTGAGCCATTCTGGCCAGCACCCTCCTCACAATTTCTCCAAGGTACATCCTGGAAATCGTCTTCTCGAATATCTGCAGTTATTGAAAGCAGAGCATGCCATCACAATAAGCATATGAAGAGATGGGCGAGCAAAACATGCTTTACCTGTTCACCAGGATTTATGCTATTGGCATCCATGTCCCTGTCAAATTCAGTTAGTGGAAGACCATCTGAAAAAGCTCACCATTCAGTGTTGATAATCTGCATTTTTCAAACTTTAACCAACTCAGTGTGCTGGCATATAGTCAGTGCTGACACATTTTACTCAAATTTTATGGCTATGTGGATCGATTGGTGCCTTCTTTTCCAAAACGGAAAGACTTCATTTTGCTCCACTCACCCCTCCTTTTTTTTTGAAAAGCAACATTGACATTTCATGCATCCAGTTTCAGCTCAGTAAGAAGTAAATAAAATGTGTGATCTTGTTGTGACGGCGCCGCCGCACCCCCTCCGTCGGCGATGCGCGGCGGAGGCGGGCCGGAACAGCGAGCTGACAGCGGCGGACATGTCAAGGCTGGCGGGATGCTAGGACTAGTGATCTATGCGGCGAATGATGGGATGGAATCGAGGAAGGTGGTAGGAAAAAAGCTCTCTTGTTTGTTGCTTTTTTTAAGCAGAGATAAAAATTGCTTCTTTGCGCGCTCCGCTTCTATTTGTTATCGAACAATTAAAATCATTTTTATAGACATGTCAGATATCTCAAACATAATAAAAATTACATTAAGATTTCGAAACCATCGAAGGAACACTACTGCTGCCAGGACAAGCCGTCGCTGCTCCTTTAGCGGAGCTGCCTTGACCTTATCGATGACACCAGAAAGTCTTTGTGCATGTGCCCCTGAGGACAAGCACCCTGAAGCCGCAGTAGTCGTTGAAACCTTGCATGGATATGAAGCACTTGACATCAAATCTCGCCAGATGGGCAAAAAACCTAACCTCACCACTCCAAGGAGACGACCAGAATCAACATTGGAGGTCCAGACGAACGAACTCGGGGAGGATCGGAGTCAGAAAGACAAACTCGAAGAAAAGGTGTCTCCATCCGTCCGAGCACCCATGGTTTTCGATTTCAGTTCTGACGAAATTTCAGCACCAACCGAAATCACTGAAATTCAGTAATTTCAGTTTGCATTTCGGCCAAAGAGCCGAAATATTCACTAGAATTTAATTATTTTTTAAAAAATTTCAAAAAATATTTTGATTTTTTTTATTTCCAGTGTGCTACTGAAATTGATGAAATATTTTGGCCGAAACATAATATTTCAGTGTCTACTGAAATTAATAAAATTCAATGAATTTCATTGAAATCTCACTGAAAGTGAAAACCATGCCAGCACCACACCTGCGAGGATTAAAATATCCTTACCCAAATTACTAACCGGAGCGAAGGCACCGGAATTTCCCTTCCCGACGCCGGCCATCGGAACGACTAGCAGAGGGGAGGCGAATCCCCGGGCTTGCGGGCGAAGTCTGGAGGGGGGAGTTTACCCCTAGCCTCCTAGGGTCAAGGAAGAAAAACAAGAGGAGACTTTTTGTGTTTAATTATGTATGTTCTTTGGCATCTTGCGGTTGGTAATAGTTTTATATAATTATTATAAGTTGAGAAATTGACGAACATATCATATTTTAGAAACATCAAGTATATCTAGGTAATAACATTTGAAAAAAACCGATGGACTTTTAATTTCATATAGAAGATTGATTTTTTTCATTGAATTCTTAATATTAATGTTTTTTCCTAAATAAATTTTCATGCCTTTTTGTTTTGTAGATTTCATTCATGTTTAATTTATGTTAGATTTTTATGTGTTTACTGGTATGCCACATGTGTGAAACAGCTTTTTGCATGACACAGACCAAATATATACTGCTTTGACAGGTCTAAAGTACTTAAATTTAATTATGATTATTTGTGTTTGATGCTATTATTATTATTATTATTATTATTATTATTATTATTATTATTATTATTATTATTATTATTATTATTATTATTATTATTATTATTATTATTATTATTATTATCTTGCCAGGAATGCCTAAATTAGTTAATATCCAAATTGGTCCGGCGGAGAGGGATGAATTATTTCCCAAAAGAAAATTAGTTTTCTGGTTTATCTCAGGTTTTTATTTCTTTAAAATTAATGTGTTGTCTGATAATTCATATATGTACATTCGTGTCGCTGAAATTGCGAGACGGAAACCAAATTTGGAGGTCAAAGTAAGTAGTGGTTGTGATTAATATTAATCTTGTAAAATCATCTTTTTTGACATGCTAAAATCATCTAATTTGGTCTCATGGAAAGCAAAGACCAACTGTAAAAGGTGTGGATCCCATCCCATGTGGCCATGTGATTGTGCACGACATGTACGCCAGCCCCGGTGCTCACCCAAAAGAAAGTTCAACGTGTTCCCTCAGTTTCATGTCAGTAGTTACATTTTTATTTATTTTAAAAAATAGTGAATTCTTTTGATTCGTTACAACTATTTCTACTACGTTTACTTTTTTTTCTTTTCCGACGAACTACGTTTACTGTTATGACGACAAATGAATTCGTAAGAGAAATAGCCACGTTTTACGGCAACTCTTATTCTTCGCCTTAACCACAGTTGTGTTTGGAGTTGAAGCACAACTATGATTCCGTGTGAAGAAAAAAGAAAAAAGGAGAACATCATGTTACGACAAGTGTTGCACATGCCAAAAATAAGCGTACGAAAAGTGAAAACATTTATGAGAAACAATTCGACGCAAAAAACACGAAACTTTCATGTTGCCACAAAGTGTCGCACATACGGTACACCACTTTTCACCACGAGGGGACATGAGAGTGACATTTACATGGGGTACCCTCTAACTAGTGATTTCACGCCGTTGTTCGCTCCCAAGTAAAAAATCACACGTCTTTTTTTCAGGAAATATGATCTTTTTATTTGGAAAAAATGGTTTAGGAAAAATGAAAAGTATTTTATTTCAAATAAGTTTACGAATTTAAAATAGCCGCAAAATATAGAAAATATTCATGAATTTAAAAATAATATTCACAATAGAAAATATTTATGAGTTTTAACAAAAAAAGGAAAAGGAAACCGAGTAAATGCAAAAATTAAAATTAAAATAAATAATATAGTCAAAATTTCAAAATGACATTGGTGAAAATCATTAGAAACACGTATGAAAAACCAAAACAGAAACGAAAAAGAAAAACCCAGATGAAACTACTTTAGACCTATAAAAACTGGATGAAAAAATTAAAAAATATATACCTGCAGCTTTTATACTGGAGCGACCCATGGTGGTTGTCTCATGAGCGATGTTGCGACTTATAATTCCACAAATGGCGACAGAATAGGAGATTCGTCGGGAAACTCCCATTTTAGGGGTTCGGGACCAGTGGGCCCGAGAGAGATGCTGTGAGCGAGTATACGCAACACCCAAGCCCAGAAGAAATGGGCCTAACATCCGGTTGTGGCCCTAGCTACCTTCACCAGACAACAACAAGCCTTCCGTCCCATAATATAAGAGCATTTTTTACACTAATATAATATCAAAAACGGTCTTTAATTATGAGACGAAGGGAGTAAAGACATGGCTAAATTATTATTAAAGGAATACTTTTTAAAAAGGTCACTCACTCACTCCTACCATCACATGTTACGACAAGTGTCACACTGCATGTGCGTCACCTGTCGTAACCTGAGAGTTTTCTTTTTTTCGTAGATTTGTTTATTAAAAATGTTTCATCTCTCAAACTATGCCTAAATCTTGAACCTCTTTCATCGTTGGATTCTTTGTCGGAATCTTCAAAACTAGATCCCATGTAGATAGATTTCGACGATTTTTTTTCATGAAAAATCCGAACAAAAAATCCCGAACCGAAAGCACGTTCGTATTTTCTTTCCGAGAGGTATGACCATGCCTCTCGTGGAAGCAAATCCACGCCTTACGAGAAAGCAAATTCGTTCCTTACGAGAAAGCAAATTCGTGCCTCTCGCGGAAGGAAAGAAAGAAAGAAAACACGGTTTTTCCTTTCCGAGAGACACAACCGTGCCTCTCACGAAAACAAATCCCTGCCTCTCACGGAAGGAAAAAACCGTTTTCCCTTTCTGAGAGGCACGGTCGCCCTTCTCATGGAAGCGAATCCGCACCTCTCGCGAAAAATACTGTGTTTTTTCGCGCAATGTTTTTGGTCCAGGTCCTATGAAAACCGAAAAGCTAAGAAAACCCATAAAAATCATCTAAAAGCCAAAAATACATTAAAAAACAAAACCCAAAGGCAGTGCCCAGAACACGACACATGACAGATGCTGGCAGCGCACCAAGTGGCATGCTCTCAGCCCATTCCAAGTGATCCTTGGAGAGGCTCCCGAACGAGCGCTCTTTGATTAGTCATTCCCAAGACATGGAGATTACTTGGGGAGCTCCTATTTGATGCTTCAGGCGCCAAAGGAACCTCCCAGAGGCCCACACGCCGGCACTGGTGGCCCGGCCCATGTACATGTTCACATTAGAAAAAAAAACACAAAAAAGGAAAAATTCGCCAAAAAGGATAAAAACGCGAATTAATAGATTCGTTGATTTAAAAAAAAGGTTCATGAACTAGAAAAAAAGTTTATTAATTTGAAAAAAGCTCATCAAATCTGGAAAATGTTCACCGACTTGAAAAAAAGTTCATCCACCTTGCGGACCTTTATTTAAAATTCATCAATTTGAAAAAAAAGGTCAGAATTTTTTTAGAAAGGTTTATCAAATTCTCTAAGAATTTCACAAATTCTAAAAAGTTCAAAAAAAAATTCACCAATCTTGAAAAACGTTCACGAAATTTAAGGAAAAAAATAGGAAAGAATAGCTGAACGGGCTGGCCCAGCTGGGAGGGCTTTAGGCACCTGTTTCCAAATGCACAGTAACAAAGAGAGCTCCTAGCGGACGCGAGACCAACTAGTTGGTGAGCGCTCCTTCGGGAGCCTCCCAACGATTACTCCCATGCGCCGCCACTTGGCGTGTTCCAGCCGCCGCCACATGTCACGCTTCGAGCGTTTTCCCCGGGTTTTTTTATTTTTCCGCGCGCATTTTCGGCATTTTAGGTGGGTTTTTTTTCGGGTATTTTTGGTGTTCCGGTTTTTCACCGGTCTTTCTTAGCTTTTGGATGGAATTGTTTCTCAAAAAAGTTTTTTTCTGCGAAAAAATGCGTTTTTTTATTTCTCGAAAAGCATGTTTTTTCTTCCACGAGAGACACGGTTTTGCTTCCGCGAGAGGCAGGGCCAGAAACGAAAAAAATGCGTTTTCTGTTTTTTGTTCTTTCTCGAGACGGAAACTGAAAAAATAATGCATTTTCTGTTTTTTTTTCTTTCACGAGAGGCACGGTTTTTCTTTTACAAGAGGCACGGCCGTTCCTCCTGGAAATGAAAAAAATGTGTTTTATTTTTTTTTTCTTTCGCGAGAGGCACGGTTTTGCTTCCACGAGAGGCACGGTCGTGCCTCTCGGAAAAAAAAAATGTGTTTCCCTTTTTTTTCCTTCCGCGAGAGGCACGGTTTTTCCGTCCGTTCTTTTCGTGAAAAGAAAAGTTCATCAAAACCTATCAACATGGGATCTAGTTTTCAAGATCTCGACGCGAGGAATCCAACGTGAAAACGATTCGAGATTTGAACGCACTATTTAAGAGATAAAACGTTTTGAAAATACGGATCTACGAAAAAAAGGAAATTTCTCAGGTTGCGACAAGTGGCCGGCCCATTTAGTGGCGTCAGTGCGAGCCGCTATTACAATTCCAGAAAAATGATGCTATATCGAGGAATCGAACCCACAACCAACGATAGAGCGTTAGTGCTCTTTACAACTTGAGCTTCTCAATGTTAGTGTTTGACAGGGCGTGCGTATGCTTAATTCAAAACGCAGCGGCAGATCAACAAAATCGAAACAATTCGACCATCGAACATCTTTTAAATGTATGATGAAAAAACTTAAATACACATTGAACATTTTTAAGTACACTTTTAACATTTTCTAATATATTTTGAACTTTTTTTAGTACATAGTGAACATTTTTTTCAAAATATGCTGAACATTTTCTAAGTAGACAATAAAAATAATTAAAATATATTGAACATATTATTAATGTGTGGTCAACATTTGTTGAATGTACGATGGAAATTCTTATAATACACGATGAACATTTTATAAAATATGATGAATATTTTCTTAATATATGATGATCATCTTGTAATACGCGGTGAACATTTTAGATAATACCACACACAAAAGAGAAGAAGAAAATAAATAAAAAGCATAAAATAAAATGAACAAAAAGGAAAAAAAACGAAAGGAAAAAGGAACGAAAACAAAGAAACAAGAACAAATCCACTGAAAACCGGTCACAACATTGCAAAAAAAAAAAATGGAAGCGAAACACCATTGGAGAAAAACCAAAAGAACGCAAGGAACAGCGAAGGAAGCAGCCGCGAACGAACCGAACCCGATTCCCGTATGTGGACCAAATTCAAATTTGCATCCTTAGCAGCCACAACCAGGCAAGAGAAAGCTCCTCGCCCGATGCTTCTCCCCTGGCCTATAAGATGATAATGATAGGAATATTGCAAGATTAATACTTTGGTGCCGTCGGCGTCACTGCAGCTGCCCATTTTGTTTTTATTTACTCCGCATATTAGTTTTGTTCGAAGTCAAATTTTGTAAAGTTTTATCAAATTTATCAAAAGAATCTAAACATTCATAATATAATGTAATAGAATAGAATATATTTATATATACGATTTTAATGGTATTAATTTGATATTGTGGATGTTAATAATTTTTGTATGAATTTTGTTAAATTTTAATGGTATTATACGGTTTTGTTTTTATTTACTCCGCATATTAGTTTTAATCTGATAGGCCGGAAAGTAAAAATCTCTTTCATTTTAGCCATCCCTCCCCTCCCCTCCGTCGTCCCCCGCGCGGGCGACCGAGGGGCTCCAACCCTAGCCGCCAGGTCATCCCTCTTTCTCCTCCCTTCCCTCTGCCGCAGCCGGTGGTCGGAGCCGGGCATAGCCCGTGCGTGCGACGGTGGCGGCAGAGGCACTCCTCCCTCTCACGGGTCATAGGGTGACGACGCCCGAGGGTGTCTTTCTCTTCCTGGAGACGTCGTTCGGGTTTGCCCCACCTTTTCCCACTCCATGGTCTCTCGGGTGAAAACCCTAGGGCGGCGACGGCATTCATGGCGTCGTGCCCTTCTTGAAGGCGCAGTCGTGAGAGCTAAGTGATGGTGGGCACGGCTTGGGTTCGTGGGCAGTTGCAGTTGGCGTGCCCCTCTTCCTCCTGGGGGCATCTGCTTCGGGGGAAACACTGGATCCGGGTCTCCCAGATTGGATGATGACGGAAACTATGGTGCCGTTCTCCCTCCTAAGGGCATCGTTTTGGAGCAGGTGCTGACTGGAAGGGGCCAGAGGCGGAGCGGGGTTTCATCTTCCGCATCGATGACGACAGATCTTGGCGGCGTGGCGCAGTGGAGTCTTGGCGTCCGATGCGGGTTGACCGACTCGCGCAGGAGGAAGGCGTTGTCTAGCGTCGATGGCAGACTTGGCAAGATTGATGCGTCAGCTCATGTTCTGAAGATGGATAGGTGGAAGACGGCGGCGGGCGCCTCTGAGAGTGCGCCGGACCGGTGTGTGCCCCAAACCCGGCATTGTGGCTTGGTTGGGGCCTCCGGCTTTAGATGTTAGGCTTTGGCGCAAAGTCTGTTTGGTATTCGGCTAGGATTTTTGGCACCCCTTCATCAAGTGGATAGGAGTAGCGACAGATGTTGCCGAGATGATGGCTTCAGCCTTACTGATGTATTAGTTTGTAAAGTCTTTGTGAATAATTAATAAAGGGGCTGCATGCATCGTCCAGATGCAAAGGCCGGGGGTCATCCTCCTTCTCTTAAAAAATATTAATTTTAATTTAAGTCAAATTTTATAAAGTTTTATCAAATTTATCTAAAAACAATCTAACCTTTGATAATATAATATAATATAATTATATATACGATTTTAATGGTATTAATTTGAGATTGTGGATGTTAATAATTTTTGCATGAATTTGGTCAAAGTTTATTTTTTTAAAATTTAAAACAAAGCTAATATGCGAAGTAAATAAAAACGATGAGAATACATACCTTTCGTTTGACCCATACCGGTACCAAAATTAAATTTGGATTCTTAGATGCCAGACAGTACGTACCTTTCGTTTGGCCCATCCCGGGACCAAAACTAAATTTGGATTCTTAGCAGCCAGGCAAGATCGGCAAAGCTCCTCGCCCGACGCTTTTCCACTGGCCTATATATATGTTGTTTATATATATTTATAAGGAAGACGATATTATAGGAATATTACAAGATTAATAGTACTATAGTTTGGTGTCGTCGGCGTCTCTGCAGCTGCCAAGCTGCCTGCCATGGAGATGGAGGGGTGGTTCAGCTTGTGTTTCGTAGCATTGTGCACGCCGCTTGCCCTTTGGCTTCTGAAGCTCCCTGCCGGCGGCAAGAACAAGCCACAGAAGCAGCAGCTGCCGCCAGGGCCATGGACTCTCCCGATCATCGGCAGCCTCCACCACGTCGCCAGCGCCCTCCCTCACCGCAGGATGATGGAGCTGTCTCGCCGGCACGGCCCGCTGATGCACCTCATCCTCATGCTAGGCGAGGCCCCCACCGTGATCGTCTCTAGCGCCGAGGCGGCGGCGCTGGTGATGAAGACCAACGACCCCGCCTTCGCGGACCGGCCGCAGAGCGCGACGTCCGAGGTCCGACATCTTTAGCTGCGGTGGCAAGAACATCGGCTTCGCCCCCTACGGCGACCATTGGCGCCAGATGCGCAAGGTGTGCATCGTGGAGCTCCTCAGCTCCAGGCAGGTGAAGCGCATAGAGAGCATCAGGGCCGAGGAGGTGGGCAACCTCCTCCGTTCCATCGCCGCCTTGAGTGGCGCCACCGTCAACCTCAGCGAGAAGATGATGGAGCTGAGCAACGACGTGGTGTTCGGAGGCAAGTTCACGCAGCAGGAAGAGTACCTCCGCGAGCTGGATGAGGCGTTTGCGCTGATGAGCGGCTTCTCCCCCGTCGACCTCTTTCCGTCGTCGCGGCTAGTCCGGTGGCTCAGCAACGACGAGCGCCGCATGAGGAGGTGCCACGGCCGCATCCAACGCATCATCGCCGACGTCATAGAGGGGCGCAAGGCCGCCGGCGTTGGTGCCTCCAGCGGCAGCACCGACGACGAGGAGGACCTGCTGGATGTGTTGCTCAGGCTGCAGCGCGAGGACTCGCTGGAATACCCTCTAACCACTGAGATCATAGGCGCCGTCTTGTTTGTGAGTATTATTCCTTTTAGTTTCATTCATGTGATATTCTACTATTTAGCTAGAGTTGCTATTAATGCTCCCTTCGTTCCTAAATATAAGTATTTTTAAAGATTCTACTACGGACTATATACGAAACAAAATGACTATACACATCCGTATGCAGTCTCTAGTGAAATCTCTAAAAAGACTTATATATTTAAAAGCGGAGAAAGTATTATTCTTTGCGAGAAGATGTAGCTTTTTAGTCATTGATATATTGTTCTATACACAGAAATGTTTGATTGTGCTTTCCACGGCCTTCTTTTCCAGGACATATTTGCAGGTGCCACGGGGACCACAGGAACCACCTTGACGTGGGCTTTGTCGGAGCTTGTGCACAGTCCTGAAACTATGGCCAAGGCACAACAAGAAGGCAAGAAGCCCGAGAGGTTCTTGGCCAAGACCGAGCTGTCATTACTAATAGCGACCTCGCTAAACTCGACTACATGCAGATGGTCATCAAGGAAACCCTTAGGTTCCATCCGCCTTCTCTTCTCTAGTTCTCCGTGCGTCCATAAAGGATTGCACAATCATGGGTTACGACATCCCTAAAGACACCAACATAAACATTAATGTCTTCGCAATCTCTCGAGACCCCGCATACTGGAGCAATCCTGAAGAGTTTAGGCCTGATAGGTTTGAGAATGATAGCACAAATTACAGTGGCACATACGTACTTTGAATTCATTCCCTTCGGCGCTGGGCGACGGCAATGCCCTGGAATTCAGTTTAGCTCGTCACTCATGGAGATGACATTAACAAATATTCTCTATCACTTCAACTGGAAGCTTCCTGATGGTGCTAGCCCGATTTCGCTTGACATGTCCGAGAAATTTGGGCTTGCAGTAAGCAAAAATTATGACCTGAAACTTGAAGCTACTCCACACGTGTGGAAAGCTATGCGGTCCAAGTGATAGAGAAATCTTGCATATTCATGTGGCAATGCAAGTTAACATACCTGCACACTTTCAGGACATGTCAATGATGTCAATATTGCAGTGTATGGTTGTATCTTTATGCAATAGAATAAGAGAAGCTCATTGCAAACACCATCTTCTCGTATCAACAATAAGAGAAGATCTTACGTTACATGATCATGTAGAACGCATGACTGTATGTTCTTATGAACTTTTTGAATAATGCATCTACTATTATTAACTACCGTGTGATTACCTATGGAATGGATTTATTTAGAGAATATGATCTGTGTTTTATGCATTTTTCCTATCAGTGGATATGCTCAGCTCATATATCTTGTCTGGAAAGGGATCACCAAGTGGTTGCCCGGTCCAGTACAGCTCTTGATATTTTTCCATCCAGGGCACCGATCTCGGGACAAGCGACACACTTGACTGTTAATCCAATTTCTGAAGCATGAACTTTATTTTAATTTCTTCCATGAGTGCGCGATGAACACGGCAACTGAGGCTTTATACTCAATCAAGGAACAGACCGCATGTGTATTTGGAAAGGGTCTACTAGAACCGACGTTTCCAGTACTGTTTATTTCATTCAGATATTTTACCTAGTTCAAAGACACTATTAATTTAAATATGATAGAAAAATGTAACTGAAATTAATTTACATTCCTGAAACATACCAGATTCTGCAGTCCAATACTAACAAGTAATCTCAGCCATATGAGACTGAGGAGTGATGCTGAAAGTAACCGAACAAGATCATGTTTATCTACCTCTCAGTTCTGTCCATGCAGTATGTTCCTGAGCACGAGAATACATTTCCGGAACCCACCCAAGGTTCCTACCAGGCTAGAGCAAACTCTTCGCTTCGCAAGTTCCTAATGAACGTCACGCCGAGAGCTGAGCTCCTGCATATTTTGAGTTTGCGGCTGCCAAAAGTGCCGCACCGATGCCCGAGCCGTCTTTGGTGTGCTCGACGACTATGTGCTCCATGTCCCGGGGACCGAGCAGCTCCGCCATAGCCTCAACCATATATGACCTGTACTGAGGGTAATTCTCGTAAAGTCCACCGTCCATCGCTACCACTGTTCTTCTCCCCAAGATCAGTCCCTTGGAATCATTCTCCATCTTCTGAAGAATGCCAGCAATGCCGGCACCAGCCAACCGCCCGCCTCTCTTGATGACACAATCAGAAACTTCTAAAATGAACCTTCGTGCCGCTAGAGAAGATTGGTTGACCTGCAACCATGTTTATGGGAGAAAACTGCATGTTCAGGTATTGTCTGTCTTAGATGGCCATATTTGACTGAAAAAGTTCAGGAACTTACCCCGATGATGTCGCGCAAAACTGATTCAACTTCTCCAAGATCGTCGGAGTTATCTTGTTGCATAGCGCACAAATGTGGAGTTCTATAATCATGTTTGCGGTTCAGCTTAGAACGGCACACAATTGTGAAAGGAAAAGGATAATTTGGACTCTGGAAGCTACAACTTGGGATAACTTGCCTTAGAACAAATGGCTCAGCTAGTTTGTCAGCGAACGAGTGACCGAACAGATCAGACTCTTGAGCCATCCTGGCCAGCACCCTCCGAACAATTTCTCCAAGGTACATCCCGGAAATCGTCTTCTCGAATATCTGCATGTATTGCAAGCAGACCATGCCATCAAAACAAACACATGAATGGATAGGCGAGCAAACCAGAGGTGTTTTACCTGTTCACCAGGATTTATGCTCTCAGCATCCATGTCCCTGTCAAATTCAGTTAGTGGAAGACCATCCGAAAAAGCTCCCCATTCAGTGTTGATAATCTGCATTTTACAAACTTTAACCAACTCAGTGTGCTGGCATATATTCAGTGCTGACACATTTTGCTAAAAAATTATGGCTATGTGGATCGATTGGTGCCTCCTTTTCCAAAAAAGATATTCATTTTGCTCCACTGACCCTCCTTTTTTTTGGCAAAGCAACATTGGAATGTCATGCATCCAATTTCAGTTCAGAAAGAAGAAAATAAAATACGTGATCTCGTTGCAGCATACCGTGTTTCCTGTTCCAAGCCCAAGGTGTTGGAGTTTTGGGATAGACTCTGTTCGCTCAATGTAGCAAGCATTTGTGCCGGTGCCCAAAATCACCGCAACCATCACATCCTCGTCCCAGTAGTGCGCTCCAGCTAAGGCTCCAACGGTATCATTTACCTGTTAAGTGTGATTCACTTACTTCAAACCATATCATACATATTTTGATGTGAAATGATGTCATTTCAGACGCATTTCAGCCCGTAACAAAGCAGGGCAGAAAATAAAAGGCAGAGTTCAGTATCCCATTTGCTTTGCCAACCAGGAGATTTCTTGCGGCTCTGTGCATTATTTCGATACAGAGGCAGGAAGGCAATGAAGCTCTTCCCTTGTCTAAAAAAACACTTGAGCTTTGATGCTTGCTTACCAGAGCAGATACACTCATGTCAAGCCCCTGTCTCTCCATGGCGGCATTTAGACAGGCAACCACATCCTTCCCGGCCTGTGAAGACCAACATATTGCTTTATTGTTAGCATGAATTCAACTGAAAAACCAAACTAACATGCTAATCCATAAGCTATATCCAGTGGGAAAAAAATATTATTCATTCGAGCAGGGAATTTTTGGTCTTGCAACTCTTGGTATTAGAAATAACTAAGTACAATACACAGAAATGAGAAAATGGTATTTGGAACAGGAAAATCTTACAGTCCCAGATACAGCAAAACCCTTGGTCCACTTGATCAGAATGCCAGAATCAATAGAAGTCTGCTTCACCGGGAAGGAGAACGTAAAGCCTATCTCCCTCTTTCGGCCTTCCTGAAGATGAAAATTACCACCCTCCTTCGCTACAAAATTCGATAGGCGCGTCGCGATAAAATCAAACAGCTCCTGTTCAACCGCGACAATCACAGTGTCAAATGTCAGACATGCTCTGCCCATATGCAGCTATATGCTAATTTTCCAATCAGTGTAGTATTGTCTTTCTTTCTTTCTGAAAACAGAGCCAGTTAGCTTATATATAAGAAAACAATTCAACGAACCGGCTACCTCGGTTGTACCGTGCATGATTTCTTTTGGGATCGACACTTGCTCGGACTCGGTGTCGATGACGCGCTTGTCTTTTCCACCCAGCTGCACCCTCAGCACTCTGAAGTTGGTGCCTCCCAGATCCAGAGCATAGAACAGCCCTGTTTCACTCCTTCAGCAGAACAGTTGTGATGCATAAATCAATTCATGCGCCAGACGGAATTAACTGACATTCATAACCAGATCAAATCTAGCTCACTGATCCAATCTACAGAAAATCAAGTGATGAACTGAATTGACTGACGAGCTGGTCTATTTACTGTACCAACCACGGTCACTGAATGTCTGAATCACTAGGGAGGAAGTCAAATGAGCTGGTTGGTAGGTCAGTTACCCAGTGGGGAGCGAGTAGACGTAGCTGGGGATCATCTTGACCTCGCCGGCGCCGTCCGCGGCGAGCCCGGCGCGCATGCCGGCGGCCATGGCGCCCGCCACGTGCCGCAGCAGTGGGAGCGGCGTCGCGCACTGCAGCCTCAGGTCGTCCAGGATGGGCGCGGCCGCGGCCACCTTTGAGCACCGGAGCGTGACGGCGCCGGCGCGCCCCCTCCGGCAGTGCTGCGCGGCGGGGGTAGGCCGGAACGGCGACCCGACGGCGGCGGACATGTCGAGGCTGGCGGGGAGCAGCTGGATGCTAGGACTGGTGATCTATGCAGCGAATGATGGGATGGAATCGAGTAAGGTGGCAGGAAAAATGCTCCCCTGTTGCTTTTTTTTAAGCAGAGATAAAAATTGCTTCTTTGCGCGCTCCGCTCCTATTTGTCATCGAAAAAGTAAAATCATTTTAATAGACACGTCAGCTATTTTTACAGTTTTGCCGCGTCAGCATCTTGCATCATGCATCTTGCAGTTCAGTTTTATATAATTATTGTTGTTATAAGCTGAGAGATAGATAAGCATATGATATTTTAGAAACATCGAGTATATCTGGGTTTTAACATTTGTCAAAAAATTGAGGACTTTTAGCTTCATATGGTATATTGGGATTTTCATTGAATTTCTTAAAAAATGCCATTTTTGGGACATGCTAATTTACATTTTTGTTACTGTTATTCTCCTTTATGATAATATGTAGCTGAAAGGTCTAATCTGGTCTCATGGAAAGCATCGACCAACTGTAAAAGGTGTGGATCTCATCCCATGTGGCCATGTGATTGTGCACGAGATTAACGACAGCTTGGCCATGGGATTGTTCTCTGAGTTCGGTGTTAGTAGACAGATTTTTTAATTTAAAGAGTTATTATTTGTTGTTGTTGTTTTTGTTCTTTCTATTATTATTATTATTATTATTATTGTAGTAGTAGTAGTTTGTTTTAGAAGCATGTAACTTTACGGATATTCAATTTGGCTCTAGGGAGCATATGCTCCTGCATGTTGAAAATGAATTTTACAAATGTCAAAAAAAATTGAAAAAAAAAATATGTGTTCATTGTCACATTCAAATGGTACATGCAAATTTGCAGCTGAAAAACATAAGCATTTTGACATGTACAAAAAACACAATTCGAACGCCAAATGTTACGTCCAAATGTTACACTTAATTTTGTTTTTTTCACCGACGAAACATCGCTGTCCCATATGGCATGAAAATTGACAAGCACACTTGCCACTCTAATATGAACATCTACAAAAAAAATCAGAATTTTTAAAATTTATTTTGATTTTACTGTTCATTAGGGAGCATATGCTCCCCAGAGCCAAAAATCCACGTCCGTAACTTTATTCATACTCATAACGGTTACAACTACACCACTTTGGAACTATCCAAGCAGATACGTCCTCTTTAAAAGATACAAGAGCGTTAGTGCTCTAAACACTTTTATATTTCTTTACAGAAGAAGTACAAAGCAACTCATATGAAAGAATTAAAATGAAATCTTATCTTCTTCGAGATATCAATCTCTACAAAACAAAATGCTCTCAAGACTTCAGTAAAAATGTTACAATTAGACTAGAGTAACCGGGTTGTACCTGTAACAGTTGGCTCTCTCAAGTACTTCTGACCAAACACTACTACAACGGTCTACTTCTGACCAAGCACTGCTACCACGGTCTTGTAGAATCTATACATGGATTCTAGGCACGTGGACTCGCTCATGCTGACATACTCGTCATGAAGATCACCAGGTATTGCGTATGCAAGCATATGAATAGCTACATCGCATTTCTAACAAGAGGAGAAGCCAACCTTTCCCAAGGCATCCTCCTTGTACTCGAAATAATTATCGTATGCCAGCCCCCTCTCGGATACGACTGGACACTAGTCTAGCCATCTGGAAGCGGCGCCGGAATATGTTGTGTTTGAAGAGTGGGTCAGCGGACTCGAAGTAGTCCTGCCAGAGTTAGGCAATTTTCGCTCTCTCTATTGTGATTCAATGCTGGAGTATGCCCCGGGATCGAGCCCTTGAACATCGACCGATGCCTACTAATGTGGTTATGGACGACCAAAGCAACAACCACAATCTCCTCATCGTCGGACGACGAATCATACGAATCGCAAATGAAATTCTTGAAAAAGTACTCATCTCCACTATCCCTTTGTACTTTCCGAGCAAAACGTCGAACACCTTGCGGGCGTGGCAGAAGAAGTTGGCCGGTGAAGAGCCTCGCGCCTCTCCCAGGCTAGGGAGCAGGCCTATGGGCATGGAGGCGGCTGTGGAAGGACCAGCGAGCGAGGTGGCCGCGCTTGGAGCGTTGCTGCCAACGACGGAGGCGGGGGGGGGGGGGGGGGGGGTGTGGCGTGGATGTTGGGGTGCTTCGCCAGCGACGAAAACCGTCCACCAAGGTCGGCAAGAACGACCTCAAGGGTGCGGCGTGCTGCTAGGGAGGTATGTGGGTGCGGGCGGCGGCTTGGGTACCGGAATTGGGCGGATGACTGCAAGGGAGGGGCGGCTAGGTGTGATGGCTGTTGATGGAAGAGAGGGGGAAATGGCCAATGTGCCACTGACAGGCGGGCCGGGGGACAAGGACTGGTGTCACGCTCGTCCGCTCCGTGTTCGCGCTGACGCAAATCCGACCCAAATTTGTGCTAGAAATGGGTCGTGCGGGGACAAAAAGAAGATGCTTGTCTGTTTTTTACGTGCATTGGGCCGCAATTTGTGTCAATTTCGATCAAAATGGACACGCACAAACAGTTTGCATCGGCCCTCTGGAGTTGCTCTTAGGCCAGGAACGATCACCTAGAAGTGCAGGTCATCAAATTACGATAACCTCGTCATGATGTCAAGGAAAATTTTAAAATCTACAAAAATAAATCAAACCAACCAAAATAGTTTAACACAATAATAAAAAAGTCATCTGATCTTAATAATCAGATCTACAAATATACAATCATCTCTAGTTTCATAGCACATCCAAAAAAAGACGAGAATAACTCTATTCATATAAAACTGCAATTGCCACTAGACGCCGATGAAGAGCAAACCCTTACTGTTGTAGTAACAGTAGGAACCAAGCGACCAGCTTGGTAAGCTACCAACAAAAAAATGTAATAAATGGTAATAGTAGCAATAGTATAGACGATGGAATCCGTAAAAGAAATTACTCCATCCATTCAGTGTTGTAAGATGTTCTGACTGTTTTCTAATTTGAATGTATATCGACGCATTTTAGTGTGTATGTTGACTTAGGGCAATTCGTTCATTCATTCAAATCTGTATGCAATCCATACTCAAGTATCCAAACATCTTATATTTAAAGCAGTTTTAATATGCTTCCTCTTACCCTTTATTTTAACGTGATCTGAGCCGTTGATCTCATTAATTAGTGGTCTGATTAACTCCTATCTTCTTATCTCACTTGTAAAAAGAGGAGTAAGAAGAAGCATGTTAAAATTTGCCTTATATTTATGAACGAAGAGAGTAGCTCATTTTTGGTGCTCGGGCTTGATTTAATCCTGACCTATTGGGCCCGTGAGAAGCTTCTAAGCGAGTATGTTGTTAACAGCACAGCCCATGAGTAGATGAGCCCGAACTAGTCTTCAGCCCGGTTCTGGCCTAGCTGCCTAGAAAAGGGCACCCCTATTTCTCGCCTTACGCGAAACGAGGGAGAAGCCTCGCGTTGGGGGGAGCCCCAGATGGACCGGCCCAGCCGTGCGGGAGGCCACGACCTGTTTTTTTTTCTGTTTTTTGTTCTCGATTTTTACTTTATTTTTCCCTTTTTTACTGTATTTTTGTACTTTTCTTTAGACTTTAAAATATTATATATATGTGTATTAAAAGAACACATTTAAAAATATTTTAAAAAAAGTTGAAAAATTATTTGAAAAATGTTGGATAATTATTAAAAAATGTTGAATAAGAATTTAAAAAATGTTCAAAAAGTATTGGAAAATGTTGAATAATTATTATTAATTCTGAACAAGCATTTGAAAAATGTTAAATAAGTATTACAAAATGTTGAACAAGTATTTAAAAAATGTTGAACATGTATTTGAAAATATTGAATAAGTAGTAGAAATGTTTAATAAGTAGTAAAAACGTCGAATAAGTATTAAAAATGTTGAATGAATATTTGAAAAATATTAAACAAGTATTTGAAAAATGTTAAGTAAGTATTAAAATGTTGAACAAGTATTTGAAATATGTTGAATAAGTGTACAGACAATGTTGAACGTGTATACAAAAAATGTTGATCACTTATTAGAAAAATGTTTTTGACATACGAAAATGTAGAGTGAAAACAAAAACAAACATAAGAAAAAACGAAAGAAAAACAAAAAATGGAGAATAAAAAAGAAAACCAAAAAAAGAGAGAAAAAACCAAACAAGAAAGAAAATAAATCAAATAAAAAAATCAATAATAAAACAAAGAATCAAAATCTAAAAAAAGAATGAAAAAGAATTAGAAAACGGAGAAGAAAAAAGAAAAGAAAAAAGAGAAACGAACAAATTAAAACCCTGGTCAAATGGCCTCAAGTCATGCGACCCCAAGTACTTATCATGAATGAAACCTGGATGTAGTGGCTAGAAGCGCGCCCAACAATCCTGGCGACCAGGGATCGTTTCCGGCAGCTTGGGCTCGAACAACGGCGGGAGATATCTCTTCATTCAACATTTTTTTTCTTCGGAAAGCTGCAATAATTGATGCACCGATTAGATGTGAAATTCTGAACTTCGCTGATCCAACAACACCAGCTCGTCGCCTCGATCTAATGATTATTCCGGGCAAAGGTATCTTTTGATTCGAACAATCCTTGGAACGAGCGAAACCTACGCATTGAATGGGCCGGTCCAATTACCTTCGAACCTTCAGTGAGACTTCCCTGGCAACTCGCTTAAGGCGATAAATAGTCGCTGCGTCTAGACTAACAACAAAATACGAAAAACATGGAGACTAGTAAGTGGGCTACAAGAGGCTAATCTTGTTGCTTTGGAAGCAAGCAGTGCCTAGACACAATGCTAGAAAATTCTAGCCCATACTAGTACTATTGCTCAGGAACTTTTTCCCTTTTTCCTAAGAATCTTGCTTTCTTGGAAGCTGGTAAAGATCAAGACCGGACACAGTTTCATTTGTCATCGTGATAGGGACATGCATGAACCTACATACTATATTGTATTTGAGCAACTGTCCACATGCATGTTCCCAAAATTCCAAGTTAGTTGCGGTCGTAGTGGATCTTGCGAGCTACTCTACTCCATTCATGGAGGGTAACATATATCTGGAGGGTGCAGCTTGCAGGCACATCGACCACCATGGCCCATGCATCTATGCGTGGCCACTTCGAGCCAGATCTACATGCCTATATACAACGACCGACCAAGGGTCAAGTGGGTGCGCCGTCGCTCTCGCTCCCATTGTCACGTCCAACATACGCCGTGTAGAAGCATAACACACGCACGCACGCACAAAGAAGACGTATACATGTTCGGGCTCACAGCTCTTCCGGGGCGACGAAACTAGTCGTGGCTTCGTGTTTTCGGTAGGTCGTCCTCGGCGGCGGCGTTCGATCGAGTGTACAATGGCACTTCCTGTATTGTTCCCCCGACTCCTTCTCTCACCAGCGAAGTATGGACAACTTTGGCTTTCTTGATGAGCTGGTCAGGTTAGCTCTTCCGGTTATGTCTGGACAGATTTGGGTGGTTATCCAGACCTCTTCAACACCTTCTTTTACTGGGCAGTTATCTGTTTCTCGGGCCATTGGGTGACGTCTTCTGGTCCCGATCAACGACTTCTCGCCCCCTACATCAACAATGTTTCCGGCTCCAACGGTGATGTGGTCCAGAGGCGACATCAAACTTCTCAATATACGCCATAAGATATCATATATAAGTTTCAAATAACCCGCTATAGCTTTTCGAGAGCCCTCCCAGTAAAGCTATGCAATTTCAGTGCTAAAAGCGCACTAATTCCCTCTATAACGTTAAATTCAAAGCCATTTAGCACCGCTAAGGGATTATAGCGAGAGGTGAGGTCTGAGTGAGTTCTACAAAGCCATCCATCCGCCCCATTCTTCATTTTGTTTTTGATATATATGATGCGTTGATGCAGTGCTTGATTATTTACGTAGGATAACTGGTCAGTGCTCGGTCTTTTGATGTCTTAAAATGTGTATGTCAAGCATATATGATGTTCGTCTGTATGATTATTTTCTCCAATTTTTCATGATGTAAGAAAAACAATAAATGAGGATTAGCTTTGCTATAGCTTTTCATACCTTTTGTCTGAGCCGCCGCTAAATAGCATTGCCCGCGCGCTATCTTTACTCTATAGCGCCCCTACAGCGTTTGGAGGGGCCTCGCGATAAATGCAACATGTACAACTTAAAGTCATTTAGCGTGAAACTTAGCCGTAGACATAGAATGCCATAGCCGGCTATTTAAAACTACGTTTAATGCTATTTCTATCCTCCTCTATTGAGGAGAACGTCGACTCCTCCTAGAAGAATTCACCCTTGTGCCAGGGCTCCGGGTGAAAACTCATAGTCTATATGGACTCGGCAGCAGTGTCGCATCTCGTCGTCATCCTCTTGGGGGCATTGTCATGGTGCTCAGGTGTCCTTGGTCGAACTTCGTCCAGGTGTTATGCTTGTTCTGATTTCTGTTTACCATTTGATCTGCTTTGTAAAAGGGTCTCCCCACAATATTATATCGTTCGACCGTGTACTCCGTTATGATGTTGCTTTATATATAAAATGGGACGAAATCCTGTTTCGAGATATAGGAGGGGTGGAAATCCACCCTCCATACATCCAAGCAGATCCATGTTGGTTCTTTTATGAGATACCTCCTCCGTAAACTAATGTAAGACGTTTTAGGCACTAGCTTATACATGTTATACTCATGTAGCATGCGTATATGCATGTTTCTTTTCGGTTGCTGTTACTGTCGTATATATAAGAACAATTATGCAGCGGTGGACGCATGTCCCTGTATTATGGAGAGGGTCGGCAGGTTTGATCAGGACCGTTCACCAAATTAAGCGCAACGATTAGGGAGGGAGGGAAGGCAGGCCGGAATATTACAGTGAAGTGGACGCGAAGCAACGAACCCACCTCCACTCCCCACTCCACTCCACCACCACATGCATGCAGCATGCAAACCCTACATTACCATCTCCATCGTATGGTACCGTACTGGCAAGCACACAGCAACAACAACGTCGTAACCTCTTCCCTAGCTAGCTCAGCTGCTAACCACATCCCCACTTCCATCGACCGCGACACATATCCTTACATCTTGCTGCCGTTTTGTCTCATCTTAAGTAGGATTAGTTGCAACTTGCACCCATCAATCCAACAACTTACATAAATTCTCCTGAGCTGATCGGCCCATCACTGGTTGTGTTTGCTCGGAGATAGATCGGCCGAGCAGAGGCAGTGATCGATCGTCAATTGCAATGGATCGCGGCGGTGGCTTGGTGATGGTGGGGCGGGCGGAGATCGACACGAGGGCGCCGTTCAAGTCCGTGAAGGAGGCCGTCGCGCTCTTCGGCGAGAGGGTGCTCGCCGGTGAGCTCCTATTTCACGCCCCCCGCGACGCCAACACCGCCGATCAGCTGGTACGTTACGCATGCGTGATACCTCCCCTCGCTAATCATACATGCATGCATCCAACGAACCATCTTAATTGGTTTGCTACTACGACTTAGTTAGCCAATTTTCATATTTTGTTCATTCATTTATCGATCATGAGGGACTTCACTAAGCGTCGAGTTTTAGTTAGCAATTTAGTAGTATCAGTAAGATCGAATCTATCTTTGCTTGCTAGGCAGGAATATTAGTCAGTCTATCTTTGCTTGCTAGGCAGGAATATTAGTCAGTGATATAATTTTGGTGCACGTTATTGGAGAGTGAAACGCAAAAATATTAAATGCTTTTGTAGCACAACTCATTTGTGTCAACTATAGTAGTTCTATACTCCCTCCTTTCCGGTTTATAGGGCTCAAATTTGAAATCTCATCAACAAAGGTAGACTGTGAGTGGATGACACGAGTTTTGTGGATACAAAATTGCCCAATGAAATATTTCTCACTTATTAAACTCCCGAGGCAATAAGTGCAACACCCTCTCTCTCATTGGATTTGCATGGTGCATGTAGAAAAAGATGCATGCATGACCAATAATTCCCTCACTTTCATTAAATGTGGTGTGGGACTCAAAGCTCTTTAACTCAATTGGACTCAAAATGAGCCTTATATAATGGAAATCTGAAAATTTTGAGATAAGCCCTATAAACCGGAAAGGAGAGAGTATAAAAGACAGCTCATGTTAGTCGGAAACGCTCCAAGGTGTGCTTGAATGCATTTGCTCCCATTCTAAGAAAATAAGTCAGTATATCCAAAAGATACGAAAACCCTTTCACGTGCAAATAACCCAAGTTCGTTTCCAACTTTCAAGTTTCATGAAAATCGTAATTCAGCCACAGCGTGCGAAAAAACAACAAAACCAAGTAGTACTGTTTTCTCGAACATGAAAATGCAATTCTTCTAGCTCCTCATTTTTTTCTCTACCTAGACTGTATATCGATGAATCTTTCCACAAAAACTTGATCACGCATGGCATGACTCACTCGACGCACCAGTTTTTTTGGATTTTTATTTTTAATTTCTCAGTTTTAGCACTTTTTATGAAATAAAAGGAGCATGTGTTCCCCAGGGCATAAAATCCACTCTCCATATTTCTTTGCTTCAATGTTGTGAGAGCCGGCTGAAAAAGGTAGTTAACATTACTGCAAGATAAAGTGTTCTAGCTAGCTATGTATTCCTTTCTTCCAACCCACGAAAAAATATGTGTCAAAAAAGCAGCTTCCTCCTTTGCCAGCGATGTGCATGTATATGCAACGTTTCTTCTTGGAAACATGCATATGCATGCTGTCTCTCTCCTACCTACCTACTAACACAGACACTATAAAAGATACTAGAACCCTGTACTTCGACGACATTTTCAATCTCTGTTTCATTAAACTAGTTGTATGGTAAAGCTAGCTACTTTAGTTAACTAAAGCACTAGATTGATGGGATCAGATTGGAAAGTGTGTGCATCAAGACTTTGAGATATGTTCCTTCCACCTGAATTAAGGCAGCTACCAAAGGTGTACTCCGAACCTTCGTTTTATGATGGCGTTGATTAGTAATGTGATGATCAAGGTGGCAGAGAAAGCATGCACCGTGGCACTGCCCTACTGTATAAATATTTGTTCATATATGTGATATTGAGTGGCATATCTAATTGGGATTGCTAAATCTTAGTCGACTGAGACTTAATCAATTATTAGTCGATGTTATATTCGCGATCTTACGTGGAGATTAATACAAGATTTTCCTTTTTTTACTTTCTATTTTATTTTTATATGTCATGTCACTTGACTGATACTTGATTAAGCACTAGTAGAAAAACCCCCATTAGTCCCGGTTTCAGAGGGGCTTTAGTCCCGGTTCTGGAACCGGGACTAAAGGGTCGGGACTAATGCCCAAGACCTTTAGTCCCGGTTGGCTTACAAACCGGGACCAAAGGCCCTCCACGTGGCCGCTCTCTGTGCGTGGGCTGGAGGACCTTTAGTCCCGGTTGTTGGTGTTACCAACCGGGACTAAAGGTTGAGCCTTTTGTCCCGGTTGGTAACACCAACTGGGACTAAAGGAAATTTTTTTTTCAATTTTTTTAAATTTTTTTTTTCAATTTTTTTTTTCAATTTTTTTGATTTGTTTTTAATTTTTTTCTGATTTTCACAATTTAATCTCTAATCACCCCTCCTCACTGCTTCAGAATTTAATCTCTAGTCTCTAATCAGCACTCATTCCAAATCGTCTAACTTCCCGGTCGGTCACCCATCCTCTCACTACTCCAGCCCCAACACGCTTAACTTTCAGGTTCTATCTCCCCTAGTTTTCAAGTCTGCACTTGTTGTTTTCCTGACAATCTTAAGCTATCAATCCTGTTAACCCTTAGGTCTTGATGTCACATGATTTAATTTTTTGAATTCTAAATAATTATTAAAATAAACAAAATAAGTACTAATAATATTGAATTTCAATGAAAATAAAATAAGTAATAATATTAATTTATTAATATTTTTTGCCATTTATTCATTTAATATGACATAATTAATATCTTTAAATCTGTAAATCAAAATTCGACAAATAATATATCCATTATTATCAGAAAAATGTGAGGAATCCAAATATGACATAATCAAATTTTTTTAAATTATTTTTTAAAATTTTTAAAATTATTTTTTTGATTTGAAATAACTTTTTTTCCTTTTGGAATTTTGAGAATCTGAGAAAACTTCACCGGGTAAACCTTGGTGAAATCGAGTCCCAATTTTTCTCTAGTTTTTTTTATATATTAAACTTTTTTTTTCGACATCGTATGCAAAAGTTATGGCCGTTTTACATTTTTTTTTCGTTTTTTTGCAAAAAAGGTCAAAATTCATATTTCAAAATTTCTATACCAACTAGACACTAAAACCTAACTACATCTCAAAGGATTTTATTTTTTGAAGATTTTATCATTTTTGTTTATTTTCTACAAAACTAAAAAAGGCGGTCCATAGGGGGGGTAGAGTTTGAAAATTTCAGAACCCCTTTAGTCCGGGTTGGTGTCCATCCAATCATACCGTCGACTACACATCTGCTAGCACCGTCCCAGCCAGAGTCACAACTAAGGTTAACCAAGCCAGAGTCAACCCTTTCTAACTTCATTTGCTATTTTTTATGCATTTAATGATTTTTTTGAGCTAAATGACCCTGAAATTGAAAAGCACTACAAATGAACTCTGAAATGGTTGAAACTTGGCATGGTATCATCATTTCACCCACATAGCTTGTGCTAAAAAGTTGAGAGGGTTACGGCAAAAACTGGATGCACTTCGTGTACAAACTGGACCATCTCATTCGAAGTATCAAGGTTTCGGACGAAAACCCATCTGTTACAAAGGCATTTCATTTTTTTCAACTTATTTCAACTCCACACTTTTTGTGCATTCAATATGCACCATTCAAAGCCACATCCTCAAATTTCAACCCTTTCTAACTTCATTTGCTATTTTTCATGCATTTAATGATTTTTTTTGAGCTAAATGACCCTGAAATTGAAAAGCACTACAAATGAACTCTGAAATGGTTGAAACTTGGCATGGTATCATCATTTCACCCACATAGCTTGTGCTAAAAAGTTGAGAGGGTTACGGCAAAAACTGGATGCACTTCGTGTACAAACTGGACCATCTCATTCGAAGTATCGTCTGTTACAAATGCATTTCATTTTTTTAATTAAAATCCTAATTTAAATTATTCTAAAAATAACCAAATAAATCTTACTGTGACAACAAGCTAACACGTGACTAGGAGCAAAAAGAATTAAATTAAAAACTATTTGTAAACTCAAGTTATTCACAATCTAGGGTTTGAAGCAAATTTGAACAAATTCAAATTTAAACCATTCAAATTTGAAAACTAATGGCGCAAACAGAAACTAGACAAAATTTTGAATCTAATGCAAAAAGAATCACTCAAAAACATCAAATATCTTAAAAGATATAAGCAATTTAAAACAGAAACTAAAAACAGAAAACAAATGTAAAAACAGGAAAACTACCTTTAGTCCCGATTGGTAACACCAACCGGGACTAAAGCCTCAACCCCTTTAGTCCCGGTTGAACACCAACCGGGACTAAAGGGGTTGAGGCTTTAGTCCCGGTTGGTGTTACCAACCGGGACTAAAGGGGCCGGCACCGTTCGAAGCCCCTTTAGTCCCGGTTGGTCTCTCCAACCGGGACTAAAGGTCCCGTTCGAACCGGGACTGATGCCTGCGCCGCTCGAACCGGGACTAATGCACCCATTAGTCCCGGTTCGTAACAGAACCGGGACTAATGCTCTGATCTGGCGTGGACCAAAGCCCTGTTTTGTACTAGTGAAGTCTCAATCAAGTCTCAGTTTATTGAGATCTAGGCACAACCTATCTCATTATGAAAATAAGAAACCCTTATTTTCTCAGATCCACACTACTTTTTAAACCTAAATAAAATTCTCGAACCCTGATAATTGCCATATGTGTGGCACAAACACATGGCAACTCCGAACGAGGCAAGTTTAGTGACGCGACAAGTTTCAGTTTTTTTGGATTTATTTTTTCTTTTTGAATGGCAACTTTAGTTATAAAAACCGTCAGGACGAGATTATTTCGTGCCACACGTGTGACACTTAACATTCGAGAAATTCTAACGATTCAAAGATGGATGTAGCCGTTTAGTCAAACATTGAACTTTGATTTAAGAGGCAGAGCCGTGCCCGGCTTGCGGCTAGCCAGGCCTAGTTACTACATCCATGGTTTTTCTAAAACGTAGTGCGCATAGGATTTTCTAAAATTCAAACCTTGTTTTGTTTTGACTAAATTTAGTGAGAAAAGTATCAACAAGAGTACAAATTATAGTGCAATTAAATTATTGTTTTTGGTCTTGCCATGATTCGATCCATGTTTGCTTCCCCAATCAATCACGCAGCATCGAGTGACAGCAGCGCCAAGACCAGTTGTTCACCACCAAGCCGTCACCATTGGCCCCGCCGTCCCCATGGTGGCGCCGCCACCGCCGCCGCGTCACGTGCAGGCCGTGACGGGGACGAGGGAGCTGGACGACGCGAAGCACGAGCTGGAGAAGGAGCGGGAGGAGAAGCACAAGATGGCGGGTTGCATTCAGTCGCTCCAGCAGGAGCTGAGCAGCGCCATGAGGGAGCTGCAGAAACTCAAGGCGCGCGACGAGGATGCCCGCGCCAAGGTCATCGAGGTGGAGGACCTCAAGTTCATGGAAACCGACGAGCCGCAGCAGCGCCACCACCAGCACCAGAGCCCGCCGGCCAGCGGCCACGAAGCCATGGCAGCGAACCGCGCCGCGGCCGCCGCGGAGTTCCAGAAGAAGCGGTACGTCACCTTCGCCGACCCGCCGGCGGCCGCGTACGACCGCGCGCCCTCGCCGCCGCGGGACGTGGTGCTGGAGCTGCATCGCCATCATGAGCCGCATTACGTGCCGGCGGCTGGGCGGCCGCAGTATCGCGAGCCGCGGTTCCAGCGGCAGGTGTCAGCCGGGTACGGGCACGAGACGGTGAAGAAGGCGATGGCGGCCGCGGCCGAGGAGGAGGAGGGGAGGAAGAAGAAGAAGAAGCCGCTGATCCCGCTGGTGGGCGCGCTCTTCATGAGGAAGAAGAAGAGCTCCACTGCCGCCGCCGGCAGCCACCACGCCGTCGACGGCTCGTCGGCGGTCAAGCCGCGCCCGTCGTTCTGAGCGATGACGTCCGTCGAGATGCGTGCGTGCATGCGGGAGTTGGATAGTGGCCCTTGGATCTTGGTCTCTTGGAGTATGGGTCGTGAGTCGTGACACTACTATACGTACGGTGATAGTGATGAATCAATAAACGTTTATAGCATGCAACACATGTATATTTTTGTTTCTCGGTACAAGAAAAAAACACAAGAATTTGCTATGGAAAATATGTATAGATGGCACTTCTTTTTTGAACACAGTACAGACGCAAGCGCTCATATACACGCGCATACACTCACCCATATGAACGCACACACGCACACCCTACCCCTATGAGCACCTCCGAGAGACTGAGGCGGCATATCATCTTGAAATTTACGAAGTCACCATAGGCACCTCGTCGTCGACGGGAACGTCTCCTCCCACTGAATGCGCATCGCCGGAAATCCTGAAATAATTCCAGGAATAAATGCGAGCACCAGGATTTGAACCCTGGTGGGCTGGGGATACCACAGTCCCTCTAACCATCCAACCACAGGTTGGTTCGCAGATGGCACTTCTTTTAATCAGTATACTCCATACTACTTTAGGTTCATCAAATTTCATCGGTATACCTACTCAAAAAATACATCATCGGTATTTCCATTCGCAAAGAAAAATCATCGGTATTTTCAAAATTCCTTGCACCCCAGTTTTATTTAGCAAAAGTACATTTCAGTGAGGTCCTTTTTGGAAACAAATCACCGAATCTCATTCTTCCGAGGTCCATCGGCGCGAAATCAAATACACGATGACACTACTAGGAGAAAGCCTACTGCTAGATGCCTTCAGCGCTGCTGCTAGATGCCTTCCAGCGCTGCTGCTAGTATTCCTGCTTTCACAGATTCATACCCCCTCTACGTATTTGTGATGTATTTGTACATGCTCTATATAGTAGTTTCGTCAGATCACAATAAACATACACTATTCTCATCATATCATACACATACAGTAGTGTCGGTGCACTAAGGATTGGATCCTTTAATACCCCGTACTTGTGCACAGGCAGTTGTAGCCACGCCTGCGGCAAGGCTTGCCGGGAGACAACCAAATGCAAGTTCATAAAGTCAAGAAGGCATCCAAGACAAGGCAATAATCAGAAGATAGAAGACTGGAGGCTGGAGCCCCGGCAAGATCTTGCCGGGATGGCTTGCAATCCCGGCAAGGCTCGCACCCGGCAAGCCTTCACTGCCCTGTCACCGCTCCAATACGGTCACCAGCTTGTCTTTTAGCTGTTGTCCTCCTGGTAACGTGTCAGGTGCTAGCGGTGGATGGGCTTAAGCGGTGCGATGGGACGGCCCCTTTTTCCAGCCCCAAGACGCTAAGGGACACCTCAACGGAGCATTTAATGTTTTTGTCCTAAACCGTCAGTGTTAGGTATGATAGCACTGTATCTACTTTTACACCTCATGTATGCACTGTGCGCCACTGTTGGTGACCCCTTCGAACATATAAAAGGAGGCCCAAGGCGTAGCTACAGGAAGGGGGGGATCTTTTTCAACCCATTCTGCATGTGTAGCTGCTGAGTACTGTAGCGCTCCCAGAACATAAGCTAGAACACACCTAATACGACCAAGCAGGAGTAGGGTTTTACGCATCTTTGCGGCCCGAACCTGGGTAAAGTTCCTGCGTGTTGATCATCAGATCTGCTCTCTGTACAAACCCTTCCCCTTGCCGAATCGTAAAGGGATCCTCCCGGTCCCATAGGTGTCGTTTCTCCGACATCTTTGGCGCGCCAGGTAGGGGTAGGAGGTTGTGCGGACCTGATCTGGTGACTAGCGCGCCAGTTCTTCATCATCTTCATCGCCATGGCCCCCAAGAGAAAGGGTTTCACGGCGGTTGGACCATCCACGTCCGCTGCGCCCGTGCTTACACGCACGGGCGACGGTGTCGACGCGGGTGGAGGAAGTAGAGATCCAGAGCTTCCACGACGTTCTGGCGACCATAGCCAGGTGAGCGGCGTTGTTCGCGCCGCTAGATCCAAGGACGGAGCCGTGCTGCCAGTAGGCGGTGCAGCAAACTCCAGAGATGGAAGGCCGCCTTCCAAGACACCCACGCCGGCGCACGCGCCGCGACCTTCTCAGGGCGCGCGCGATGAACATCGCCGTGACGTTGGTGGCTCCGGGCATCCCCACGGAAAGTCTCCTGAGCATCATCCTCGGGATGCGCGAGACCAACATGCACGTCCACGTGCTGGTGGAAGTGGCGTGCGGTCGCAAGATCGTGATGTTGCTCCTTCTAACACGGTTAGGAGTCAGAGCACCTCACGTTCTTCGCACCTGTCGCCACCACCTACACGAGCAGAAGCGCTAGCACGCGCGCAACTGCTTCTAAACTTTCCTCCTGCTGCGGACAAGCTCGAGGAATGGAGAGCCGCCATTCAGAGCCTCGTTGGCCTTGCCAACGAAGATAAGCCGGAGCAGGCGGAGCCCCCACGGCGGCAACAACAGTCGCTGGTTCGACGGGTCGACACTCGTGAGGACGATTCCACGGCGTCGTCCGACCCGCGAACTCGCCGCGATCAACGTCATGTTCTTCGGGAGCGAGGCAAGGAATACGCTCGAACCACCATCGAGCGGCGGCGGGAAGCACACTACCAGTCCGACAAGCGCGCGGGGCCCACTGTAGACAAGTCAGCGCCGGGGTATCCTGTCGATCTACCTTACGAGGTGGGTTGTCCAGCGTTTACCCGTGAGCTGCGGCGAGTCCTGTGGCCCAACTCCCGCACGTTCAAGCCGGAGGTTCCGGAGAAATATGACGGCAAGACTCACCCATCAGAGTTCCTGAGCGTCTACACCATTGCGGTGCAGGCTGCCGGGGGTCATGACGACAAGATACTTGCCAACTACTTCCCGTTGGTGCTCAAGCCCAACGCTAGGTCGTGGTTGATGCATTTGCCGGAAGGATCCATTTCTTCCTGGGCAGATCTGTGCCACGAGTTTGCTGGCGCCTTCACCGGAGGCCATCAAGCTCCTGGCCAGGAGAGTGATCTACATCTCATCCCCAAGAAGGAAGGCGAGACCCTGCGCAAGTACATCCAAAGGTTCAGCCGCATACATCACAACATTCCAGGATGCGGGAAGAGTTGGCGATGAATAAGATCAGGGATGTTGCCGAGCTCTATGCCCTGGCAGATAAGTGTGCGCGCGCTGAAGAAGGGAGGAGGCTCCCCGGCGAGGACACTGGCGCAGGGGCCGATTCCGACGATGAAGACGCTGCCGCCCCAACAAAGAAGGGTCGGCGGCGCAACAGGAAGCGCAAGGGCAAGGCCGTGCTTGCTGTTGAGGGGTTCGGCAACCCCGGCACCGCCAAGAAGGCCAAAGTTGACGACCCCGGCAAGGATGTTGCCGGGTGCGCCTCCTGCCAGGCCTTGGTGGCTGCCGACAAGCCAGATGGCTCCGGCAAGCAGTATTGCAAGATCCACCGCACCAAGGGCCATGATCTCCAGGACTGCCGGCAAGTTGAGCAACTTGTCGAGAAGCAAAAGGCCGAATACGAGAGGCGAGATAAGGAGAAGGCTCAAGATGGTGCTGAAGGGTCCAGCAAGAAGCGCGGTGGCCGAGGAGGTCGCCGCGGCAAGGCCAAGCAACAGAAGGATCGGCCCGCTCGAGGCCGCGACAAGCAAGAGGGGGCTGATAATGACATGGAAGAGGACGACGAGTCCAGTGAACAAGAGTTTCAGAAAGCCACGGACATGATGTGTGTTGACGGAGGTGCTTCCTTGCATTCTTCCCACCGCCAACTTAAGCAGTGGGCGCGTGAAGTGAATGCGACAGAACCATCTGTCGGCGCCCGAAAACCGTTGAAGTGGTCCAGCACGCCTATCATTTTTGACATTGAGGATCACCCTGATCGCACAACTGCGGTCGGGTGTTTGCCGTTGTTGGTTTCACCAACGATTCGCAACCTCAAGGTGACAAAAATGTTAGTTGACGGCGGGGCCGGTTTGAACCTGATCTCACCTGAGGTGATCAAGAGGCTGCAAATTCCTGATGGAGATCTCGAAGAAACGGGTTCGTTCCAAGGGGTCAATCCAGGAAGGAGCCAACCCAAGGGAAAGATCACGCTGCCGGTAACATTTGGCAGCGACCTAAACTTCAGGACGGAGAAGATTGTGTTTGACGTCGCCAAGATTCCATTGCCATATAATGGGATCCTTGACCGCCCAGCGCTGGCCAAGTTTATGGCGGCATCACACTATGCCTACAATACATTGAAGATGCCCGGGCCAATAATCGTCATTACTGTCAACTCCGACAAGAAAGATGCGCTTGTTTGTACCAATCAGCTTTACCGGGAGGCAGTTGCAGCGTCTGCCGCCAAGGCATTTGCTCCTGCCACTGAAGCTCCCGGGGGGAAGAGGACCGGCAAGGCCTCTCGCGCACACTCCGGCAAGCGCACCTCTTCAGAGTGTTGCGCTCCTGTTGAGGATGTGCCTGAGAGCTCCACCGGCAAGAGCAAGAAATCCAAAGCGGCTCCACCAGAAACCAAGAAGGTGCCCGCCAAGGAAGATGGCACGGGGGGAACTTTCACCATAAGTTCCACCCTTGACAGCAAATAGGAAAGCGCGCTCGTTGCCTTCCTGCGGGCGAATGTCGATGTGTTTGCATGGCAACCATCCGATATCCCCGGTGTTCCCAGGGAGGTGATTGAGCACCACCTTGCCGTCTGTCCACACGCGCGGCCCGTCAAACAGAAGGTCAGGAAGCAAGCTTTGGAGCGGCAACAGTTTATTGCCGAAGAAATTAAGAAATTAGAAGCGGCAGGCTTGGTTAGAGGAGTACTTCATCCAACATGGTTGGCCAATCCAGTTGTAGTGCGCAAGGCGAATGGAAAATGGAGGCTATGTATTGACTATACAGATATCAATAAAGCCTGTCCAAAAGATCCTTTTCCCTTGCCGCGCATCGACCAGATTGTGGACTCCACTGCCGGCTGCGACTTGCTGTCGTTCCTTGACGCCTATTCAGGCTATCATCAGATTTTCATGTCCAAGGAAGACGGAGAGAAGACCGCATTCATCACCCCATGTGGTACGTACTGCTTTTTGCGTATGCCTTTCGGGTTGAAAAGTGCTGGTTCTACATTTGCAAGAGCAGTCCAGATTGGTTTTGAGCCCCAGCTACATAGAAATATGGAAGCATATATGGATGACATAGTGGTCAAAACCAAGGACAAGGCGACGCTCATATCGGACTTAGAAGAGACATTTGCAAATCTGCGCAAGATCAACTTGAAGCTCAACCCTGAGAAATGTGTGTTTGGTTTTCCATCCGGCAAGCTTCTCGGGTTCTTTGTGTCTCAGCGTTGAATTGAAGCAAATCCCGACAAGATCAAAGCAATTGAACAAATCGAAGCGCCAAGACGTGTCAAGGATGTGCGTCGTCTTGCCGGTTGCATTGCTGCTCTGAGTAGGTTTATCTCCAAATCTGCTGAGCGCGCCCTGCCCTTTTTCAAAATTTTGAAGAAGGCAGGACCAATGAAATGGACTCCGGAAGCGGAGGCAGCGCTGCAGGATTTGAAGAGGTACCTCTCCTCTCCGCCAGTGCTAGTCGCGCCAAAGCCACAAGAGCCGTTGCTGTTGTATCTAGTGGCAACAAATCAAGTGGTGAGTGCTGCGTTGGTGGTGGAGAGAGAAACTGATGAAGAAGCAGCGTCAGCGGCAGGACCGCCAAGTGACGAGCTGGGACCTTCCCCGGCAGGATCTGGTGCCGACAAGGTTGAATCTATGCAGTCAAGTCAAGCAATACAGAAGAAGAAGATGGTGCAGCGCCCGGTCTATTTTGTCAGCTCCCTTTTGCAGGGGGCTAGGTCAAGATATTCTGGTGTACAGAAGTTGCTCTTTGGCCTCCTCATGGCCTCGAGGAAACTACGCCATTATTTTCAAGCACATGAGATCACCGTTGTCACTCGCTTTCCATTACAGCGGATTTTGCGGAACCCAGATGCTACCGGCAGGATTGTGGAGTGGGCTTTGGAGCTGTCGAGCTTTGGTATCAAGTTTGAAAGTACTTCAACCATACAGAGCAGAGCTTTGGCGGAGTTCATTGCAGAATGGACCCCAACGCCAGATGAAGATGTTCCAGAGTCAACTCTCCCCGGCAAGGAAACAAATCAAGAGTGGGTCATGTATTTTGATGGAGCTTTCTCGCTGCAAGGCGCCGGTGCAGGCGTGCTGCTTGTCGCACCCACCGGAGAACACCTCAAATACGTGGTTCAGATGCATTTTCCCCGGGAGAGGTCAACGAACAATACTGCCGAGTATGAAGGGCTACTTGCCGGCCTCAGGGTCGCGGCAGACCTTGGAATCAAGAAACTCATTGTCAAGGGTGATTCTCAACTTGTTGTCAAGCAAGTCAATAAAGACTATCAGAGCCCGTTGATGGAAGCTTATGTAGATGAAGTGAGGAAGTTGGAAGAGCATTTTGACGGCCTACAAATGGAGCACGTTCCTCGTGCAGAGAACAGCATTGCTGATGGCCTGTCAAAATGCGCTGCTCTCAAGTTACCTGTGGAACCAGGAACTTTTGTGCTTCGACTGACTCAACCATCCGTGACACCATCGATGGGACAAGAGAAAAGGAGGAAGTTGAGTTCCGGCAAGTACTTCCCGGTAGAGCTCCCAGAAGCCGCCGGCAATGAAGTTACCGGGAACGACGCCAAGCTTGTCGGTGAACAACAGGCTCCAGCAGGGGCTCAGGCTCTTGCCGTCGAGACGAATGCTCCCGCCAAGCTTGTCGGGGGGCAACAGGCTCCGGCAGGGCCTCGAGCCTTTGCCATCGAGACAACAGCCCCCGCGGCAGAAGATATGCCTTTAGTCCTTGCTGTCGAGCCCCAGGCTCCAGTATGGGCACAACACATCGTCCATTTCCTTCAGACAGGAGAACTCCCTGAGGATCAGGAAGAAGCAGAAAAAGTAGCCCGTCAGTCTAGTATGTACCAGTTCGTGGACAACGTGCTGTACAGAAAGAGGCCGAACGGTGTGAAATTGAAGTGCATTCCTCGGGCGGATGGACTGGAGCTGTTGGCGGAGATACATGGAGGCATATGTGGCTCCCACATAGGATCAAGAGCAGTTGCCGGTAAGGCATTTCGGCAAGGTTTCTTTTGGCCCGCTGCTCTTCAGGATGCAACTGCACTAGTAACCAAGTCTGAAGCGTGTCAGTTTCATTCAAAGAAATTACATCAACCGGCTCAAGCTCTTCAGACAATACCTCTCTCCTGGCCATTTTTGGTCTGGGGGCTCGACATCTTGGGCCCTTTTCCCCGTGCTACCGGGGGCTTTGAATACTTGTACGTAGCAATCGACAAGTTTACAAAGTGGCCAGAAGTGGAAGCAGTGAGGAAGGTGACAGCACAATCAGCCGTCAAGTTCTTCAAGGGAATAATTTGCCATTTTGGAGTACCCAACAGGATCATCACCGACAACGGCACACAGTTCACGAGCCACACCTTTATGCAGTATGTCCAAGACCTTGGCGGCAAGATTTGTTTTGCTTCTGTTGCTCACCCAAGGAGTAACGGCCAAGCGGAAAGGGCGAATGCTGAGGTGCTGCGTGGTCTCAAGACAAGAACTTTTGACAAGCTGCGCAAATGCGGAAGGCGCTGGATTGATGAGTTGTCGGTGGTTCTTTGGTCAATCAGGACGACACCGAATCGAGCCACCGGCCGGACACCCTTCTCCCTAGTTTATGGGGCGGAAGCAGTTCTCCCCACGGAACTCACATACGGGTCACCTCGAGTGCTCGCCTATGATGAGCTTGAGCAAGAGCAGCTGTGGCAAGATGACGCATTGCTCCTCGAGGAAGATCGTCTTCAGGCTGCTGTGCGAGCTGCACGCTACCAACAAGCCTTGCGCCGCTATCATAGCCGTAAGGTTCATGCCCGAAGTCTTGAGGAAGGCGACCTTGTTCTTCGGCGCGTTCAGTCGGCCAAGAATTCCAACAAGTTGACGCCGAAGTGGGAAGGCCCTTATCGGGTAGTATGAGTCACCAGGCCTGGCGCAGTCTGCCTGGAGACCGAAGACGGTATTCCGGTGAGCAACTCCTGGAATATCGAGCATCTTCGTAAGTTCTATCCATAAGGCGCGGTTGCCGGGTCTCCCGGCAACCCCTTTTGTATAAGTCTTGCCGCTGTAGCATGTAATCCTTTGTACAAAGCCAGGCGCAGATCCTGTGCATAGTTGAATAAAGCTTAAGTGTTTTACGATTCTTGTTGATGTTCATGTTTACTTATGTGCATGTTTATCTAAGATATTGTATTACACTCACTCCCGGCAAGTGCTAACGGACCGCCAAGGTTCCAGACCTCTATTTTCTCTTCTTTCTTTTTTCTCAAAGGACGGAGGATTACCTCACATGCAGCTTTGCCGGGAGGGGGGGGGGGGAATGGTGGTATGGATACCGAAGGAATGCGGCAACGAAAAGCGAAAATCTAAGTTGCTAAGTCACAAAACTATAAACAATTTTCGTTTAATTATTCTCCTTGAACAATTTCAGTTTTTTGTATGGAAAACCTGCACGCGAAGGAACCTTGTTGTGATTGGTTGCGCCCTTACTCTGTTTCGAGTCCTGTCGTGGATTTATCACGGCAAGATGTCCGGGTTAACGGACTTAGGTGTGAGGCCATCGCAACTATGTGGCGGCTTGAGAGGGGTTGATCGGAATCGAGAGACGCGAGTTTACCCAGGTTCGGCCCCTCCGATGGAGGTAAAAGCCTACGTCCTGCTTTGTGTCTATATTGATGATGAGGAAGATCCCTCGGTTACAAGGGTGCTAATCGCTACCTCTAATCTCGAGAGCCTCTAATCTGTCTATCTCTAATGACTTGCGTCTGTCTTAACTTGTCCCTCTAGGGGTGCTCTACCCCTCCTTATATAAGTGGAAGGGGTAGGTTTACATGTAGAGTCCTACTAGGAGTAGGATTAGGACTAGTCTCTCTTGAATCCTAATCCGGGTCTTGTTTCCTTTGTGAGGGAATCCTTTCTCTCCTTTGGGCCTTCTCTTGTGAGCCGCCCATCCAGGCCCGTCCCCGAGCCGCCTTGCACTGGCTCGCATGCTAGGCCATGGGCCGGGTCGTCCTGTGACGCGGTAGTAGAGGTGATGTATGAGCCGCCATACTGATGAGCCGGGTCATGCCTCCGGCCGGGTCACCAATGAATCGTCAAGTTCGGCCAGGGCTCCAGTGAGTCGCCAAGTCCTGGCCGGGTCATACTTTCGGCCGGGTCATACCGCGGGGTATATCCCCGACATTAGCCCCCAGGTTAGCTTGAATTTATTCATGGTAAGCTCCTGAAATAAGAATAATAAATATGTTAAATGACCGGCTCATTCCCCTGGCCGGCTTATTTCACTGAAGCGGATCCTCAAAAATCCGGGTTTCTTCTTCATATGAATGAGCCGTCTTCACCATCGTCTTGCAGGTACGTGTCCTTTGCAATAAAAATATTGGGAATAAAACATCCATATGCCATTGAGTCGGCCTCCAATGCTCTTGGCGGGTCATCTCCGCCGGGTCATAATCATTGATGGTGCCGGGTTTTGATTATTGGTGACGCCGGGTCAAACAACTAGACTCCAGTTGACTTGAGAAAAATATTGGGATGAAAATCCATCTGATGTAGAACCGGTCTTTCAATGCTTCGGCTAAATAAAATTCTGTTGAGCCGGTCTTACTCACAATTGACATCTTGAAAACTCTCTTCAATTTTTTGATATATCCATATTACCTGTAGCCCCCAAGCTCCAAGTTTATCCATGATGACTTGGTGCTTTGCAATAATATCTTTGGTTGGGTAGCCCCCAAGTGCCAGGTTGTCTTGCCTGCAGCAGCCTGGGACTTGTAACTGTCTTACACCTTATAAAGCTTCAGCTGGTGTAGCCCCCAAGGGCCGGCTCATCAGTGTGTGATGGGCCGGGTCTTCAATTTTTACCTCATAATCTGTTTGAACAGCTGAATACTGTAGCCCCCAAGTGCCGGGTCAGTAAGAAGTACTGGGCTGGGACTTAGAAAAATATAGAAAGGCTAGCTCATCTTCTTGAGACAACAGGATCTGTTGACCATGTAATGATTTGAAAAGCAACTTGCATTAGCCCCCAAGTGCCGTGATGCATGCTTGCAGCGACATGGGACTTTGCATACTTGATATAAACTGGACTTGAATAATGTAGCCCCCAAGTGTCGGGTCGTCTGCCTGCGGCGACTCGGGACTGTGTGAAAGTAATATGACTCATCATAATGTACTTCAAAAGTTCTCTTTGAACTGATATTGATCTGATTTGAATGAATCTTTGACCGTGATTGTAATATAACCCGGAATGAATATCCTGGAATAATTCCTTTGTCTTTGAAATGAAATCCCTGCTCGTGGTTGCGGTGCAACCCGGCAAATATATATTTGAGAAATCCATGAGTGTTGTAGTATACTACAAAGCACGGGTTGAAGAAATCCAATAGTCGGTCAATTAAATGACACGGCAGTATATCTGATAGGGCGGCTCTTCAAAAATAATCAATTTTCCAAGCTGGCTTGAAAAAACCCCAATCATTTGATACTGGTTATGATAAACCATGATGAAGATCCAGCCATGTTGGCTATTAAAGATCTATTTGTTCCTGCAGTAGTTTTTTCATCATACTTAACGGCGGCTCATGTTAAGAGACAAGACCTGCCAAAACAAGACATAATATATTCTGCATTATTTTAAGGGCGGCTTGAAAAAGCACAACCCGGAGATGTTAAAATCTTTTATAGCCTTGCTTCTTCTTTCATAATCTTGCTCTGACCCGGTTTGGCAAACCGGCATGATATGTAAGTATGATGATGTAATGTATGATGGAATGCACGATGCAATGTATGATGCAATGTATGATGTTCTTGCTTTTCTTTTCAAAAAACTCATATGATGGTTCTTCCTGGCTGGACTCGATGCTTGAACTCATACCAGTGCAGGGTCTCTAACGAGAGTGACCGTCAACTCCTTTGAGCGGCTCAGGGTCTCTAGGCGAGATTAACTGATAAGAGCGCAACGAACCAGAAAGAGATACATCTGCCGGTTCTGCTGGGTGGACTCATTGCTTGAACTCATAACAATACTCGGTTTCCAGGCGAGGATTGCTGAGCGCAACGTCCCAGAAAGAGACACAGACGATGGTTCCGCTGGGTGGACTCGCTACTTGAACTCATAACAATACTCGGTTTCCCGGCGAGGATTGATGAGCGCAGCGTCCCAGCAAGAGACACAGCAGGGCATGAGTATCCCTAGGGCCCAGAAGCCCCCTCTCACGTGACACAGTCCGCCGTTTGAACCTTAACCAGTGCTCAGGGTCTCCTGGCGAGATTAACTGATAAGCGTTCGGCGGGTCACAGTGGCTGAAAAGCCTGATCGAGAGGGTTGAAGCTTAACCCGGTGGGTTGAAAGCCCCCAAACGACCTTGTCGATGATATCAACTTGTGCACCGTCTTGTAAGCTGCCGTCATGTGGACCGCCAACTCGTAAGCTGCCGTTTTGTGGACCGCCAACTTGTAAGCCGCCGTCCTGTAAGCCGCCGTACAATGGTGCTATTTTGGCTGAAGAGCCGATCAAGAGGGTGTGTAAGCTAAACCCAATGGGTTGGAAGCCCCCAAATGACCATGTAGAAGTATCCACCTTTGCACAATCTGGGGTTCTCGTTGAAAACGACCAAATGTGTTTCGCCATGTCTGTAGCCCCTGAGTCTTAAGTTGACTCGAAGAGGCGACTTGAGAATCTCCACTGAAGGTTGAGGTTGACCGTGGCGGGTTATAGACGATCCCGTATGAATTGTTTCGATAATCCGGTCGACGGTTCGTCCCGGCTGGTTGTTGAGGTGAACCAAACCGCAGTGGCGGCGACTTGCGCGCCTGTCCGTTTGGGCGGCTCGTATAGACGAACACTGCACCGATATGCTGATGTAGAATCAGACTGTGGACGGCGTCTTGCGCGCGTCCGTTGGGCGGGTCGTACAGGCGAGTACTGCATCGATATGTTGATGTAGATCAGACCGCTGGTGGCGATTTGGGAGCGTTCGTAGGGCGGCTCGTACTGGTGTATGCGGCCCCTGGCGTGTTGAGGTAGATGTAGAAGTCAGCCACACGTTTGAAGACGGCGCAGTTGTGAGAGACGGCCGCGGCATTGTAAGCCGGTGCGGTCGCGAGAGACGGCCGCGGCGTTATAAGCCGGTGCGGCCGCGGGAGACGGCCGCGGCGTTGTAAGCCGGTGCGGTCGTGAGTCGGCCGTGGCGTTGTTAGTGAAAACCATACCACGGATACAGCAGCTTGCCGCGTCCATTGGGCGGCTCATACTGGCGGGTGATCGTGCGCGGTACCGGCGTATTGATGTAAGCCGAGCCGCGGCAGCGGCGGCTTGCGCGCGTCTATTGAGCAACGCGCCACAGACGAACACCAGTACATAACGATGATGTCATGCGCCCCATCTCCGCGGCATAATGCTATTTGAACAATTGTCCTGCGTAAAAAATATCGCAGGCCAAAGTAACTGTTCTCACATAAAGTAATATATACTGAAAACAGAAAGGGCAAATAGCACCTGGTATTTCTGCAGATGAACGCGGACGTTTTCTCGGATGACCGCGGACGTAGAGACAGAGTAGTAGGGACAATTGTTCCTGTGTTGATATTGATTTGAAGAAAAATATAACATTGCTGGTACTTGGCAGCCTTCTTTCCTTCTCTATTTTTTTATCCTTTTCTTCCTTGGACCACCAAGGCAAGGGAGGGGGGCCGGCTTGAGAGCTCCCGACTGGGGGCCGGCCGCTCATAGCGACAAGAGGGCGCGGCGGCGGGGCCAGTATCGCGGCGGATCCAGTTGGTGGCGGCTCATGGCAGCGGCGGCGTGCTGCGGCAGCAGCGGGCCGGCTCAGCGAACATGGCGGAGTGGGAGGACCGCGACGCGGCGAACCACGGAGGCAGAGGCCAGGCCGCGACGGCGCGCGGTGGCCGACCGGAGGGCGAGCGCGCGCACGGGGTGAGGCGGAGGTGCGTGGTGGGGACCGGGGCGAGGCAGCTCGCCGCTGCAGAGCCAGGGGGCGAGGCGTAGGTGCGCGGTGGCGGCAGCAGCCGGCAGGCTCGGCGGCTCGCGGGGCGGAGCCGGCGGCGGGTTGCGGCAGAGCGTGCGGCAGCAGCGGCGCGACGCGGTTGGCTCGGACGCGCAGCGGTGGGGCGAGCCACGACGGAGGTGGGCGCGGCGAGGACGAGGCGCATCGGGTGGCGTTGGAGAGGGCGAGGCGGAGCGGCTGCCACAGTGGGAGGCCAGCTTGAGGCGGGGTGTTGGCGTGCGGAGGCGGGGAGTGCGGCAGGTGCTGCGGTTGCGGGCGCGCGGAGTGGCGAGGCGGCGGCGCGGCGTAGGCGGGGTGAGGCGGACACCAAGCCGGCCATTGTGCAGGTGCGGCGGAGCGGCGAGCCGGCGGGGAGTGCGGCGGAGCGAAGCAGCGATGGTGGATGCGGGCGGCGAGAATGAGCCGGCCATGGCGCGGTGGGCAGGGCAAGGCCGAGGCGGAGGCGGCTTGGAGGAGCGGCGGCCCGGCAGCGCGGAGCAGCTCACCGGCGAGAGCGACGCGGGGCGGCTCGCCGGCAAGAGCGGAAAAGGGCGAGGCCGAGGCGGCCACGGCGCGGCGGGCGAGGCGTAGTGGAGCCGTCCTGGGCGGCTCGGTAACGCCGGCCCGCGGCAGAAGCAGAGCGAGGTGGAGGCGACGGCTCGAGGCCGAGCCGGCTGTCCAGGGCGGAGCAGCTGGGCGAGGCGTCGAGTCGGAGACCTAGCGAGGCGCAGCGTGTGCGAGGCGGAGGCGGCTTGGAGGCAAGGCGTGCTCAGCCGGCGAGTGGGCCGGCGTGATGACCGTGGCGGAAGCTGCGTCCGTCCCTGAGATGCAGTCCGAGTCATCATGGTTTCACATGAGCAAGGAAATAGGAGTATTGTCTTCAAGTAGTATTCGTTGATGAATTTAGCTTCCGCCGCAGCGGCGCGTAGAGACGGGCTGCGCGCAACCGGCCGCTGAACAGCCGGCTCGAACGTGAACCTGTGGTGGCAGAGGCGAGGCGGCTGAGGCCAGCGCGGCGGCGTAGCCACGGCGGCGGAAGCGAACAGACGACGTGGGAGGCGGTGGCCGAGTCCGTGTCCAAGACGCTGCTAAAATCTACTGAACCCTGTTGGTCTCGGCTTCGTACGGCGGCACACGAAAACTGATCCAGCTTTGTATTGTCAGGTCGCCGTCAGGTCCAAAGTTAACTGATCACCAACAATGATTTTGCCGGCTCTGCCAAAGTTTATCCCATGGCGGGTTACCCTGCACGATTGATCCGTGCAGGCTCTTCTTGATCCGACTCACCAAATTTCTCGATCCTAAAGAGATCCCTTCAAGAACACAACACCATCGTGCGCGGCCCCACGGTGGGCGCCAACTATCGTGGATTTATCACGGCAAGATGTCCGGGTTAACGGACTTAGGTGTGAGGCCATCGCAACTATGTGGCGGCTTGAGAGGGGTTGATCGGAATCGAGAGACGCGAGTTTACCCAGGTTCGGCCCCTCCGATGGAGGTAAAAGCTTACGTCCTGCTTTGTGTCTATATTGATGATGAGGAAGATCTCTCGGTTACAAGGGTGCTAATCGCTACCTCTAATCTCGAGAGCCTCTAATCTGTCTATCTCTAATGACTTGTGTCTGTCTTAACTTGTCCCTCTAGGGGTGCTCTACCCCTCCTTATATAAGTGGAAGGGGTATGTTTACATGTAGAGTCCTACTAGGAGTAGGATTAGGACTAGTCTCTCTTGAATCCTTATCCGGGTCTTGTTTCCTTTGTGAGGGAATCCTTTCTCTCCTTTGGGCCTTCTCTTGTGAGCCGCCCATCCAGGCCCGTCCCCGAGCCGCCTTGCACTGGCTCGCATGCTGGGCCATGGGCCGGGTCGTCCTGTGACGCGGTAGTAGAGGTGACGTATGAGCCGCCATACTGATGAGCCGGGTCATGCCTCCGGCCGAGTCACCAATGAATCGTCAAGTTCGGCCAGGGCTCCAGTGAGTCGCCAAGTACTGGCCGGGTCATACTTCCGGCCGGGTCATATCGCGGGGTATATCCCCGACAAGTCCGCTCAACAGTTTAGGTGGTTGCACTGAAAGCACCAAGGTCTCTTGCCGGAAGCGGCCCCGCCAGCAGGCTGCTAAAGTCCCGCACCTAGCACTCGCGGCAAGGGTGTGCGCGCCGGCAAGTTTCCAAACAAGCGTAGGGCGAATACATACAGAAGGAAATTAAGCAAGGGGAATAACATAGCGTTCATCCAGAGCATAGCAAGTTATATTACAATGATAGCTGTCGCGATTCTAACATAAGGCAATATTGTCTTTGACATGAAATGGCGGCGGCAAGGAGTAAAAGCAGCTAATCCCGGCGATCGCCTTCGACTCTCTTCACTTGGCTTACCCTGTCGACGATGGGCGCGACAAGCTCTTCTGCCGCCTTGAGATCTGCATCCTTCGGCAGGCGGTCAAAGACGTTGGCGAGGTTGATGCCGGGATTCCTGTATACCACCTTGGTGAGCACCTTGCGAAGGACAGCTTGGCAGAGCTTGCGGGACTCGCTGGCCAGATGAGCTGTTCGGTCAGAATGGAGCTGCTCCAGGGCTACAAGCACACGGTCGAAGAACATGGTCAGCTTGGCGCTCGGGGACACCCTGTCATCAAGAGGTTGCCTGTGATCTTGCAGGCCCATGGTAGACAGTTGTGCGGCAAGCTTCTCCGCGACATCGGCAAGCTTCTCAGTCCAGATCTGCACTCCCTGCACATAGTCATTGTGGGTGGAGGCAGCGCTCTTGACCAGTTCCTCCTCGTCCCGGAGACTTTTGATCAGGGTCTTCTCTCGAGCCTTGGCGGTCCCCAAAGTCTCCTCCAGCGTGGACATCTTCATCTTAGATCTTCGATTGATTCATTGGCTGAAGAGAGCTGTTTGGTCTTGTCAGATACGGCAACTTGGACCTCCATCAGGCTATGGAGAGCTTTGTCTCTCTCGGTCTTGAGTGCTGAGATCTGCTTGCTGTGTTCCTCAAGATCTGCTTCCAGCTTCTTCACCCTGTCGGCAAGCTCGTCCCTGGCGGCCTCTGCAGCCTTGACGGCATCGACGGCCTCCTTTAGCTTGCCGGCGTGGTCGGTGGTCAGGGCCTCGAGTGTCTCTTTGTGCTTCAGCTCCAGATCTTGGGTCCGCTGTGCGACAAGCCTTTCGATCTCCTCGTCCTTGGCGTGGAGCTTGCCGGCGAGCGCCTTCTCTCGAGCTTCAAGTTCTTCGTCATGAGCCTTAAGTTCAATACGAAGTTCGTTCAGGCCTGCTTCGTCTGCAGCAGCTTGCTGTTTGGCCTCCTCCTGTGCTTTTTCAACATCGGACTTCTTCAGGAGGAGATCATTCCATCTTTGGCGCAGCTGCTCTTGGCCTGACCTCAACTCCTGATAAGCTTCGGCAAACCAGCTTTGAGTCTCTTCAACGCGCTTCTGGAAATCTGCCTCCACCTTGTCGGCAACTGCTGCCCTGGAGTCTAGCTTCTCCTTTCGAGCGCGATGGAGTGCTTGGAGCTTCTGGTAGTTGTCGCTCATGGCCTGGAGAAGTTTCTCCTCTTCAGTTTTGCTGCCGCTGGCACTTGGCTCGCTAACGATCTCGAGCCCGGCAGCAGCGATGGCGTCTTCATCAAAGACCTCCCCTTCAGTTGGCGCCCTAGTGCCTGCCGTGCCGGGGATGCTGACGAACAAGTTGTCGCCGATCTTGAGGTACTTGTTTGATGAAGGAGCTTCGGACGTTGGTGGCTGTTCCTCAACAGCCGCCTCCCTGGCAGCTGGGGGCTCTGTGTCCGGCGTAGCGCCTGGCGCTCCTGCGGCAAAGATGCCGTCAGTACGGTCACTAGCCTCCTCGCCGGCCCTCTCGGCAGATTCCTTGGCGGCCTCAGCAGCAGCATCTTTGGCGGCCTCGGCGGCAGCGTTCCTGGCGGTTTCCTCGGCAGCACTCTTGGTGACCTCTTCAGCGGCAAGCCCGTCGGCCTCGGCGGCAGCATCCCTGGCGGTCTCCTCGATGACGGTGTCAACGTCCATTTGCTCTGTCAAGGGAATGTCTGAAGGCCAAGGAAACAATTTAAGACGAGATTGAGGAGGAAGTTCAAGAAGACAAAAAAGAAATAAAACCGAAGAATAAGTACCCGTGTCAACATTGGTTGCCGGCGTAGAACTGCCAGTACCCATGCTTGCCGGCTCTTCCTCGTCGCGATAGAGCACGCTAGAGGAAGTCCTTGCCGGCGATCCATCTCTGGGCGGTGTGGTTGACGGAGGCGGCATATCAGGGGTGGCCTCTGATGGTTCTCCTTGTCACTGTTCTCCTCCTGCACTCCTGGTGATGTCAGCAGCAAAGATGCACGCCCCGGCACTTGCCAGCGGGAAGCGAGTAATGGACTCACGCCGGGGGCTGAGACGAGGACTGCGTCGCGGGCTGGTCTCCAGGCTGATGGTGGTCGTCTCTAGCGCACCTGAGGTGCTTGCCGGCGGCTCCTCGCTCGTCGAGATCTTCGCCCTCTTCGCTATCCTCTGCGCCAAAGTTTCTACATCCCTGTGGAGACAGGCCAAAGCAAAGCAAATGGGTTAAGTAGAACCAAAAATTCAAAAGACAAAGGACACGGCAAGATCCTTACTCTTCTTCTTCTCCCGAGCTAATGGCAGAGAGGTCAAAGGCGACTTCCACCATGGTAGCCGTGGGAGGAGGTGGAGGGGTGCTCTTGGGTCGCTTGGCCGCGGCAGGCACAGGTTGCTGAGGAGCTCCTTGCCGCTGCGTGGCCTTGCCGGCCGCCCCCTTGCCGGGGGCTGTACTACTCGAGGAAGCTTGGCGGACCGCGGCCCCAGAGGCGGCACTTCGAAGGACGCGCCTACTCCTTGGTTTAAGGGTCGGGGCCCCCTCGTGCAGTTCCTCCTCGGCGGCATCTTCAACAGAAGGGCCCTCGGTTGACATGCCGCCTTGCTCCTCTGCCGTCTCATCTTGCCCGACGAGATCCTCATCCGGCAGCATTTCCCCCCCACTGGTTCTCCCTTCCATGAAGCCAACGCTGCCGGCCTCCGCAGCAAGATTGGCTTCCTCCACCCTTCTGGCAATGTATGCCACTTCCTACTCAGTGGTGTCACGGATGAGGCCTTCTTCCTCGCGGATAGCCCTCTCCATCAAGTTATCGAAGAATTTCTGCACTTGCTCTTCAGGTGGCTCAATCCAAGAACCGTCAAGGCTGTGGGCGTCAAACGCCGGCATCATAGCAATGATTGGGCCTAGAGAAGAGTTGTTGCACAAAGGGACTATGCTTGCCGGCAGCTTGCATACCACGTCGCCCCTGAACAATTTCTGGCAGAGAGCTGCGTGCTGCATAAGTGTCAGATTGCCATTCAGCCCAGGGCGTAGCCTCATGATGTCTGCCGCATTCTTGAACTGCCAAGCTGGCCTCCCCTTGTTCTGCAGAGGGGCTATGCGCCGGCGAAGGAAGTCGGCGCCTATCATCTCCACTGAGAGCCCGGCGGTTCTGAGGCAATGGATTCTGGTGATAGCGGCGGTGAGCTTCTTGTCGTCGGGATCAAGGGCGCTCCAGTCGTTGTTGCGCACTATCTTCGTTTCCCGCGGCAGGCAGAAAGGTTGGACTTTTGGTTCCTCTGTCTCCCGAACCCAGCAGCATCTGGCCCGCCATTCATCCCATTTCTTGCGGAAAGCTCCGTCTGGGTAGACCTCCTTGGTTCCTGGCCGTGGGATCCAAGTGACGGAACCAGAAAGGGCCTCGCCTTTCTCGATGCGGGGAATGAAGTAATGGCAGAAAAGGGCGGTGCTGGGAACTACTCCGGCAAAGTTTTCGCAAAGGTGAGCGAAAACGGACATGCATGTCACGGCATTCGGTGTGAAATCCAAGAGTTGGAAGCCGTAGGTGAGCATGATGTCGTTGAAGAAATCAGAGAAAGGGGGGCAGAGTCCGCAGTAGAAATAATCAGCAAAGAAATGGTATTTGTTCGGGCTGCCACTGGAAGAACCTGGTGTCACGGCGGTGGCCGGATGCGCTGTCGTTTCCGTCGCCCACATAAACTGATACCGCTCCCTCAGTGCGGCCGCATCAAGCGTCGGTGGAAAGACAATGTGCTCCTTCCGCATCTTCGCCATATTGCTCTCCGAAACGGCGGCATCCACCTCCTTGCCCCTGCCTGCTTTGGGCGGCATGGCGGCTATGGGGGGCGGAGGTTGAAGGCGGAGGAGGCGTGGAGGCGGCTGATGAGGGGGGAAAGCCCTGTTTAGACTCGAGGAAGAAGACGGCAGCGGTTCCAGATTGGGAGGAACAAGAGGTAAATGAGCAGCGCCTCTGCAGATTCCTTCTTATGGGGAGGACGCGAGGCTGCCTCTTTACTAAAATAATATTGAAACGCTTCGCGAAAGCGCCGTTGTAACGGCCGCGCTGCGCACATCCCCCACGACCCGCATTCAATGGGCGTCGTGGGCGGCGCAGTAAAAGGAATGATTACGGTGGATAACTCCTGCCACGCGTGCCCGTGCACTGTTTGGGCCTGGCCCAACAACGCCTCGCATCCGTGTATGGCCCAGGCCCAGGGGCTCCTGTCGGTGCACTAAGGATTGGGTCCTTTAGTACCCCGTACTTGTGCACGGGCAGTTGTAGCCACGCCTGCGGCAAGGCTTGCCGGGAGACAACCAAATGCAAGTTCATAAAGTCAAGAAGGCATCCAAGACAAGGCAATAATCAGAAGATAGAAGACTGGTGGCTGGAGCCCCGGCAAGATCTTGCCGGGATGGCTTGCAATCCTGGCAAGGCTCGCACCCGGCAAGCCTTCACTGCCCTGTCACCGCTCCAATACGTTCACCAGCTTGTCTTTTAGCTGTTGTCCTCCTGGTAACGTGTCAGGTGCTAGCGGTGGATGGGCTTAAGCGGTGCGATGGGACGGCCCCTTTTTCCAGCCCCAAGACGCTAAGGGACACCTTAACGGAGCATTTAATGTTTTTGTCCTAAACCGTCAGTGTTAGGTATGATAGCACTGTAGCTACTTTTACACCTCATGTATGCACTGTGCGCCACTGTTGGTGACCCCTTCGAACATATAAAAGGAGGCCCATGGCGTAGCTACAGGAAGGGGGGGATCTTTTTCAACCCATTCTGCATGTGTAGCTGCTGAGTACTGTAGCGCTCCCAGAACTTAAGCTAGAACACACCTAATACGACCAAGCAGGAGTAGGGTTTTACGCATCTTTGCGGCCCGAACCTGGGTAAAGTTCCTGCGTGTTGATCATCAGATCTGCTCTCTGTACAAACCCTTCCCCTTGCCGAATTGTAAAGGGATCCTCCCGGTCCCATAGGTGTCGTTTCTCCGACATCTTTGGCGCGCCAGGTAGGGGTACGAGGTTGTGCGGACCTGATCTGGTGACTAGCTAGCGCGCCAGTTCTTCATCATCTTCATCGCCATGGCCCCCAAGAGAAAGGGTTTCACGGCGGTTGGACCATCCACGTCTGCTGCGCCTGTGCTTACACGCACGGGCGACGGTGTCGACGCGGGTGGAGGAAGTAGAGATCCAGAGCTTCCACGACGTTCTGGCGACCATAGCCAGGTGAGCGGCGTTGTTCGCGCCGCTAGATCCAAGGACGGAGCCGTGCTGCCAGTAGGCGGTGCAGCAAACTCCAGAGATGGAAGGCCGCCTTCCAAGACACCCACGCCGGCGCACGCGCCGCGACCTTCTCAGGGCGCGCGCGATGAACATCGCCGTGACGTTGGTGGCTCCGGGCGTCCCCACGGAAAGTCTCCTGAGCATCATCCTCGGGATCGTAAAGGGATCCTCCCGGTCCCATAGGTGTCGTTTCTCCGACAAGTAGTCTCGTCATACCATCATCATCATCATTCAACACAAATATCATCACATCTCGAAAATAGCGATACACAAGTCATGTCATGTCTCGAATAAGTGCAACTGCATGGTCATGGCACACACACAAGTTGCATCATCTCTATCTAAACCATGATGTAGAAGAGAAGAGCGATCAGCATGAGCAAGACCGCGACTATGTAGTACTTGAGGCACCGGCGGTTCCGCCCCCGCTCTTGCCGAAGCGTCCACCTCAAGTAACTACTTTCCGCTTCGGCTCTGCTGTCGAACCCTCTGTGGCTAGCACCCGGGTACTTGTCCACCTGGGCCTGAGCGTCTGGCCAGTGGTCGTAGACTCCTGGAACCCTCCCAACGAACACCGCGTAGCAGTCCTTCGGCATCTCTGATCTATGTACCTGCATCGTCAGTTGATGAACTGAACGATAATATGCAACATAATGTACTTAAGAAAACAAAGAGGCATAATTAGCAAAATATAAGCAACCTATAGTAAACATAAATGACGAAGTTCCTCATACCCAAACTAATTAACTAGAGCGATCTACGCTAGTTCAGGACCACGGTTTAATTACATCACATAGTTTCGCCGTGCATAAATTCAAAGTTTTGCGATAGAAAGACAGTAGTGACACATATATTGTCATCGACAATCACTCCTCCATGTCGGCGGTCCAATCTTCATAGTCAGGGAGGAAGCACCCGAGCTTCTTGAAAGGCTTCAGGTCCAGACGCTGAGCGATTACCAGTGCTCGGACATCATCCCGCGTGATTGGCCCATGGTAGAACATCCCTGTTGGTTCGAGGACCTGCTTCATGATCACTTGGGCAAGTTCACACTGTACGTGATAAAACTCATCTCGGATTCGATGATCCGGTGTCTTTCCTATGCTTGTGGCCCAGTTGACAATCTCGGCATCGTTGGTAGTAGCTGACATGCGAAGGCGTTGATTATCCCTTCGGAACTCGAGCAGGTGATGCATGAGGTAGAATCCATCAGCCTTACTGGTGTGTGGTTGCTGGATGCAACAGAAGTCGGTCTTATGGCTGAAAACCAGCCCGTTCTTCCTGTACTTTTTCACCTTGATATATCCACCAGACAGGCTGAAGGTTAACAGGGCACTATCGAGAACACTCTTTATGTGCTTGTAATACTTTTTCTTGATGTTCTTCGATGAGTCCAAGTAGATAGCATGGGAGTATTCTGGGTACAGAACGATGAGGCACTAGTAGAAAACAGGGCTTTGGTCCAGGCCGGATCAGAGCTTTAGTCCCGGTCGTGTTACGAACCGGGACTAATGTGAGCATTAGTCCCGGTTCGAGCGGCTAGGACGCCGGCCGGGGTTCGTCACGCATCAGTCCCGGTTCGAACGGGACCTTTAGTCCCGGTTGGTGACACCAACCGGGACTAAAGGGGTGGTGGCAACCGTTCGCCTGGCGTGAGCCCTTTTAGTCCCGGTTCGTGGCTCAAACCGGGACTAAAGGTCCCAACCGTTCAAATCCCGCGCCTTGGAAGTTGTTCCTCGCGAGATCATATACATCGGAAACGCTACAGTAACGCGACCGGCCTCCATTTCTGTTTGTCTCCCTCTCCTCTCTGCTTCTTCCCCATCCTCCACCATGAATCCACGAACTCGCTACGGGAATGTGCTCGCACATGGCACGACCAATCTCCATGTCGTCTACACGAACGACAGCGCCAAAGTTGAGGGTTTTCTTTCCATGTTCGAGGAATGGCTTCAAGAGGAGAAACACAAGTTCATGGACCTCGATCTCGAGTACACGTTCGATGGTCGCAATGTTGCCGTCGTCCAACTTTGTTTGAAGCAACATGTCATGGTCTTCCAGTGGGCAAGGTAATACGAAACTTGTCATAGTTTTAATTGGGGCTTTTCTTTGATTCATAGGATAGGAAAATTGCATAGGAATAGGAGGATTGGGAATGTCGAGAACATGTCATAGTTTCCTTGATTCATAGGAAAAATGCATAGGAAAATTGGGGCTTTTCTTTGATTCATAGGAAAATTGGGGCTTTTCTTTGATTCATAGGAAAATTGGGGCTTTTCTTTGATTCGATCATAGGAAAATTGCATAGGAATAGAAAATTGAATAGGAATAGGAGGATTAGGAAAATTGCATAGGAATAGGAATAGGAGGAGAAGAAAATTGCATAAGAATTTTCCTTGTAGTAGCATATTGGCCATCGTGGGAGAACATTGTTGGGGAACGTTGCATGGGAAACAAAAATTTTCCTACGCACACACAAGATCTATCCATGGTGATGAGCATCTACGAGAGGGAGAGTGAATCTACATACCCTTGTAGATCGCTAAGCGGAAGCGTTTAAGAAACGCGGTTGATGTAGTCGAACGTCTCCGCGATCCAAATCGCAAGTCGTCCCTCGATCCGATCACGAATTAGCGCCGAACGGACGGCACCTCCGCGTTCAACACACGTACGGCTTGATGACGCCTTCACCTCCTCGATCCAGCGAGCGATGGTGAAGTAGTGGTTGAGTTCCAGCAGCACGACGGCGTGGTGATGGTGGTGAGGAACAATCTCTGCAGGGCTTCGCCAAGCACTACGGAGATTATGACGGAGGAACTAGAGGGTTAGGGTTGCCGCACACGGCTTGGGGAAATCTTGATGTATCCCGTGTGCTAGCCCTGCCCCTCTATTTATATGTTGAGCCTTGGGGTCTAAACTTGGAGTAAAAGCCTCCTCCAGGTCGGTTTTGCCCGCACAAGGTCGGTTTGGCCCGCAGGAAAAGAGTCAAACTCGGATCCCTGCCGAACCGCGCACAGCCGCGCACAAGCGGTAGTACCGCTCACAAGCGGTAGTACCGCTTGGGCGGTAGTACCGCTTCACCAAGCGGTAGTACCGCTTACGCGGCAGCAAAACTACTTTTGCACTTTCCAATACCTCGTGGGCTTTATCCCTTTGGCCCATATAAAGTGTTGCTGCACCCGAACACTTCGGTAAACATCCGGAACCCCTTCCGGTGAACTCCGGAACCCTTCCGGAGATCAAAACACTATTATCACATATATCAATCTTTACCTCCAGACTATTCCGGAGATCCTCGTCATGTCCGGGATCTTATCCGGGACTCCGAACAACTTTCGGTCACCAACATAATAACTCAATTATACTAATCGTCACCAAACGTTAAGTGTGTAGACCCTGCGGGTTCGAGAACTATGTAGACATGACCGAGACACCTCTACGGCCAATAACCAATAGCGGGACCTGGATGCCCATATTGGCTCCTACATATTCTACGAAGATCTTTTATCGGTCGAACCTCTATGTCAAGGATTCAGTTAATCCCGTATGCTGTTCCCTTTGTTCTTCGGTATGTTACTTGCCCGAGATTCGATCGTCGGTATCTCTATACCTAGTTCAATCTCGTTACCGGCAAGTCTCTTTACTCGTTCCGAAATACAAGATCTCGTGGCTAACACTTTAGTCACATTGCTTGCAAGGCTCATTGTGATGTTGTATTACCGAGTGGGCCCTGAGATACCTCTCCGTCATACGGAGTAACAAATCCCAGTCTTGATCCATGCCAACCCAACAGACACCCTCGGAGATACCTGTAGAGCACCTTTATAGTCGCCCAGTTACGTTGCGACGTTTGATACACACAAGGTATTCCTCCGGTGTCAGTGAGTTGCATGATCTCATGGTCAAAGGAACAGATACTTGACATGCAGAAAACAATAGCAATAAACTAACACGATCATATGCTATGTTCGTAGTTTGGGTCTTGTCCATCACATCATTCTCCTAATGATGTGATCCCGTTATCAAATGACATCTCATGTCAATGGCTAGGAAACCTTAACCATCTTTGATCAACGAGCTAGTCAACTAGAGGCTTACTAGGGACACAGTGTTGTCTATGTACCCACACATGTATTTGAGTTTCCAATCAATACAATTATAGCATGGATAATAAACGATTATCATGAACAAGGAAATATAATAATAACCAATTTATTATTGCCTCTAGGGCATATTTCCAACAGTCTCCCACTTGCACTAGAGTCAATAATCTAGTTCACATCACTATGTGATTTACATTGTAATGAATCGAACACCCATGCAGTTCTGGTGTTGTTCATGTTTAGCCCTTGGAAGAGGTTTAGTCATCGGATCTGCAACATTTAGATCCGTGTGTACTTTGCAAATATTTATGTCGTCCTCCTTGATGTAATCGCGGATGGAATTGAAACGTCGCTTTATGTGTCTGGTCCTCTTGTGAAATGTTGGTTCCTTGGCTAGAGCAATGGCACCAGTATTATCACAAAACAGAGTCATTGGGTTAAGCGCACTAGGCACTACTCCAAGATCTGTCATGAACTCCTTCATCCAGACACCTTCCTTCGCCGCCTCCGAGGCAGCGATGTACTCCGCTTCGCATGTAGAATCTGCTACCACGCTTTGCTTGGAACTGCACCAGCTAACCGCACCCCCATTAAGAATAAACACGTATCCGGTTTGAGACTTAGAGTCATCCGGATCAGTGTCAAAGCTTGCATCGACGTAACCCTTTACGACGAGCTCTTGATCACCTCCATAAACGAGAAACATATCCTTAGTCCTTTTCAGGTACTTCAGGATATTCTTGACCGCCGTCCAGTGTTCCATTCCTGGATCACTTTGAAACCTTCCGACCATACTTATGGCAAGGCTGACATCGGGTCTTGTGCACAGCATTGCATACATGATAGAGCCTATGGCCGAAGCATAGGGTATGACACTCATCTTTTCTCTATCTTCTGCAGTCACTGGGCATTGAGTCTTACTCAACTTCACACCTTGCAATACAGGCAAGAACCCCTTCTTGGACTGATCCATTTTGAACTTCTTCAAAACTTTATCAAGGTATGTGCTTTGTGAAAGTCCTATCAAGCGTCTCGATCTATCTCTATAGATCTTGATGCCTAATATGAAAGCAGCTTCTCCTAGGTCCTTCATTGAAAAACTCTTGTTCAAATATTCCTTTACGCTTTCCAGCATTTCTATATTGTTTCCAATCAGTAATATGTCATCCACATATAATATTAGAAACGCTATAGAGCTCCCACTCACTTTCTTGTAAATACAAGCTTCTCCGTAAACTTGTATAAACTCGAACGCTTTGATCACCTCATCAAAACGAAGATTCCAACTCCGAGATGCTTGCACCAGTCCATAAATGAATCGCTGGAGTTTGCAAACTTTGTCAGCATTCTCTGGATCGACAAAACCTTCTGGTTGCATCATATACAACTCTTCCTTAAGGAAACCGTTAAGGAACGCTGTTTTGACATCCATCTGCCAAATTTCATAATCGAAAAAGGCAGCTATTGCTAACATGATTCTGACGGACTTAAGCATCGCTACGGGTGAGAAGGTCTCATCGTAGTCAACTCCTTGAACTTGTGAAAAACCCTTTGCCACAAGTCGAGCTTTATAGACGGTGACATTACCGTCCGCGTCCGTCTTCCTCTTAAAGATCCATTTGTTCTGAATGGCCTTACGCCCTTCAGGTAATACTTCCAAAGTCCATACTTTGTTTTCATACATGGATCCCATCTCGGATTTCATGGCCTCTAACCACTTCTCGGAATCCGGGCTCATCATCGCTTCTCCATAGCTCGTAGGTTCATCGTTGTCTAACAACATGACTTCTAAGACAGGGTTGCCATACCACTCAGGAGCAGTACGCGTCCTTGTCGACCTACGAGGTTCGATAGCAACTTGATCCAAAGCTTCATGATCATCATCATTAACTTCCTCTTCAGCTAATGTAAGCTCCACAGAAACAACTTTCTGCGCTGCGCTACACTCAGGTTGAAGTAAAGGTTCAACAACCTCATCAAGTTCTATCTTCCTCCCACTCAATTCTTTCGAGAGAAACTCTTTCTCAAGAAATGTTCCGTTTTTAGCGACAAACACTTTGCCTTCGGATCTGAGGTAGAAGGTATACCCAACTGTCTCTTTTGGGTATCCTATGAAGACGCATTTCTCCGCTTTGGGTTCCAGCTTTTCAGGCTGAAGCTTTTTGACATAAGCATCACATCCCCAAACTTTAAGAAACGACAGCTTTGGCTTCTTGCCAAACCAAAGTTCATATGGCGTCGTCTCAACGGATTTCGATGGTGCCCTATTTAAAGTGAATGCAGCTGTCTCTAATGCATAACCCCAAAACGATAGTGGCAAATCGGCAAGAGACATCATAGATCGCACCATATCCAATAAGGTTCGATTACGACGTTCGGACACACCATTACGCTGTGGTGTTCCAGGCGGTGTCAATTGTGAAACAATTCCACACTGTCTTAAGTGACTGCCAAACTCATAACTCAGATATTCTCCTCCTCGATCAGATCGCAGGAATTTAATCTTCTTGTTACGATGATTCTCAACTTCACTCCGAAATTGTTTGAACTTTTCAAATGTTTCAGACTTGTGTTTCATTAAGTAAATATACCCATATCTACTTAAGTTATCAGTGAAGGTGAGAAAATAACGATAACCACCGCGCGCCTCAATACTCATCGGACCACACACATCAGTATGTATGATTTCCAATAAGTCACTTGCCCGTTCCATTGTTCCAGAGAACGGCGTTTTAGTCATCTTGCCCATGAGGCATGGCTCACATGTGTCAAGTGATTCAAAATCAAGTGACTCCAAAAGTCCATCAGCATGGAGCTTCCTCATGCGTTTAACGCCAATATGACCTAAACGGCAGTGCCACAAGAAAGTGGTATTATCATTATCAATTCTACATCTTTTGGCATCAATGTTATGAACATGTGTATCATTACTATAGAGATTCAATAAGAATAAACCCCTCACATTGGGTGCATGACCATAAAAGATATTACTCATATAAATAGAACAACCATTATTCTCTGATTTAAATGAGTAACCGTCTCGCAATAAACAAGATCCAGATATAATGTTCATGCTTAACGCAGGCACCAAATAACACTTATTTAGGTTCATCACTAATCCCGACGGTAATCGAAGAGCGAGCGTGCCGACGGCGATCACATCAACCTTGGAACCATTTCCCACGCGCATCGTCACTTCGTCCTTTGCCAGCCTCCGTTTATTCCGCAGTTCCTGTTTTGAGTTGCAAATATGAGCAACCGCACCGGTATCAAATACCCAGGCACTACAACGAGAGTTGGTAAGGTACACATCAATAACATGTATATCATATATACTTTGTTTGTTGTTGGCCGCCTTCTTGTCAGCCAAATACTTGGGGCAATTCCGCTTCCAGTGTCCAGTTCCCTTGCAATGAAAACACACAGTTTCTGGTTTGGGTCCAGCCTTGGGTTTCTTCACGAGAGGAGCAACTGCTTTGCCACTCTTCTTGGAGTTACCCTTCTTACCCTTGCCATTTTTCTTGAAACTAGTGGTTTTATTGACCATCAACACTTGATGCTCCTTCTGAATTTCAGACTCAGCGGCTTTCAGCATCGCAAACAGCTCGGCGACTGACTTGTTCATCCCGTGCATGTTATAGTTCAACACGAAGCTCTTGTAGCTAGGTGGCAATGATTGAAGAACTCTGTCAGTGATAGCCTCTGGCGGAAGGGGCATCCCTAACTCAGCCAGACGGGTGGAGTACCCAGACATTCTGAGCACGTGATCACTGATAGACCCGTTCTCCTCCATCTTGCAAGCATAGAATTTGTCGGAGATCTCATATCTCTCGATCCGGGCATTCTTCTGAAAGATAAACTTCAACTCTTGGAACATCTCATATGCTCCATGACGTTCAAAACGTCTTTGAAGTCCCGGTTCTAAGCCATACAACATTGCACATTGAACTATTGAGTAATCATCAGAACGAGCCTGCCAGGCGTTCACAACGTCTAGAGACTCAACTGGAGCGGGTGGATCACCAAGCGGTGCATCAAGGACATAAGCCTTCTGGGAAGCCGTAAGGAAAATCCTTAGATTACGGGCCCAGTCCACAAAGTTACTTCCATCATCTTTCAACTTAGCTTTCTCTAGGAACGCATTAAAATTCAGGGGTGCTACTGCGCGAGCCATGATCTACAACATAAATATAGCAAAGACAACTTAGACTATTGTTCTAGATAATGAGTTTAGTTTAATCATATTACTTAAAAAACTCCCACTCAAATTGACATCCCTCCGGTCATTCGAGTGTAACATGATCCAAATCCACCAACTCAAGTCCGATCATCACGTGAGTTGAGGTGGTTTCAATGGTGAACATCTTCATGTTGATCATATCTACTATATGACTCATGTTCGACCTTTCGGTCTCTTGTGTTCCGAGGCCATGTCTGTACATGCTAGGCTCGTCAAGTTTAACCCGAGTGTTCCGCACGTGTAACATGGCTTACACCCGTTGTATGCGAACGTAGAGTCTATCACACCCGATCATCACGGCGTGTCTCGAAACGACGAACTTTCGCAACGGTGCACACTTGGGGAGAACACAATTTTATCTTGAAATTTAAGTGAGGGATCACCTTATAATGCTACCGTCGTCCTAAGCAAAATAAGATGCATAAAAGGATTAACATCACATGCAAATCATAAGTGACATGATATGGCCATGAACTTGTGCTTTTGATCTCCATCTCCAAAGCACCGGCATGATCTCCATCGTCACCGGCATGACACCATGATCTCCATCATCTTGATCTCCATCAACGTGTCGCCATAAGGTTGTCGCGCCGACTGTTGCTTCCACGACTATTGCTAACGTTTAGCGATAAAGTAAAGCATTACATAGCGCTTAATGATTGACACGCAGGTCATACAATAATTAAAGACAACTCTATGGCTCCTGCCAGTTGCCGTACTCATCGACATGCAAGTCGTGATATTCTATACATCACATGATCATCTCATACATCACATATATCTCATCATGTAATTGGCCATATCACATCACAACATACCCTGCAAAAACAAGTTAGACGTCCTCTAATTGTTGTTGCAAATTTTACGTGGCTGCTACGGGTTTGCAAGAACCGTTCTTACCTACGCAAAACCACAACGTGGTGTAGTGATTGCTTTTTGATCTTCTAAAAGAACCCTCTTCATTGAAATCGATTCAACTAAAGTGAGAGAGACAGACACCCGCTAGCCATCTTTATGCAACGAAGTTACATGTTAGTTGAAGGAACCTGTCTCGCGTAAGTGTACGCATAATGTCGGTCCGGGCCGCTTCATCTCACAGTTCCGCCGAATCAAATATCAACTAGTAACGGCAAGCAATATGTATACACCCACGCCCACAACTCGTTTGTGTTCTACTCGAGATCTCATCTACGCATAGACCTAGCTCAGATGCCACTGTTGGGGAACGTTGCATGGGAAACAAAAATTTTCCTACGCACACACAAGATCTATCCATGGTGATGAGCATCTACGAGAGGGAGAGTGAATCTACATACCCTTGTAGATCGCTAAGCGGAAGCGTTTAAGAAACGCGGTTGATGTAGTCGAACGTCTCCGCGATCCAAATCGCAAGTCGTCCCTCGATCCGATCACGAATTAGCGCCGAACGGACGGCACCTCCGCGTTCAACACACGTACGGCTTGATGACGCCTTCACCTCCTCGATCCAGCGAGCGATGGTGAAGTAGTGGTTGAGTTCCAGCAGCACGACGGCGTGGTGATGGTGGTGAGGAACAATCTCTGCAGGGCTTCGCCAAGCACTACGGAGATTATGACGGAGGAACTAGAGGGTTAGGGTTGCCGCACACGGCTTGGGGAAATCTTGATGTATCCCGTGTGCTAGCCCTGCCCCTCTATTTATATGTTGAGCCTTGGGGTCTAAACTTGGAGTAAAAGCCTCCTCCAGGTCGGTTTTGCCCGCACAAGGTCGGTTTGGCCCGCAGGAAAAGAGTCAAACTCGGATCCCTGCCGAACCGCGCACAGCCGCGCACAAGCGGTAGTACCGCTCACAAGCGGTAGTACCGCTTGGGCGGTAGTACCGCTTCAGACAAGCGGTAGTACCGCTCGGGCGGTAGTACCGCTTACGCGGCAGCAAAACTACTTTTGCACTTTCCAATACCTCGTGGGCTTTATCCCTTTGGCCCATATAAAGTGTTGCTGCACCCGAACACTTCGGTAAACATCCGGAACCCCTTCCGGTGAACTCCGGAACCCTTCCGGAGATCAAAACACTATTATCACATATATCAATCTTTACCTCCAGACTATTCCGGAGATCCTCGTCATGTCCGGGATCTTATCCGGGACTCCGAACAACTTTCGGTCACCAACATAATAACTCAATTATACTAATCGTCACCAAACGTTAAGTGTGTAGACCCTGCGGGTTCGAGAACTATGTAGACATGACCGAGACACCTCTACGGCCAATAACCAATAGCGGGACCTGGATGCCCATATTGGCTCCTACATATTCTACGAAGATCTTTTATCGGTCGAACCTCTATGTCAAGGATTCAGTTAATCCCGTATGTTGTTCCCTTTGTTCTTCGGTATGTTACTTGCCCGAGATTCGATCGTCGGTATCTCTATACCTAGTTCAATCTCGTTACCGGCAAGTCTCTTTACTCGTTCCGTAATACAAGATCTCGTGGCTAACACTTTAGTCACATTGCTTGCAAGGCTCATTGTGATGTTGTATTACCGAGTGGGCCCTGAGATACCTCTCCGTCATACGGAGTAACAAATCCCAGTCTTGATCCATGCCAACCCAACAGACACCCTCGGAGATACCTGTAGAGCACCTTTATAGTCGCCCAGTTACGTTGCGATGTTTGATACACACAAGGTATTCCTCCGGTGTCAGTGAGTTGCATGATCTCATGGTCAAAGGAACAGATACTTGACATGCAGAAAACAATAGCAATAAACTAACACGATCATACGCTATGTTCGTAGTTTGGGTCTTGTCCATCACATCATTCTCCTAATGATGTGATCCCGTTATCAAATGACATCTCATGTCAATGGCTAGGAAACCTTAACCATCTTTGATCAACGAGCTAGTCAACTAGAGGCTTACTAGGGACACAGTGTTGTCTATGTACCCACACATGTATTTGAGTTTCCAATCAATAAAATTATAGCATGGATAATAAACGATTATCATGAACAAGGAAATATAATAATAACCAATTTATTATTGCCTCTAGGGCATATTTCCAACAAACATGTCATAGTTTAGGGGCTTCTTTTGATTCATAGGATAGAAAATGCATAGGAATAGGAAACTTGCTATGATTCTTATTATACTTGTTATGATTCTTATTATACTTGTTCCGAATTATACTTGTTATGATTCTTATTATACTTGTTAATTATATGATTCTTATTATACTTGTTATGATTCTTATATTATACTTGTGCCGAAATATACTTGTTATGATTCTTATTATACTTGTTCTAAAATATACTTGTTATGATTCTTATTATACTTGTTCTAAAATATACTTGTTGCAGCAGTATTTAACACATTTGTTCCATTTTGTTGTTGCAGTAGTGACAAGCACTGTCGAAAACTCATGGAGTTCCTTCGCAGCGGCATATATTTTGCTAGCGTTGATATAACGAATGACAAGATCAAGATGAGGCGCACCTGGGGTATTGAGATACCAGCTGAATGCCACATTGATCTTCAGGGCAGGTTCAGGCTTGAGCATGACAAGACTTCAATGGCTGATATGGCAGCCGCCCTGATCGACGAGGACTACGCTGATATGAAGACAAAATTCCCCAAGTCAGGGCACCAACATTGGGAGAAGACCCCACTTGACCCTATCAACATTGAGTATGCAGCAATAGATGGGTACGTTGCATACGAGTTGTACCGCAGGATTGGAATCTTCAATTATGGGCAGCGTCACCTCGTACAGCTAGTATCTCCTGCTTGGGGGTATTCTGATCCGGACGACGAGTAGTGTTTGCAATGGCGAACACTTTTATCTCTATTATGTAGTGCTTGGGGGTCTCCTGATTCGGACGAGTAGGTTTGCAATCCGGAAGAGTAGGATTGGTATCTTCAATTATGCAGTACTTTCTGTAATGGATATCTGAACTATTATTTCTATTATGTCCCTGTTTAAGTACGGTTTTGTGTGTAAGAATATTTAGTATGATGCGAGCAAGCTTTCTAAAGCATTGTGATGTATGTGATGAAGATTGTCCATGGTTACGGCGCAATAAGCAAGGGACACACGCGAAGAAAGAGTGAAGACTTTCTCTTCACAACTATTCTGATGATGGCTTTGATCTACAATATCACTGCAGTTAAATATAATATTAACTAAAATTATCAAAGTATTTATTTGTTAAAAAGAATGAACTAAAAAGAATCAACTAAAATATTAACTAAAAAGAATGAACTAAAAAGAATCAACTAAAACATTAACTAAAAAGAATGAACTAAAAAGAATCAAAATAATATTAACTAAAATTATCAAAGTATTTATTTGTTTAAAAGAATGAACTAAAAAATTGAAATTCTTTTGTAACAGATGAGTTTTCGTCCGAAACCCTGACACTTCGAAAGAGATTGTCCAGTTTGTACACGAAGTGCATCCAGTTTTTGCCGTAACCCTCTCAACTTTTTAGCACATGCTATGTGGGTGAAATGATGATACCATGCCAACCTTGCAACCATTTCAGAGTTCATTTGCAGTGCTTTTCATTTCAGGGTCATTTTAGCTCAAAATAAATCATGAAATGCATGAAAAATAGAAAATGAAGTCAGAAAAGGTTTGAAAAGTGATGATGTGGCTTTGAATGGTGCATATTGAATGCAGAAAAAGTCTTGAGTTCAAATATGTTTAAAAAATTGAAATCCTTTTGTAACAGAAGAGTTTTTGTCCAAAACCCTGACACTTCGAAAGAGATTGTCCAGTTCGTACACGAAGTGCATCCAGTTTTTGCCGTAACCCTCTCAACTTTTTAGCACATGCTACGTGGGTGAAATTATGATACCATGCCAACTTTCAACCATTTCAGAGTTCATTTGCAGTACTTTTCAATCTCAGGGTCATCTTAGCTCAAAATAAATCATGAAATGCATGAAAAATAACAAATGAAGTCAGAAAAGGGTTGAAAAGTGATGATGTGGCTTTGAATGGTGCATATTGAATGCAGAAAAAGTCTTGAGTTCAAATATGTTTAAAAAATTGAAATCTTTTTGTAACAGATGAGTTTTTGTCCAAAACCCTGACACTTCGAAAGAGATTGTCCAGTTTGTACACGAAGTGCATCCAGTTTTTGTCATAACCCTCTCAACTTTTTGGCACATGCTATGTGGGTGAAATTATGATACCATGCCAACTTTCAACCATTTCAGAGTTCATTTGCAGTGCTTTTCAATCTCAGGGTCATCTTAGCTCAAAATAAATCATGAAATGCATGAAAAATAGCAAATGAAGTCCGAAAAGGGTTGAAAAGTGATGATGTGGCTTCGAATGGTGATTATTGAATGCAGAAAAAAAAATCTTTAGTTCAAATATGTTTAAAAAATTGAAATCCTTTTGTAACAGATGAGTTTTTGTCCAAAACCCTCACACTTCGAAAGAGATTGTCCAGTTTGTACACGAAGTGCATCCAGTTTTTGCCGTAACCCTCTCAACTTTTTGGCACATGCTATGTGGGTGAAATTATGATACCATGCCAACTTTCAACCATTTCAGAGTTCATTTGCAGTGCTTTTCAATCTCAGGGTCATCTTAGCTCAAAATAAATCATGAAATGCATGAAAAATAGCAAATGAAGTCCGAAAAGGGTTGAAAAGTGATGATGTGGCTTCGAATGGTGATTATTGAATGCAGAAAAAAAAATCTTTAGTTCAAATATGTTTAAAAAATTGAAATCCTTTTGTAACAGATGAGTTTTTGTCCAAAACCCTCACACTTCGAAAGAGATTGTCCAGTTTGTACACGAAGTGCATCCAGTTTTTGCCGTAACCCTCTCAACTTTTTGGCACATGCTATGTGGGTGAAATTATGATACCATGCCAACTTTCAACCATTTCAGAGTTCATTTGCAGTGCTTTTCAATCTCAGGGTCATCTTAGCTCAAAATAAATCATGAAATGCATGAAAAATAGCAAATGAAGTCCGAAAAGGGTTGAAAAGTGATGATGTGGCTTCGAATGGAGCATATTGAATGCAGAAAAAATCTTTAGTTAAAAACTTTAATAGTAAAATGAATTTTCATAAAGTATATTTTGTTACAAGCTTTAATAGAAACTAAAAAGCTTTTATAAAACTCTAATAGCAAAAGGAATCAACTAAAAAAACCAATAAAAAATAAAACTTATGCAACTAAAATGATATAAAATTTATGCAAATAAAATTATATAACTAAAAATAACATATGCAAAAAATAACAATAAAATCATAATATATGCAAAAAAAGGCCCGCCTACTAGGCACAACGGCCTGCATACGACTAGAATCCCTACAAATGGGCCAGGATGCAGGCCCGCAGTGCTAGCAGGCCCAACAGGGCGTCAAATAGGCATGTACTGCCCGCATTAGAGAGGAGCTCGAGAGAGCACCGACCGCAGCACTTATAAACCACTCCGAGCCCCTCTCGACTAGCGAGGTGGGACTAAACTTTTGGTACGGGAAGCACAGCCTTTTAGTCCCGGTTGGTGGCTCGAGCCGGGACTAATGCCCCCCTTTAGTCCCGGTTGGAGCCACCAACCGGGACTAAAGGTCCCTGCTTCCCGCCCTTTGAGCTGCTGAAAATTGACCTTTAGTCCCGGTTGGTGGCACCAACCGGGACTAAAGGGTGGCATTAGTCCCGGTTGGTGGCTCCAACCGGGACTAAAGGTGGGGCTATATAAGCGGGACTTAGCAGTTTTTCCAATTCATTGCAGTTTCTTCTCTTCTTGGCGCCGACGACGACATCGACGCCACCAGGCTGCCGGATTTTGCCGTCGCCCTACCGTCCCCGAGCCCGCTGACCGTCGCCGGCGCCAGACCTCCTCGCGCGCCCTCCTCCCCGTCGCCGTCGCCGCGCCCTGCCCCGCCGTCGCCGTCGCCCTGCCCCGCCGTCGTCGTCGCTGTCGCCGTCGCCTGGCCCGCCGTCGCCGTCGCCTCGCCCTGCCCCACCGTCGTCGCGCCCCTGCCCCTACGCCGTCGTCGCCGTCACTGCGCCCTGCCCCTACGTCGCCGTCGCCTCGCCCTGCCCCGCCGTCGCCGTCGCCGTCGCCTCACCCTTCCCCGCTATCGCCCCCCTGCCCCGTCGCCGTCGCCGCGCCCCTGCCGGCCTCGACGTCGCCGCGCCGGCCCCTGCCCCCATAGTGAGCCCATTGAACATGGCTTGCATGTTGATGCTGATGGCTAGCTTGTTGCTTTTTGAAATTGCCGTATCGCCTTATTACTTATATATGTTTACCGTATCGCCGTATTGCTGTTTTTAGAAATTGCTATATCCCGTATCGCCATACCCGTATCATTGTCGCTGTATCGGTGCTTCATAGGTTGGCAGTCCCACCATATGAACATAATGCACTTGAGAATTTTCATATGTTCGTAGAATAATAACTTCGACATGAGGGGGGTGGGGGTCCGCAAGTATCCTCGAGGACCATGAGAGAGGCGGTCTCGGGTTCAAACCCGTTTCAGTAATACCCGAACCCGAAACCCACCATCCCCGTCAAAATACTACGCTAAGCATATTGGGCCATTCAGCCTTCACTACAAACGACCATCAGAGAGGCGGTCCTGGTCGTGCTCCGTTGTGGCACTTGCATGCACCGTGTTATCACCCTTCGCGTGTGCCGTCCTGGTCGTGCTCCGCTGTGGCACTTGAAGCTGCCCTGATGCCCGACGGCGGATGGTCGATGCGCCCACCTGGCGAACGCGTAGCTTGGTCGGCAGCTAGAAATGGTCGATTTTGATATAAAAATCGTCTAAATCCGAGGTCATATGCAATTTGTGTGGTCAAAACAAGATTAAGGACAAAAGGGGGGAGGAGTCCTCGACGATTGTCTGAAACTGACTGTTATAAAACTTGTGAACTTTGCATGATGTTTCCCACTAATCCATCTCTCATGGTTGTATATTGCCACGTTGTAATATTTGCAGAAACTATGGCGGACAGAGACTTAGAAAAAGAACAGTTGTTGGGGGATATAATACGAGAGGGTGATATCGATCTCACCTGCTTGCCGTTTCTCAACGAGACCGATGGTGAGGAAAGAGAGGATGGCGGCTCCGGTGAGGAGGAAGGAGATCATGACTGCTTCGGTGATCGACCTGGGGACGAAGGAGATCATGACGTCTCCGGTGATCGACTGGAGAAGGGAGCCATAACTGCTTCAAAGTCCGGCGAGGTATATATTAATTAATCCTCTGCTGACTAGATGCATTAATTTTTTTGTATGTACATATATTAACGCTCCTTTCTTCTTTTAATTAGCCATCCGGATCGAGCTCCACTTCGGTAAGGAGACGAGGCCCGATGAGAAGGTTGGACGCACAAGAAAGGTTCACGATCGAAGAAGTCTCTCCAGAAGGCCAACCGATTGCTCCCTACCGGACCAAGAACAAATTTATACATCAGTGCGGAGTGGTTGTTAGGGACATCGTCCCGATCAGCTGCCAAGAATGGAATAAGAAGAAGGACCCTCAAGTTCCTTATGTCAACGATAGACTGAAAGATGATCTTTGGACCAATCTGATGACAAATTTCAGTCTACCGCTAGAGGAGGATCCGAATAACCCAGTTATACAGTGAAAGGTCAGGGCGTTTGCTCTTAAGAAGATGGCAGAACTATTCAAGAACTGGAAGAAAGTATTGAACAGGAAGTTTGTCGAGAAAGACAAGACTCTAGAATTCAGAGGTCAATATGAGAAGATGAGAGATCACTGGCCCGCATTTGTGGCCTACAAGAAATCGGAGAAGGCTAAGAACATGTCACTTACAAATAAGAAAAATGCCGCAAGGAAGGAGTATCACCATGTTACGGGGTCAGGTGGCTACAGAAAAGCCCGGCCTATGTGGGACAAAGCTGGGCAAGACCTGCTTGCTAAAGATGTCCAACCAGAGACATTGCACTGGCCAGATCGGGCAAGGATGTGGTTCTTCGGGGTTGGGGGAACATTGGACCCAGAAACAGGGAAGTGTGTCTGGACGAAAGCTCAACTTGCAATACCATTCAAAAAGCTTGAGGAAACAATCAAGAAATCGCTGGAAGGGACGTTCGTTCCCGACAGAGAGAAGGACGAGCTGTCATTTGCCCTCGGGAATCCTGAACACCCTGGACGAACACGAGGCACATCAGGCTCCGTTCCGTGGAAGGTTGGGTTTCCCGACAACGCTGGTTACAGAAGCCGACAGAGAAAGAAGAAAGAGGAAGCAAGCGAAATGCAGAAGTTGAATGAATGATTAGCGAAACTAGAGGCACTTGAGAGCCAGCGAGCTACCGGCCAACCATCTCAGCGGCACGAAGATCCTTCATTGGAGACTACCCACGATGCTACCCCACCATCTCAGCGGAGAAGCAGCGTGGCTTCCACTGAGCTCGTTCATCCTGATAGCACGGCTCCTCGCTACCCCGTGGATGGTATCACGCATAATGAACATTGTGTGCTAATGGCGAAATGCCATAACTTGACCTTTAAGGCGGCGGTCGGCTCTGTCTTACCTCCTCGACCTGATGCAACTTTCCATTGCACTCCGGTTCCAGCTGGGTTTGCTATTGTCGGGGTGGATGAAATAATGGACGGATTTGATGGGCTGGAGCTTGAGTACCCTACAGGTGAAGGGGAGCTTCTTCTTTGACATGCCTTAAGGACTACCTGTCTATGGAGAAAGGAACACATCGTGCTTCCATACTGGACGCCGCCTCAGCAGACTCAGGCGGAGGAGGCCCCGGTGCCTGAGTCGTCTCCGGTGCATCAGCCGTCTCCGGTGCGTCAACCGTCTCCGGTGCGTCAGCCGTCTCCGCTGCCTGAGCCGTCTCCGGCGCGTCAGCCGTCTCCGGCGCGTCAGCCGTCTCCGCCGCCTCAACGAACTACGACGGAGGAGGCCCCTCAGCAGAATCCTACTCCGCCTCAGCTGTCTCCGCCGCGTCATCGAACTCCACCTCCTCCGCCGCCTAAGCAACAGCGGAAGAGAGGCGACGCCGCTCCGATGGCTAGCAGCAGTACGAAACAGAGGAGATTCAGATACGGCCCAAGCCTCAAGCCTCTTCCCAAGTTACCCTACGAGAGGTCTGAGGAGGAACTCGACGAGATCGTGGATGCCGATGTGAAACGTCAGCTCGCACCGAAACGCCCACCTGAAGAGGAGAAAATAGATCCGGTGAAAGCGAAGCGAACTCTAGATGCCCTTAGGCGACCACCACCGCCTCCGCTGCCATCAAACTATGACCGATGTATTCAAAAGAAACATGATCAAGCGAGGCGGTCGGGAAGCTTAAGTAGAAGTGGCTCAAGAAGTGCGAAAACAATTCCCCAGCTCGGTGAACAAGAACTGCAATCGTGCCCTCCGCTCAAGGTGGTTACCGATATCGCTAATGTTCCAGAGAAAGCGGCCGATGGTCTTGCTATCACTGCTGATGATTACTTACCCGATTCGGTACAGTTCGAAACGGCTGAGGTAGTACCATCCTTAAGCTACGAGCACGGGAAGCCTCTCGTCACACGTGAGGAGCTCAAGGGTCTACCAACGAGGATGCGACATTTGCATGAATGGTACTTGGAAGCCTGCAAGGAGGGGAAGAACGAAATCTTGGTGGGAATAAAAAATGAGCACTTCTTCAATGGAAAGCAGATGTTGTTCATTGAATTCGTAGAAATTTTTCATTTATACAACCAAAAGGAGCTCGACAAAACTATCGTCAGTTCCTATTGTCTGTAAGTATTTTTTCTGTAATTAAGTCTCTAGCTCAGCTCGTTCATTGCATGTATTAATTATCCTCACACTATATTATGCAGAATGAAGATCCTCGAATGCAAACAACTACAAATCTATGACATTGGGTTCATTGACCCAAATTTCAAAAATGAACGTACGTTACAAGATTATCCCGCCGATACAGAGAAAAACTTGCTAGATGCGTTACTTGGACAACAAACCAGAAAGGAAATACTATTTCCTTACAACTTCAAGTGAGTGTTACTATCTTGTGCACATTCTGTTTCGCTTACTCGAGGTTAAGTGCAATTAACGAGTTATGCGTGCGCAGTTTCCACTTTATTCTGCTAGACATTCAGCTTGAAGAGGGAAAAGTAACTGTCTTGGACTCGAGACGTGAAGACCCTAAGGAGTGGACGAGCATGAGGGAAATGCTTCAGAAGTAAGTTCAATCATTATCGCACCATATCGGCAACTTTCGTTCATTTCCTGATATCAAGTAATCATTTTCTTTGCCGGACAGGGTTTGGAAAAAGTTCACCAAACAGGTTAAGGGTGTCAAATGGAAAAAAGAGCTGAAATTTGTACACCACAAAGTAAGTACTAATCTAGTACCGTGCATCTCTCATTGATTCTAGTTTCAATACCATTAGCATGCTTGATTATCATTTTGATTGAACTCTATTCTCGTAAAGTGCTTGTAGCAGGCACCCGGGACTAATTTATGTGCTTACTACGTTTGCGAGTTCATTCGCCACTCGACCACTGAGCGGGGCCGGGGCATATCTTTAGAACAATTTGAAGTACGTAAACAATATTCACATTTTTATTTTATTACCATCAATTGTGTTGAGTTTTATTGACCCCCTTCTTTAAATTAGATCTGGCAGAAGCGGGACGAACTCCTACCAACTAATCGCGTACGAGCAATTCAAGAGGAATTGGCGGGATTCTTTATTGAGCATGTCATACCTAAAGACGGAGAATGCCATCAGGATTGGTAATAGAAGTTAGGATCATAAGAGATGTTATATTGTATATATGCATGAACGTGTACTATATGTAATAGCGTCGAATAGATTTACGAAAACTTGTTGCATATTGTTCGACCAAGCACGGAGAAAGAGAGGTCACTTCTCTCTATATATTGATCATGACGATGTTGTGTAATGGTTCCTTCATTGCTATATGTAGTAGCTAGCGTCGAGTTGAATGAAAAGCGTAAAATAAAAATGGTAAACACAAAAATAAAAGGGGGAAACACAATAGGAAAACCCCTAAATCCCTCCTTTCAAAAAAAAAAACCCAGCGCCTGGCAGGTGCTGACGCGTGGCTGCCTTTTAGTCCTGGTCGGTGTTACCAACCGGGACTAAAGGTCCTCCTGCCTGGGCGCCCCGCAGCGGCCACGTGGAGCCCCTTTGGTCCTGGTTCGTAAGCAAACCAGGACTAAAGGTTTTGGGTATTAGTCCCGTTTGGTTTGTCCCGGTTCCAGAACCGGGACTAAAGGCCCTCTGGAACCGGGACTACTGCCCTGTTTTCTACTAGTGAGGACGCCCCCCCCCCCCCCCGCTGTGCAAATTAAGTACACCTCAAATTAACCTCCATGCTTGCAAAGGAATGATTAACACTTACGAAAGGATATGCGCGGATGGCTTACGTAGGATGATAAGGCAGGAGAATCGCTTCCTTGTCCTTATTAGCGATCATGAAGCCGCCGATGTACTTGCTCGCATAGTCACGGTGCTCTTTGCAGACTGCCAAGAAGCTCTCGTGCATATGGTACGGGTCCACGACGCAGATATATTTTATGTTCTCGATCTTGATGAAGTAGTTGAGATACAGCGCATACATGCGGATGAACTGGAAATCCAGCTTGGTCATGTGGAACATGTCGTAGATGTAGTCAAATCGCAGGATGAACTTATCCGCGGGCCATCCCTCGATGTACAACTTCCCACCCGGCACCTGAGCCGCGTAAAGCGGGTAACCTGGTTTTTCCGAGATGAGAAGGCTTTTCTCTCTGGCCAGCACATCATCATGAAGTCTCCTTAGATCATTGTTCAGTATGTCCTCTAGCGCTTTCTGAGGTAGGATCGGGTGGCCGGCGACATGGAAACGCTCCGCACCTACGACAGGTATTCTGTCTACCTCCCGGGGCTTCAGAGGCGTCTGGCTGCTTGAAGCAGCTCTGGCGCCTTTAGAGCCTTTCCTCTCCGGTCTCCTCCTTTGCTTCTTGGCGGGTGGCGGTAGTGAGCCCACCATACCTTCCCTAACCACCACCCCCAGTGTCGTCGGGCTAATCAGTGGACGGCCCTCGGGTTGTTGCTGGGTAGAGGCGGCATCTGGAGGCGTCTCCTGCGAGGATCGCTTGAAGAGAGACTTTTTGCATTCCGCCTTAGGACATTCCGGCTCCGGCAAATCAGGCAGCATCAAGTCATCATCTCCACGCTCATAGCCCGAGTCTTCGTCGTCCCGAGCCATCAATCCTCCATCATCATAGGCGGTATTGAAATACTTGTCTGGGTCATCATCATCCTCCTCCATGTCATCATCAGCATTTGCTTCTTCGACAACGGGGGCGACGTCATCTGGCACTAATGGAGGCTCTCCCTCATGTCGTCCGCTATCACCCGCCACGACAGGTGCAGGTAATTTGGTAGGTGGGGTGGTGTTCATACCTTCTTGAGAAGCTGTCGTTGGTGTGATACTGGGCGCCTCGACACGAAGAAGAGTCTTTGGCCAAGGCAAGAACCAGCTCTTGCATGCGCCAATCCGTTGAGGGGTCTCCTCGTCATTGACTGGTACTGGAGGAGGCAAATCCTTGAAGCCCACTAAGACACTGGCCACGTTAACCTTGAAGACGCCATCGGGCATCTCTCGGTTGTGGAACATGCGTTCCTTCGGCTTCACGATCGTTGCCTTTCCCACGGCCACCTTCTGGCCCTTGATGTCGTACTGTAGGGTGCACGGGGTATCGTTGGCCTACGAAGACATGTCTGCGACGTCAAACATCCGAAAGGCAACTGAAATGGAAGACTATATAGACATGCTGGTGAAAAGGGTATGACGCGTAATTACCGTGAGGGCGTCGAGCTCAGCCATAGATGAAGGCCCGCCGAGCATGCCAGAGTTGGAGGTCGGGCTGCTATGAACAGGAGCGGGACCTTTTGCGGTTGCTTGAGCAGGTGCTGGTGGTGTGATGTTCACCGAATTGCTCCCGACGTAGCTGGGAAGGGGAAAGTCCTCTGGCCCTTTCTCTGGATTGCTCTTTGACCAATCGATAATTGCCAGAATCAAGCTGGTAATTATTGCAGATTGGAAGTCATTGACCCTTGCATTGACTACCCCGAGCAACTCTTCTTTGGTCTCAGCTTTGGTCTTATTGACCGCAATCGCGACCTTCTCGTCGATGGTCTACTGGTTGAGCGCCCGTCTCTTCCTTCTTTCCTCTGGCTCCTCGCGGTAGCACGTCTTCCACGAGGCGCCATCTCCGACGCCGTGCACATGTCCATAGGACGGCGGTTGGTCCTCCGGGACTTTTTTCAGTATGTTCAGGGCCCGGTTGAAATGGGTGTCCCACTTGGGCCTCGCCGACGACTGTGATGACTCGTCGCTTTCGGCTGCCTTTTGGTGCTGCTCTTTCTGCAAAAGGAACGTGGATGGTTTACTAATAATGTGACAAAACTTGTAGTCGAATTGATTGGAAGCTAATTAATATGATAATGTGGTAATATAACAATTACCAGAAGTCTCATGAACTCCCTCGTGTTCAGGTCCGTGTAAAAGATCTTCTTGACGCGGTCCCACTTGTACCGGGCCCTGATCCCGTCACGCTCCAGCGGGTCGGTGAACTCCGCCAAGGAGTCTGGGATTCCGTGACTTTCACGTTCGGCGTCCTCCTTGGCCCATACGTGCCTCTTCCCCTCGTAACCACGGCTTCCGAGGCGGTGGGGAGACGTGTTCCTGGCCTAGAGCACCTTCATTTTCTCTGACTTTTTCTTGGTTTCATCTTTAGCGCAAGTCTCCTTGAATTTTTCAAAGTCCTCTTCCGTAAGTGTCGGATTGTCAGCATGAATCTTGGACCACGGTTCATTCTAATCAATCGCTTTTTTCACCCAAACTTTCCAGGCGGACAAGTCGTTGGTGAACGTCACCATCGCCTTGCTGTTTGTCTTTGTCATGTCGTCGTCGTCCCACGGTTCTTTGCTTTCTGTGCGGCCGGGGAACAGGAACCTATTGTGCAACTTCTTTAGGAGCATGTGCTCCATATGTGGTATCTTCTTCAACTTCTCGTCGTTGTGTTGGAAATATGCCCTAGAGGCAATAATAAATTAGTTATTATTATATTTCCTTGTTCATGATAATCGTTTATTATCCATGCTATAATTGTGTTGATTGGAAACTCAAATACATGTGTGGGTACATAGACAACACTGTGTCCCTAGTAAGCCTCTAGTTATCTAGCTCGTTGATCAAAAGATGGTGAAGGTTTCCTAGCCATGGACATAAGATGTCATTTGATAACGGGATCACATCATTAGGAGAATGATGTGATGGACAAGACCCAAACTATAAACATAGCATATGATCGTGTCAGTTTATTGCTATTGTTTTCTGCATGTCAAGTATCTGTTCCTATGACCATGAGATCATGCAACTCCCTAACATCGGAGGAGTACCTTGTGTGTATCAAACATCGCAACGTAACTGGGTGACTATAAAGATGCTCTACAGGTATCTCCGAGGATGTCTGTTGGGTTGGCATGGATCAAGACTGGGATTTGTTACTCCGTGTGACGGAGAGGTATCTCAGGGCCCACTCGGTAATACAACATCACAATGAGCCTTGCAAGCAATGTGACTAAAGTGTTAGCCACGAGATCTTGTATTACGGAACGAGTAAAGAGACTTGCCGGTAACGAGATTGAACTAGGTATAGAGATATCGACGATCGAATCTCGGGCAAGTAACATACCGAAGAACAAAGGGAACAACATACGGGATTAACTGAATCCTTGACATAGAGGTTCGACCGATAAAGATCTTCGTAGAATATGTAGGAGCCAATATGGGCATCCAGGTCCCGCTATTGGTTATTGATCGTAGAGGTGTCTCGGTCATGTCTACATAGTTCTCGAACCCGCAGGGTCTACACACTTAACGTTTGGTGACGATTAGTATAGTTGAGTTATTTTTTTGGTGACCGAAGGATTGTTCGGAGTCCCGGATAAGATCCCGGACATGACGAGGATCTCCGGAAGAGTCCGGAGGTAAAGATTGATATATGTGATAATAGTGTTTTGATCTCCGGAAGGGTTCCGGAATTCACCGGAAGGGGTTCCGGATGTTTACCGAAGTGTTCGGGTGCAGCAACACTTTATATGAGCCAAAGGGGTAAAGCCCACGAGGTATTGGAAAGTGCAAAAGGAAGTTTTGTTGCTGCCTTAAGCGGTACTACCGCTGGTAAGGCAGTACTACCGTGTAAGCGGTACTACCGCTTGTGTGAAGCGGTACTACCGCACAAGCGGTACTACCGCTCGTGAGCGGTACTACCGCTTGTACGCGATACTGCTGGAATCCGAGTTAGACTCTTTCCGTGCGGGCCAAACCGACCTTGTGCGGGCAAAACCGACCTTGTGGAGGCTTTCTCTCCAAGTTTAGACCCCAGGGCTCAACATATAAATAGAGGGGCAAGGCTAACACACGAGAGACATCAAGATTTCCCAAGCCGTGTGCCGGCAACCCTAACCCTCTAGTTTATCCTCCGTCATAATCTCCGCAGTGCTTGGCAAAGCCCTGCAGAGATTGTTCCTCACCACCATCACCACGCCGTCGTGCTGCCGGAACTCATCCACTACTTCACCATCGCTCGCTGGATCGAGGAGGTGAAGGCGTCATCAAGCCGTACATGTGTTGAACGCGGAGGTGCCGTCCGTTCAGCACTAGTTCGTGATCGGATCGAGGGACGACTTGCGATTTGGATCGCGGAGACGTTCGACTACATCAACCGCGTTTCTTAACGCTTCCGATTAGCGATCTACAAGGGTATGTAGATTCACTCTCCCTCTCGTAGATGCTCATCACCATGGATAGATCTTGTGTGTGCGTAGGAAAATTTTTGTTTCCCATGCAACGTTCCCGAACAGTGGCATCAGAGCTAGGTCTATGCGAAGATGAGATCTCGAGTAGAACACAAAAGGGTTTTGTGGGCGTTGATATTCAGATTGCTTCCTCCCTTGGTCTTTTCTTGTTTCGGCGGTATTGTGGGATGAAGCGGCTCGGACCAACATTACTCGTACGCTTACGAGAGACCGGTTCCTTCAACTGACATGTAACTTCGTTGCATAAAGATGGCTAGCGGGTGTCTGTTTCTCCCACTTTAGTCGGATCGGATTTGACAAAGGCGGTCCTTGAGAAGGTTGAAAAGCAATTTTTATATCACCGTTGTGGTTTTTGCGTAGGTAAGAATCGTTCTTGCTAGATACCCGTAGCAGCCACGTAAAACTTGCAACAACAATTAGAGGACGTCTAACTTGTTTTTGCAGGGTATGTTGTGATGTGATATGGCCAATTACATGATGAGATATATGTGATGTATGAGATGATCATGTGTTGTATAGAATATCACGACTTGCATGTCGATGAGTACGGCAACTGGCAGGAGCCATAGAGTTGTCTTTAATTATTCTCGCCATTTTTGCTTTACTTTATCGCTATGAGTTAGCTATAGTCGTGGAAGCAACAGTCGGCGCGACAACCTCATGGCGACACGTTGATGGAGATCAAGATGATGGAGATCATGGTGTCATGCCGGTGACGATGGAGATCATGCCGGTGCTTTGGAGATGGAGATCAAAAGCACGAGTTCATGGCCATATCATGTCACTTATGATTTGCATGTGATGTTAATCCTTTTATGCATCTTATTTTTGCTTAGGACGACGGTAGCATTATAAGGTGATCCCTCACTTAAATTTCAAGATAAAATTGTGTTCTCCCCGAGTGTGCACCGTTGCGAAAGTTCGTCGTTTCGAGACACCACGTGATGATCGGGTGTGATAGACTCTACGTTCGCATACAACGGGTGCAAGCCAGTGTTGCACGTGCGGAACACTCGGGTTAAACTTGACGAGCCTAGCATGTACAGACATGGCCTCGGAACACAAGAGACCGAAAGGTCGAACATGAGTCATATAGTAGATATGATCAACATGAAGATGTTCACCATTGAAACCACCTCAACTCACGTGATGATCGGACTTGAGTTGGTGGATTTGGATCATGTTACACTCGAATGACCGGAGGGATGTCAATTTGAGTGGGAGTTTTTAAGTAATATGATTAACTAAACTCATTATCTAGAACAATAGTCTAAGTTGTCTTTGCTATATTTATGTTGTAGATCATGGCTCGCGCAGTAGCACCCCTGAATTTTAATGCGTTCCTAGAGAAAGCTAAGTTGAAAGATGATGGAAGTAACTTTGTGGACTGGGCCCGTAATCTAAGGATTATCCTTACGGCTTCCCAGAAGGCTTATGTCCTTGATGCACCGCTTGGTGATCCACCCGCTCCAGTTGAGTCTCTAGACGTTGTGAACGCCTGGCAGGCTCGTTCTGAAGATTACTCAATAGTTCAATGTGCAATATTGTATGGCTTAGAACCGGGACTTCAAAGACGTTTTGAACGTCATGGAGCATATGAGATGTTCCAGGAGTTGAAGTTTATCTTTCAGAAGAATGCCCGGATCGAGAGGTATGAGATCTCTGATAAGTTCTATGCTTGCAAGATGGAGGAGAACGGGTCTATCAGTGATCACATACTCAGAATATCTGGGTACTCCACCCGTCTGGCTGAATTGGGGATGCCCCTTCCGCCAGAGGCTATCACTGACAGAGTTCTTCAATCATTGCCACCTAGCTACAAGAGCTTCGTGTTGAACTATAACATGCACGGGATGAACAAGTCAGTCGCCGAGCTGTTTGCGATGCTGAAAGCCGCTGAGTCTGAAATTCAGAAGGAGCATCAAGTGTTGATGGTCAATAAAACCACTAGTTTCAAGAAAAATGGCAAGGGTAAGAAGGGTAACTCCAAAAGGAGTGGCAAAGCAGTTGCTCCTCCCGTGAAGAAACCCGAGGCTGGACCCAAACCAGAAACTGTGTGCTTTCATTGCAAGGGAACTGGACACTGGAAGCGGAACTGCCCCAAGTATTTGGCTGACAAGAAGGCGGCCAACAACAAACAAGGTATATATGATATACATGTTATTGATGTGTACCTTACCAACTCTCGTTGTAGTGCCTGGGTATTTGATACCGGTGCGGTTGCTCATATTTGCAACTCTAAACAGGAAACTGCGGAATAGACGGAGGCTGGCAAAGGATGAAGTGACGATGCGCATGGGAAATGGTTCCAAGGTTGATGTGATCGCCGTCGGCACGCTCGCTCTTCGATTACCATCGGGATTAGTGATGAACCTGAATAAATGTTATTTGGTGCCTGCGTTAAGCATGAACATTATATCTGGATCTTGTTTATTGCGAGACGGTTACTCATTTAAATCAGAGAATAATGGTTGTTCTATTTATATGAGTAATATCTATTATGGTCATGCACCCGAAGTGAGGGGTTTATTCTTATTGAATCTCGATAGTAATGATACACATGTTCATAACATTGATGCCAAAAGATGTAGAATTGATAATGATAATACCAGTTTCTTATGGCACTGCCGTTTAGGTCATATTGGCGTAAAACGCATGAGGAAGCTCCATGCTGATGGACTTTTGGAGTCACTTGATTTTAAATCACTTGACACATGCGAGCCATGCCTCATGGGCAAGATGACTAAAACGCCGTTCTCTGGAACAGTGGAACGGGCAAGTGACTTATTGGAAATCATACATACTGATGTGTGCGGTCCGATGAGTATTGAGGCGCGCGGTGGTTATCATTACTTTCTCACCTTCACTGATGACTTAAGTAGATATGGGTATATTTACTTAATGAAACACAAGTCTGAAACGTTTGAAAAGTTCAAACAATTTCAGAGTGAAGTTGAGAATCATTGTAACAAGAAGATTAAATTCCTACGATCTGATCGAGGAGGAGAGTATCTGAGTTATGAGTTTGGCAGTCACTTAAGACAGTTTGGAATTGTTTCACAATTAACACCGCCTGGAACACCACATCGTAATGGTGTGTCCGAACGTCGTAATCGAACCTTATTGGATATGGTGCGATCTATGATGTCTCTTGCCGATTTGCCACTATCGTTTTGGGGTTATGCATTAGAGACAGCTGCATTCACTTTAAATAGGGGACCATCGAAATCCGTTGAGACGACGCCATATGAACTTTGGTTTGGCAAGAAGCCAAAGCTGTCGTTTCTTAAAGTTTGGGGATGTGATGCTTATGTCAAAAAGCTTCAGCCTGAAAAGCTGGAACCCAAAGCGGAAAAATGCGTCTTCATAGGATACCCAAAAGAGACAGTTGGGTATACCTTCTACCTCAGATCCGAAGGCAAAGTGTTTGTCGCTAAAACGGAACATTTCTTGAGAAAGAGTTTCTCTCGAAAGAATTGAGTGGGAGGAAGATATAACTTGATGAGGTTGTTGAACCTTTACTTCAACCTGAGAGTAGCGCAGCGCAGAAAGATGTTTCTGTAGAGCCTACATCAGTTGAAGAGGAAGTTAATGATGATGATCATGAAGCTTTGGATCAAGTTGCTATCGAACCTCGTAGGTCGACAAGGACGCGTACTGCTCCTGAGTGGTACGGCAACCCTGTCTTAGAGGTCATGTTGTTCGACAACGATGAACCTACGAGCTATGGAGAAGCGATGATGGGCCCGGATTCCGAGAAGTGGTTAGAGGCCATGAAATCCGAGATGGGATCCATGTATGAAAACAAAGTGTGGACTTTGGAAGTATTACCTGAAGGGCGTAAGGCCATTCAGAACAAATGGATCTTTAAGAGCAAGACAGACGCGGACGGTAATGTCACCGTCTATAAAGCTCGACTTGTGGCAAAGGGTTTTTCACAAGTTCAAGGAGTTGACTACGATGAGACCTTCTCACCCGTAGCGATGCTTAAGTCCGTCAGAATCATGTTAGCAATAGCTGCCTTTTTCGATTATGAAATTTGGCAGATGGATGTCAAAACTGCGTTCCTTAACGGTTTCCTTAAGGAAGAGTTGTATATGATGCAACCAGAAGGTTTTGTCGATCCAGAGAATGTTGACAAAGTTTGCAAACTCCAGCGATCCATTTATGGACTGGTGCAAGCATCTCGGAGTTGGAATCTTCGCTTTGATGAAGTGATCAAAGCGTTCGAGTTTATACAAGTTTACGGAGAAGCTTGTATTTACAAGAAAGTGAGTGGGAGCACTATAGCGTTTCTAATATTATATGTGGATGACATATTACTGATTGGAAACAATATAGAAATGTTGGAAAGCGTGAAGGAATATTTGAACAAGAGTTTTTCAATGAAGGACCTAGGAGAAGCTGCTTTCATATTAGGCATCAAGATCTATAGAGATAGATCAAGACGTTTAATAGGACTTTCACAAAGCACATACCTTGATAAGATTTTGAAGAAATTCAAAATGGATCAGTCCAAGAAGGGGTTCTTGCCTGTTTTGCAAGGTGTGAAGTTGAGTAAGACTCAATGCCCAGTGACTGCAGAAGATAGAGAAAAGATGAGTGTCATCCCCTATGCTTCAGCCATAGGCTCTATCATGTATGCAATGCTGTGCACAAGACCCGATGTCAGCCTTGCCATAAGTATGGTCAGAAGGTTTCAAAGTGATCCAGGAATGGAACACTGGACGGCGGTCAAGAATATCCTGAAGTATCTGAAAAGGACTAAGGACATGTTTCTCGTTTATGGAGGTGATCAAGAGCTCGTCGTAAAGGGTTACGTCGATGCAAGCTTTGACACTGATCCGGATGACTCTAATCGCAAACCGGATACGTATTTATTCTTAATGGGGGTGCGGTTAGCTGGTGCAGTTCCAAGCAAAGCGTGGTAGCTGATTCTACATGCGAAGCGGAGTACATCGCTGCCTCGGAGGCGGTGAAGGAAGGTGTCTGGATGAAGGAGTTCATGACAGATCTTGGAGTAGTGCCTAGTGCGCTTAACCCAATGACTCTGTTTTGTGATAATACTGGTGCCATTGCTCTAGCCAAGGAACCAAGATTTCACAAGAGGACCAGACACATAAAGCGACGTTTCAATTCCATCCGCGATTACATCAAGGAGGACGACATAAATATTTGCAAAGTACACACGGATCTGAATGTTGCATATCCGATGACTAAACCTCTTCCAAGGGCTAAACACGAACAACACCAGAACTGCATGGGTGTTCGATTCATTACAATGTAAATCACATAGTGATGTGAACTAGATTATTGACTCTAGTGCAAGTGGGAGACTGTTGGAAATATGCCCTAGAGGCAATAATATATTAGTTATTATTATATTTCCTTGTTCATGATAATCGTTTATTATCCATGCTATAATTGTATTGATTGGAAACTCAAATACATGTGTGGGTACATAGACAACACTGTGTCCCTAGTAAGCCTCTAGTTATCTAGCTCGTCGATCAAAAGATGGTGAAGGTTTCCTAGCCATGGACATAAGATGTCATTTGATAACGGGATCACATCAGTAGAAGAAAGATGTGATGGACAAGACCCAAACTATAAACATAGCATATGATCGTGTCAGTTTATTGCTATTGTTTTCTGCATGTCAAGTATCTGTTCCTATGACCATGAGATCATGCAACTCCCTGACATCGGAGGAGTACCTTGTGTGTATCAAACGTCGCAACGTAACTGGGTGACTATAAAGATGCTCTACAGGTATTTCCGAGGATGTCTGTTGGGTTGGCATGGATCAAGACTGGGATTTGTTACTCCGTGTGACGGAGAGGTATCTCAGGGCCCACTCGGTAATACAACATCACAATGAGCCTTGCAAGCAATGTGACTAAAGTGTTAGCCACGAGATCTTGTATTACGGAACGAGTAAAGAGACTTGCCGGTAACGAGATTGAACTAGGTATAGAGATATCGACGATCGAATCTCGGGCAAGTAACATACCGAAGAACAAAGGGAACAGCATACGGGATTAACTGAATCCTTAACATAGAGGTTCGACCGATAAAGATCTTCGTAGAATATGTAGGAGCCTATATGGGCATCCAGGTCCCGCTATTGGTTATTGATCGTAGAGGTGTCTCGGTCATGTCTACATAGTTCTCGAACCCGCAGGGTCTACACACTTAACGTTTGGTGACGATTAGTATAGTTGAGTTATTTTTTTGGTGACCGAAGGATTGTTCGGAGTCCCGGATAAGATCCCGGACATGACGAGGATCTCCGGAAGAGTCCGGAGGTAAAGATTGATATATGTGATAATAGTGTTTTGATCTCCGGAAGGGTTCCGGAATTCACCGGAAGGGGTTCCGGATGTTTACCGAAGTGTTCGGGTGCAGCAACACTTTATATGAGCCAAAGGGGTAAAGCCCACGAGGTATTGGAAAGTGCAAAAGGAAGTTTTGCTGCTGCCTTAAGCGGTACTACCGCTGGTAAGGCAGTACTACCGCGTAAGCGGTACTACCGCTTGTGTGAAGCGGTACTACCGCACAAGCGGTACTACCGCTCGTGAGCGGTACTACCGCTTGTACGCGATACTGCTGGAATCCGAGTTAGACTCTTTCCGTGCGGGCCAAACCGACCTTGTGCGGGCAAAACCGACCTTGTGGAGGCTTTCTCTCCAAGTTTAGACCCCAGGGCTCAACATATAAATAGAGGGGCAAGGCTAACACACGAGAGACATCAATATTTCCCAAGCCGTGTGCCGGCAACCCTAACCCTCTAGTTTATCCTCCGTCATAATCTCCGCAGTGCTTGGCGAAGCCCTGCAGAGATTGTTCCTCACCACCATCACCACGCCGTCGTGCTGCCGGAACTCATCCACTACTTCACCATCGCTCGCTCGATCGAGAAGGTGAAGGCGTCATCAAGCCGTACGTGTGTTGAACGCGGAGGTGCCGTCCGTTCGGCACTAGTTCGTGATCGGATCGAGGGACGACTTGCGATTTGGATCGCGGAGACGTTCGACTACATCAACCGCGTTTCTTAACGCTTCCGCTTAGCGATCTACAAGGGTATGTAGATTCACTCTCCCTCTCGTAGATGCTCATCACCATGGATAGATCTTGTGTGTGCGTAGGAAAATTTTTGTTTCCCATGCAACGTTCCCCAACACGTTGATGTTGGCGGTTTCCCTGAGGATGCATCCTAGTTGATTGCCCCAGCATGAGCACGCTTCATCCGGCGCCGTTGGCTCTAATTTCTTGGGGTGCATCTCCCTGACCACAATTTGTCCGATGCCGAGCTCGTTTGGTCTTCGTGACCTCTTCTGCCTCGGTGCTTTACCGGCGCCGCTCCTCTTACGTGGAGGTCCTCGATGCTCAGCCAACCCATTGAATAGATCTCCACGCTTTCTCCACGGGTCATCCTTCTCGAGCCATCTACGATGCCCCATGTACACGATTTTCCCGGACCCGCCATCTTTCGTTGACGTAAGCTGCTGAGACGTTGTATCATCCATGCACCTCGTGCATCCGCAGTATCCGTGGCACACCTAGCCTGAGGTGTACCCGTAACCGAGATAGTCGTGCACCGTCGTCATCAGCGCGGCTCTCATATAGAAATACTCTCCTTTGCTAGCGTCCCATGTCCATGCCGGTGTTTTCCATAACGTGTCTAGCTCCTCTTTCAGAAGCCCCATATACATGTTAATATTATTTCCCGGTTGTTTCGGCCCTTGAATCAGCATGCTCATGTGTATGTACTTTGTCTTCATGCACTTCCATGGGGGGAGGTTGTACATCCATACAAAGACGGGCCATGTGCTGTGGTTGGTGTTTTGGTTTCCAAACGGATTCATGCCATCGGTACTCGCACCAAGCACGATGTTCCTTGGATCTTCTGCAGCAAATCCATATACGGCATTGAATGCTCTCCACTGGCTAGCATCTGCGAGGTGTCTCAGCTTCGGATCATCTCCATCGTCGGGCTTCTTCCTCTCCGCGTGCCAGCGCATGAGCTTTGCTTCCTTAGGATCTACGAAATACCGCTGCAGACGGGGAGTGATCGGAAAGTACCATACAACTTTCTGAGGAGCTTTCTTTCCTGCCTTCTTGTATCGAGAAGCATTGCACACTGGACAGCTGGTTTTTTCCGCGTGCTTCCCCCGATAAATGATGCAATCGTTGATGCATGCGTGGTACCTAATGTGCGGCAAATCAAAAGGGCAAACGATTTTCTTGGCCTCATCGACACTAGTAGGACACAGGTTCCCCGCAGGAAGAACTTTATTATGTAGATACTTCAAATGCTCATCGAGGCTTTTGTCTGTCCATTTGTTTTTGGCCTTCGTCTTTAGAAGTTCGAGCGTGAAACTCAAGCGGGTCACCTCGGGATCGCAACCGTCATACAATGGAGTCTTCGAGTCTACTTCAAGTTGCGCCAGCTTGGCCTCCTCTCTAGAAGCAGCTCCCTCGCTAGTCGTACTCTTGCGAAGGAGGTCTCGAACATGAGGGTCCTGCACGACTGCACTTAGTAGCGTCGAAGACTGCGGCGTGACCGCCGCCTCTTCTCCGCCATGTCCGGACTCTTCTTCGCCGTGTCCGGAATCTTCTCCGCCGCCGTCATTTCACTCTTCCCCGCCGCCATGTCCGGCGCCATCGTCTTCGTGTCGATCGGTCATCTCTTCGTCTAGCCCCATGTCGTTATTCCCTGCCATGTGGACGTCCTCATCATCATCATCTTCACTTATCCACCGAGTATAGCCATCCATGAAACCATTCATCAGCAGGTGCGCGTTCAACCTGCCACGATCAAAAGGGTCCAAAAGGACTCCTTCTTTGCATCTTGTACACGGACATCTAATCCTAGTCCGATTATTTGCATACATGTCCATCACCGCGGATTGCATGTATCGCTCCACCTTCCATCCACTGACCTTCATGACCGACTGCATGCACGGTATAACAAGAAAAAGGGTTATAAACAAAATGCATGCATGCATCAAAGTCATATAAAAATTTGGCATGACCTTGCCTAAAAATAGGACATATCGAGTTTGCTCGAAATTCACCG
>CM077665.1:16386156-16601012 GCA_039707655.1 Elymus sibiricus | reverse complement strand
CCCCCCAATTACGTTTAGCCAAATTATCCTTAGTTAGAATCACCTTCTTGTGCACAAACCACATGAAGACTTTGATCCTTAAGGGTAACTTGACTCTCCAAATATGAATCGATTTGGGGATAATTGTTGTATCAATAAGATTCAGATACATCGATTTCACCGTAAATATTCCGCTAGTCGTAAGCTTCCATTGAAACCTATCAGACTCTTCTGATAGCTAGACATCCATGAGTCTCCTCACGAGGTGGAGCCAGTCCTCCCATCGATGGCCTATCAATGCTCGTCGGAATTGAATATTTAGAGGATTCGACTGTAAAATTGTGGCCACGTACGCGTCCTTACGTTGCACAATATTATAGAGAGCTGGATATTGAATGGCCAGAGGCGTCTCCCCAACCACATATCCTCCCAGAATCTCGTTCCCTCACCATTTCCAATAATAAATTTAGTTATATGGAAAAGGGCTGACCTTACTCTCATCAACCCTTTCCAGAATGGTGAATCATTGGGTCTGACATTTACCTGGGCTAAGGTTTTAGATTGTAGGTACTTATTACGCAAAATTTGTACCCACATACCTTCTGTCTCTACAGATAGTCTGAACAACCACTTGCTCAGCAGACATCTATTCTTTACCTCTAAATTCTCAATCCCCAGACCTCCTTGGTCTTTGGGCCTACAAATAATATCCCATTTAGCCAGTCTGTATTTCTTCCTATCATCATCACTCTGCCAAAAGAATCTGGATCGATAAAAATCCAACCTTTTGCGTACCCCTACTGGTACCTCAAAGAAGGACAGAAGGAACATAGGCATACTCGTAAGCACCGAGTTTATCAGAATTAACCTTCCTCCATATGATAGCAGCTTACCCTTCCAGCAGCTTAGCTTTTCTGAAATCGATCTTCGATGCATTTCCACTCACTATTGGAAAGCTTCCGATGATGAATAGGTATGCCTAAATAACTGAACGGTAGGCTCCCCAGTTCACATCCGAACAATTGTTTATAAGCGTTTTGTTCATCTTTGGCTCTCCCAAAGCAAAACAGCTCACTCTTATGAAAATTAATTTTCAAGCCTGACAATTGTTCAAATAGGCAGAGTATAAGCTTCATATTTCTGGCTTTTGCTACATCATTTTCCATAAACAGAATGGTATCATCAGCATATTGCAGGATAGACACACCACCATCCACCAGATGCGGCACCAGTCCACCTACCTGGCCTTCCTGTTTAGCCCTCCCTATTAGAATCGCCAACATATCGGCAACTACGTTAAATAGGATGGGTGACATTGGATCTCCCTGCCTGAGACCTTTGAGTGTTTGAAAAAAAGGCCAATGTCATCATTGACTTTAATACCAACACTCCCTTTTTGTACAAAGGATTCGACATGTCTCCTCCATATTTCGTCGAACCCCTTCATACGTAATGCATGTTGTAGGAATGGCCATTTGACCTTATCATATGCCTTCTCGAAATCCACCTTGAAGATAAACCCATCTAGTTTCTTCGAATGAATTTCATGCAGGGTTTCATGAAGGACCACCACACCCTCCAGTATGTTCCTGCCCGACATGAAAGTCGTCTGACTAGGTTGCACCACCTCATGTGCAATCTGCGTCAACCTATTCGTTCCTACCTTTGTAAAAATTTTGAAGCTGACATTCAGAAGGCAAATAGGTCTAAATTGTTCGATGCGCACCGCCCCTTCCTTCTTTGGCAACAGTGTCACTGTTCCAAAATTTAGATGGAATAGCTGCAAGTGTCCGTCGAACAAGTCTTGGAACATGGGTAATAAGTCACCTTTGATAATATGCCAACATCTCTTGTAAAACTCAGCCGGGAACCCGTCTGGGCCTGGTGCCTTATTATTCTTCATTTGCGATATAGCCTCAAACACCTCCTTCTCCGTAAAAGGCGCGGTTAATATCTCATTCTCGTCCGTCCCGAGCTGAGGTATGTCACCGACTACGTGCTCATCCATGGATACAAAATTATCCTCTGGAGCCCCGAATAGTTTTTTATAGTACTCAGAGATATACAATTTCAGATTCTTGTGTCCTACAATTGTACCCTCATCTTGCTCAAGCTGATATATTTATTTCTTTCTATGCTTTCCATTGGCAATCAGATGGAAAAACTATGTGTTGTCATCACCTTGCACAACCTGGCGAACTTTCGCTCTAAGAGCCCACTTCATCTCCTCCTCTCTGAGCAGTTGTTTTAGCTTCAGTTCTGCTTCCGTTTTCAATGACCTCTCATTGTCATCTAATAACGATTCTTCGGCCTTTATGTCTAGCTCGTTTATAAGATCGAGAAGCCTTTGTTTCTCTTTCTTATAAATGCCACTTTCATGTTTTGCCCATCCCCGTAGGAATTGCCTCAGGTGCCTTATCTTATTTTGCCACCTGTCAACATTCGAGCTACCTCCCGTGTCCCTAGCCCATTCTCTGGCTATGAGGTCCACGAATCCTTCTCTTTCAAACCAGCCCAACTCAAAAGAGAATAGGTTTTTATTCCCCACATGTGTTGCCTCCCCCGAGTCCACAAACAATGGGGTGTGATCAGAGATAGCTCTGGGCAATGCGCGCACTGTCACGCGAGGGAATTTCTGCTCCCATTCCACACTCGTGAGAACCCGGTCCAACTTCTCAAAAGTTGGCTTAGGTAAAGTGTTCGCCCATGTAAATTTTCTACCTAATAGCTCAATTTCTCGCAAATCAAGGCTCTCGATGATTGTATTAAACATAAATGACCATCTGCCATCAAAGTTATCATTATTTTTCTCATCTCGTCTCCTGATGATGTTAAAGTCTACCCCTACTAAAATTGGCAACCGCTCGCCCCCGCAAATCCGGACAAGGTCAGCCAAGAAGTCTCTCTTGAGCTCAGGCTGGGCCACCCCGTATACTGCTACCAGGGCCCATTGGAACCCATCCTCCTTCGAGCGAACTCTAAATTTGACGGCAAAGTCCCCAAACACCACGTTTCGAACTTCGAGCGTCTCACACCTGACCCCAAGCAAGACCCCCCCGGATCTTCCTCTTGGTGGTAAACAGTGCCAGTCGAAATCAATACCACCAGATAGCGTGCTTAGAAATTGTGCTGTAAAATTATCTCTCCCAGTTTCCATCAATGCAATGAAATCTAATTTGTGCTCAATAGACGCTTCCGCTAGAAATCTTCTTTTAGCCAAGTCTGCTAGACCTCTGCTATTCCAGAATATTCCTTTCATCTTTCATCATGGAATTTCTTTGCAGTCTTAAATCTTGCGCTTCGGCGCACGGCTGATACAGGATACACCTTCCTCTTCCAGGTTCTTTTTGGCTTATCCTGACCATCCGACCGGTCCACATAACCGGTCTCCTGTTGTGCGCTAATAGTCGTTTGCAAAGGGGCCACATACCCCTCCTCAACGATATCATTCTCCTCTTCAGGCATAAGCGAAGGTGGCACAAGATCCTCGCATAGACGTTCTAAAGCCCCCATCCCTAGTGCATTTATATCAGAGTCATTCATCGGTTTCACCGCTGCAATCTTTCTTACCATCTCCATGGCCCTCTCAGCCTCTAAATCTAACAGATCATTCACAGATTTTGAAACTTCCTGCCCATTACTACCCAGTGATACCCCAAGTTCGCTCGCATTTCAAATTATATCTTCTTCAGAAAAATGCAAAATAGAACAGCTCGTATCAATAGACATACCTGTAGAGGTCTCGATGTCGCGAAGCTTAGCCGCTCGCATGGCACGGCCCATCTGTAGCTCGTCGACATCTGGCTGAGCTTGTAGGCGAGCACTCGATCGCCTAGCCCCAGTCGCCGGGTCTGGAATGCCTCCAAACTCGATGACCTCCTCAGTAGAAGGCCCCGTCAGACTATGACCGCCTGTCACCTGTCCAACTTGGCCATCCCATACGCCACCACCTGTCGCACACCTGGTGTGGCTAGCCTGTCCAACCGAGTCGTTGGGTGTCGTGAAGTGGTCACCTCCCACCCCAGCCGCACCCGCCGCTGGACCCAATATCCCCGAGTCCACTCCCGTGACAGTCGTGGTGTGGTTTCCTCCCACCCCGATAGCCGACTGCGTCGTCACGGAAGCGATGGGTGGCTGGCCACCCGCCTGTGGCCCAGCCGCTGCCACCACTCATTGGCCGGCAGTTGCCCTCGGCGACGTCGACCGTGAAGCCAGTGATCGGTCAGGAGATCGTGTGGCAGAGCTCACAATAGTCAAGGGTAAGTCAATAGCCGAAAACTGTTGCGCGCCAGAACCTCTCGGGGTCTCCGGACGTGAAATCAGAGGTAACTCATGTTCCACCAGATCCTCCCTCTCCACTCTGGCGCCCCATAGTCTGCCAGGAGCCGAAGAAGACCCAAAGGAACCAAACCTCAACTGATGTGTGAAAGACGAACCGAGAGGATGCTTCCTGGTAGAATCATTCTCCTCCGGCTTGTCAGCAGATGCTGAGCCTCTGTCAGTGCCATCCCTCGGCTCCGTCCCCTTGTCTAGGTTCCCTTCCCCTCCATGCCCCTCATCCGTGTCCATGTCAACCTGCTTGGCCAACTCGTGAAAGTCCTCAATCTCCTCTATCTCAATATCCATGTCAAAACTCCTGCCATCATACGTCAATCTGACGGTGTCAGGAATATGCTCAACACTGATAACACTAACGAGTAGGCGAGCGATTCCATGAGCCCGCGTGAAAGGCATGTCCGCCTTCTCAGTCTTACCAATCAAAGAACCGAGACTCCAGGTTACCATAAAATCATCTAAAGCCCGACGTGGTGCTCCAGTGAACCGGACCCAAAGCTGCGCGAGAGGAGTGCCCTCAGGTTCCTTCTGCGTCCATGCGTCAAACTCCAAAACACAAGTGCTGTTTGGAACTCTACTCATCCCAAACTTAAGCAACCTGGCAAGATCCTCCTTAGTAGGAAACTCGACCCTGAAAACCTGCTCATCAAGCTTGATCGGATCCCACTGGAAAGTAGCAGAAACTAGCTCACGCAGACGCTGCACAATCTGTTCAATGGTCATTGTTCCACGAGTTACCCTAACCACCCCCGTCCTGGAACTCTCCGGAGCCGGTGTAGCCGCAGTAGACCTGGGTGACTCGAAGAACATAAGCTCCGGGCAACAAGCCCCGTAGATTGTAACCACCGGTTTCGGCTTTTGTAGCAAGGGACACTCTCCTGTCTCATGCTTGGGCTTACGGCATATGTCACAAAGCTCAATCGTGCATTCTGCCACAAAATGTCCCGGTCCGCCGCAACGGTAACATGTCATCTTTTCCTTTTTCCGAGCCCACTTGGAAGCTCTCTCACCCTCGGACTTATCACCGGCTTTATCCGAAGTGGCATCTCTAGTAGCAGCCGCCGGGACGCTCGGCACATCGACCACCGCGAGAGCACGTACCGTTTCTAGGGCTGCACTCGAAAGAGCTCCATTGTTCGCGGCCTCCGCGGTCTTTGTCACCGGCGCTTTAAAGCCCGCCCCTTCCGTAGTCTGTGCCGGTGGATCAGCTCGCGGTGGGATAGGGCCTCGTGGCCACCGTCCACCACCCCGCCCCCCGTAGTTAGGGCGGTACGCCGGCCGGTTTCGGTTGACCGGACCGGATGCTCCTTCGACGAACGGACCCGGGGGTCCATTAAAACCCCAGTTGCCGCCATCTCCGCGACCACCGCCGGTCGAAGAGGAGCCTCGGTGCACTCCGTTGCCATACGCATTGTACCCATCATCACCCCAACGGCCGCCTGGAAAGCTTCTGCCATCGTTCTGCGGATGCCCACGGCCCCCCCCATAGTTCCCGCGACCTCGAGCTGCCTGGAGAGCATCGCCGCGCCCCGGTCCCCCGTACGCGCCCGGTCCTGCCGGCGCCTTGGGAGGCGGCTGCGCGTTGCCTCTGCCCGCCATGGCCGGCGCCACCACCTGCGGTGCACGAACACGGGCTGCTCTGCCCGGACCTAGTCGAGGAAACCCCGGCAGGTTCCTCCGGCGGCTAGCCCTAGGCGATGAAGGAGCCGACCCTGCGTGAACCGACTGCAGCGCTGATTCGGCATCGATACAAGGCAACGACCCGAGCCCAGCTTGGGCCTCATGATGGGCCACATACCCATCATCTGCGAGGCCCACGACTGTCTCAGATGGCTGCAGCCAAACTGGGCCCAGCAAGAAATTCAAACGCCGTGATCTGATCTCCGAGATCGGGATCGCCGGCGCCGGTACGGCCGCCTCCGGCGGGCACTTTTTCTTCTTGTTTCGGACAGTATGCCACGCGGATGGATGTATGCAATCAGCAATGGTTAATTTTTGCAGTCGTACCTTAGGAATTGGTCCATGCCACGGTCGGATCGCCAACGCCGCCGTCCTCCGCCACCGTGCCATCTCCAGCTTGTCCGCCGCCGTCAATCTTTATTAATTCTCATCTAGATGAGAATTAGTAAATCCGTTATTAAATATTAAGTCCGTGAGATCACGGCTAACAACTGCTAGTACTTTCTTTTGCGAAATAACAACTGCTAAGTACTAACCATGAACATCAATGAGATATCTCCATCGCTCTTGTTGGGAACTTTAGGAACATCTGGCACGTACACGAGCTAAACAAATTAACATAGATAAAAATCCAACAGCAAAGTACACGTATGTGATGTTAATCTAGTGAAAAGGGCATTCTTCAAAACATAATTTCGTTAAAGTTGCGTAACTTGCGGTTGGATGTAGCTACCCATAATCCTATCTAGTACATTACTATATTTTTCGCTTATGCTAGATTTTTTTCGTTTTTTTGCACAATGAATGATCAATAGTAATCATCTTTAGTGCAAACTCAGGAGATGACAAACTGTTATGCACGTATTAGCACTGTTCAAGAATTCATCCGATTAATCAATTAATTGTCCAGTTAATCACTACTCATCCGGTGGTCGAATTGAATAACACATATTCATCACGTTAACTTGTCAGGCCTATTAAATGGTATGTCAGACGATTAACAATATGTCGGACCGATTAAACGATCTGTCAGACCGATTAAATGGTCTGTCAGACTGATTAATCGATTGTCAGGCCGATTAATTGTTCTTGGCCCGCTAACTCGTGGGCAAACAAAGCCCAATTATTTGGTCCATAACCCCTCCTAGCCCCTCACGCTCCTAAAGAGCTAGGATTTATCTATCCACCCGCCCCCTCCTGACCTATATGGCGGCTGGCCAGGTCCTCCTCGGCACGCTGACACTTCCCCTCCTCCTTGTGTGTCACCGCTTTCTCTAATTCCTCCCCGCGCCGCTACTTCCCCTCCTCCTTCGCGACCTACTACCTCTGACAACCGACCCGTTCAGATGCCCTGCGCGGCCGCCATCATCTTTCCTCCATCTATCACCGTTGCGTGTCTGCCATCTCTCGGAGTTGCGTTTCGGGCGGAAATCAACAAAAAAGTGTTGTTGTATACATGTTTGTTGATGAGTTTTACGCCCACACGGATGGTTGTTGTTATATACATGTTTGTCATCTATTGAGAAAAGAAAACGGTGCCATTTGCTTCATATTTGGAATTTAGATTTTTATCTCCATACAAAATTTACCTCTATTGATTTTAAAATTACATCGATTAATGGTCGACTGATTAATTTAGTTAATAGGCCGATTCAGCGATTAATCGCTACTCCTAAGCCAAGTGAGTAGCTATAAGTTAACGATTTCCTCAACATTGCGTATTAGTAGCTACATATAATGATGTAATTTCAGGCTCTCCATGGCGTGTAGTGATTATACTTGAGTTCTTAATTAGCTATTGATCCACTTGCTTAACAGCCAGCAAAGACACACAGGCTTAATTAGCACTCTTAAGAAAGCACACTCATGGCAACCATCATATGTATGTAGTTTAAAAATAAGATCTTTAGTTAAGGAAAATCAGTATGGGCTGCTCATCGAATTGAGGACAGTGAAACATCTGTACATCCTTAGGTTCTCTTTCTCTCTCTCCTTCTCCCTCTCCCACATACGTGCAAATTTTAGTTTGCAATAATCTTTTACTGCAATTGTTACTTGACTTGAAATTAGATGAATAAAAAATTATGCAGTAAGAAAAAGGAATCTAAAGGAAAAAGCCCAGTAACTGACATCAGGGTGAAATCGGCCCGAAGTCCAAAAGTAAGTCTTTTTTTGCAGGGCTCCAAAAATAAGTTTGAGGAGAAATGAACCATTAGTGTCTGGTAAAATGACCTTTTTGGGGGGTCTATTTTAGGTGGCTTCGCCCACCACAATACGACAACATGCATGTTGTCCATTAAGCACAGATGGAGAGCCTCTCTCTTTTGTAGATACATAGAACTTTTCTTAATACAAGAAAGTCTACAAACTTGCTTCTCCCCCTCCCCTCCCCCGCCCTCTATTTTTTAACACATGGTATGTGTAACTTAGCAACTTCCCGTACAAAAAAAAAAAAAAAAAAAACTTGATTTTGTTGCCCTACTATAACCACAAAAGGCTCCATAGCACGGGCGTGCATTGTCCTATTTATACTTGCACATAAAAAAAATATGAGCGCACTAAGGTGGGTTGGAACAAATTATCTCAAGATGTGCAGTGCTCTCGACAAACGCCTTCGACAAACTCTGTCTAATTAAAGGGCTCATAAAAAAGAATTTATCATATTTATGTTCTGATCTTTAATTAGCTGAGAACCACATTTGAATATTAGTTAGTTTATACTCCTTCCATTCACAAATATGAGATGTTCTAACTTTTTTCTGAGTCAAATGTATATAAACAAGTTTTAGTGTGTTTGTTCACTCATTTCAGTCTGTATGTATTAAAATTAAAACATGTAAAATATTGTATATTTGTGAACGGAGGACGTAATTAATAACTGGTGGTCGGCGTGGCAATTAGACGGGCCCAAATTAACGAGGAGATCAAGAATCAAATCTTCCAAATAGGGAGCAGTTGCTTACATGGTTTGGCCTTGCGTCGCACTCACATGCATGCACGCATGGTTTATGCATGAGTTGTGCACAAGACAAACTACACATCCATATCCGTCGAATCTAGCTATCTCATCTCTGATTTTCGGAATCAAATCTTCTAGAAAGGCACCAACCAACCGTAACATATGCATTCTCTCATACATCTTTATTTAGCCTTGTGTTTTCGTTGTTAGAACATCGTTATAGATTATTGTAAAACAAATGGGGGATGATTATTCATAATCTTTTAACACATGAAAAAGCTTCTTAATTTCCTTTCTCTTTTTGGTTAAGTTAAATAGAAGTAATTTAACGCACAAGCGAGAGCTTCATATGGGGATTAGCTGTCTCTCGCGACACCCGTTGAACCAGGATTCTCACGCCGCCATCCATCCTCCGTTAGTAGATCATCGACTTCTTCCTCTTCCCTAAGTTCCTCAAGTTGGGTGTGCAGGAAACCACAACTTACCAGTGGATCCTGTCAGTGGCGAATCCAAAAAGAAAATGGAGGGTGGACTCAAAGTTACTCCCTCCGTTTCTTTTTAGTCTGCATATAAAATTTGGTCAAAGTCAAGCAATGCAAAGTTTGACCAAATTTATATCAAAAGATATCAACATCTACAATACCAAAGCTATATGCTATAAAAATTAACATCATGACACATCTAGTAATATTGATTTCATATTGTGAATGTTGATATTTTATCCTATAAAGTTAGTCAAAGTTTATGAAGTTTGACTTTGACAAAACCTTATATGCAGACTAAAAAGAAACGGAGGGAGTGACAAATAAGCTCAGACTTTCCTAGATTATTGTCGGGCACATTTAATATTTACTCAAGTTGTCTTGAATTTTTATTAAATGCAAAATTTTGAACCAAAATTTGGGTATGTTCCGCAAAATAGCCATCATATCCTAATCCTATTGTCCAAATAATCTCATAATTTCCCACGCTAGAACTGGAAACATGCACAATTTTTCTAGAATGTTCCTAGATTTTTAGAAATTATCAAAATTTGGGGAAAATTTTGGACTTATCTCAAAACTGTCATAATCTTCCAATTACGTCGTTCGGTTGCCATAATCTTCCAATACGTTGTTCCGCAAAATTTTCAAGATAACTACAGAGTGAACTTGGGCAAGTACTGTTTGGTAAATACGGTTTTGATAATTTGATTAATTCAGTACGAAAAAAATCAACAGTTCGGTTTCGATAATACCTAACTACTTCTCCATTCCTGAATATAAGTCTTTTTAGAGATTCCACTATGAACTACATACGGATATATATGGATATATTTTAGAGGATAAATTCACTTATTTTGCTCCGTATTTAGTCCGTAGTGGAATTTCTAGAAAGACTTATATTTAGGAACAGAGAGAGTATTTCGATAAGTATCATAGTAACAAATATTAACGTGAATTTTATGATAGGAAGACGACTAGACGTGACAAAATTAGATAGTTGGCATCAGTAAATGAGTAGTAGGCCAACATCAAGTGGAGCACATCTACACCAGACTACAACTACAAGTAGCAGTCAATCGGCTAATCACTTAATTACGTACTCTAGTACACGTCCATATGCTCAGAAAGGTTCTAAACTACTCATGTGCTAGACCGGACTAGTAGTACTAAATAAAATTCAGTTTTTGGAGGGCAGGCTTCAGCCCATTGAAGCCTGCCTAGTAGACTCGCCTCTGGATCCTGTAGTTTACCCTATCATGGGGCCTTCGATAGGGTTTTGTTTTCCATCACTTTGGCCCTTTCAATGATGGTGGCGGCGGTGTTCATTAATGATTTCTCAGATTCTTCTCTAGCCCTAATACTATGTACATCGTCATATACAGTGGTGATATTGGGCGGATATGTAAGTTTTTGTAGTCTGTTGCTTCGGCCCTTTTGGCTATGGTGGCAGTGGTGCTCAATATATAAGGTCTCCTCCAGTAGGTGGTGCATGCGCCATTGAATCTAGTGACGAGATTGGTTGTACAATTCGTTCTCTGTGTGGAAGTAAGGGGAGCTGGATGTGTCTTCGTCAGGCCGGTGGTGCTTCGGCAGTAACAACATCGATTTGATTATTTCACCGACTCAGGCTAATTACTGGGTGTGATCGACCTAGTGGTATCTTATTTTCCGGGCCATGGATCGTTGGGGATAGATCTCACATTATGAAAGGAAATGTTTGTTTTGATGCTTGTAGCTGAACTGTGTCAGCTTCCTCATGTCAAACACAATTTGTTTCGCATAAAATGATTAAAACAGTACGAACACTTTTACTCATAATCCTAACCCTGGCGTGCAGTAGTTGTAGCCATGGGCTCAAACAATGGCAATGAGCCAATGATGTTATCGAACAAAATGTTAGTTTGGATAGTGTTTTTCTTCGAGCAACCAGCATGAGCTATATCTCTTCAATAGTACTAGGGAAACAATCAACCAATTAATAAGATAAACTATGGCAATTATCAAAGATAGAGGAGAAGGGGCGAACGATCGAAAAAGACTCAAATGAATCATCGGTGAATGTTGTGTAAACTACTAATAGATTATCAGTCTTCTCACTAGTGCGGAACTTCTATTAGTGATAGGCATGTTGTCTATGTATGAAAATTTTGATTTTGCATATATTCTTTGGTTCATGCCTTGGACTGGCCAAACATTTAGTTGTCTTGCATAAAATGGTCGTCGAGAAGATTCAAACCTAAACAACAAAGAGTTCTTACCCAATCTCTGCATGACTATGATACAAACAACCTAGACAAAATATGGAAAATAAAATGTGGCCTATGTTGCAACGAAGAAACAATAACCTCGCAAAGTGATGGAGGATCGACGCATAGATTACATTGCTATTTTTTTTGCAAAAAGACCCAAGGCCATATATTGAATATCAGAGGTCCTTACGAACACACAATTACAGAAAAATAGAAATATAATAAATATCTTGGGGTGTCGAAGTCTTCTTCCTCCTGCATGCACCTGTGGTGCGTTGTGAACATGGCTCGATGCCGCCTCTGGGCCTTTGCCTAGGCGGAGCTAACTTTTTGAAACCCAGGAGCTTGTAGAAGCAACGGCCAGAAAGTTGTCAATACATACTAGGAAACACTTGCGGTTGCCATATGCAAAGAAAATAACCGCCCCTAAGAAAACATAACTAGGCCTGTAGAAACTCCGAAGGTCACAAAAGCCGTCCGAATCCTTACAGATCTAACGGGAACCTAAACTGATTGGGTCCTAAAAGACCCGTCGGAGACACAATGCCACACGCCCTTCGCCGGTGAGAGACACACCAACGAAATGGGGACAGGGCAGGGAGAACATTATTCCTACCCCGTGGCAACGTCACCGCTTCGCCACCCTAAATCTAACACGAAGAGTCCCTAAAAAACCCTATAAAAACCACCCATTTCGTTGTACAGCAGGTTAGGGTCTGATGTCGAGCTCGCCGCCCTCCAGAACCATGCACCAACGTGCTCTTCTCTGATGATCCAGCCATGCCGGACCACTGATGAAGATCTCCACATTGGATGCCACCGGCCTACACAAATGTCGTTGTCGCGCACTGCCTGACATAGGAGACTGCTCAAGCACACATCTCATTCGTCGTCCACAACAACTCTCCAGTGCCTCCACAACAAGCCTCCCAATCCAGACCTCCTCGCTGGCACCAGCACCGTGCTGGCTTTGCCCGGTGGCATGCCCTAGTGGCGAGAGGGGTAGACGACGGGTGGTGGTTAGGGTTTGTTGGTCACACGCCTCATCGCTAGCAAGATACGTGCCTTCCGGTACTAAGGACTTGTACACGCTCTCACGAGTTTATTAATTACATCGCTATTATAGTGAGTAAAACCCCTTGGCCACCCTCTCCACACACATATGCTGATATGCATTACTCTGCCTACATATCATAGGATCGAATGGTTTTGCACATAGCCTCTTAAGTTCATAACCATGTTCACTAAAAAGTATCTCAAGAAAAGTAAATAAGTAGAGTACAAGAAAATTTGTTAATCATCAGGCCAAATAATGACAATAATAGCTGATTATCCCCTTCGCTAAATAAGTCGTGCGGTCACTGCTAAGTACGTATTAACTATGAACATCAATGATATATCACCATTGCCCTTGTTGGGAACTTTCGAAACACCTGACATGCACATGAACTAAACAAATTGACACGTAGATAAAATTAATAGTTAGTCCAGGTGAGGCTAATCTAGTTAAAGGTACTTGTTCAAAAGAGAATGTTGTTAACGTTGCGCAACTTGCGGTTGGATGTAGCTAGTCTGTTGGCTTTAGCTCTGGATAATGTTCAGTAACTTTATTATTATTTTGTTAGCTTATGCAGAAAAAAATATTACTGAAAAATTAATATTAATCATCTTTAGAGCAAACTCAGGAGGTGACAAACAGTTATATGCATGGATTGATGGACGTGTCACTTTCGGCCGTGTCTTTAGTGAAAACAAATACAGGCAATCCATGGGATTGATTAGTACCCACACATAATTATGTTGGCATCACAGGCTCTCCATTGCAATCGTTGAGCACATATCTGAGGGTTAATTATATTTAGCTTAGGCGCTTAGCTATTGATGGCTTAACAGCTAGCGAAGACACCGGCGCCCTTTGTTGAGAAAGCATACTCATGGCGACCATCATACGTCTGTGTAAAATAAGTACCTTTAGCTAAGAGAAAAAAATAGGGGCTGCTCACCAAATTGAGGACACCGAAACAATTATATGCAAAAGCCATAGAATTTTATACATAAAACAGTAAAATGATATAAATGAAATCTCGTGTTCAGATAAATAGTAACTGTAAGATTTTGTAGGGTTAGTAGTAAGTTTAAGGTGAAATAAACTCGTGCTGTCTTCAGCAAAAGAAATTTTTTACTCCCCCGTCCCATAATATAAGATATTTTGGCAATCTAAGTTAGCTTATAAAAACAGCTTATATTATGAGACGGAGAAAGTAATTTCTTGCTGAAATGCGCTGTTCATGGGCCCATTCAGTCCCGTTGTCCGGCTTAGCCCAACCTTTGTCAATGTCGTCCACCAGCAACAAAACAGAAATCAAAAGGCATGTTGTAGGGCATTTCCTATTAGCGAGATTAACCATAGAGTTTTATCTTTCAATTGCAAGATTACTTTTGAAGGTAGAGCCTCGAATGGCGACACTCATAAATTAGCCAAGTTCTCTCATTCACTGGAATAGGGGCGGCATGTTAGGCTTATCGAACCAATGCTCGTTTTATATCCCACAACATGTCCAATTGATTAATAAGGTTGGTTAACCCCTAAAAATTAATTAAGAAACACTCTTTGAAAGAAATCACTCCCACCTTCGGGATTGCGACAAGTGGCACACTATATGTGCGCCACTTGTCGGAACCTAAGAGTTTTCCGTTTTTTCGTAGATTTGTTTATACAAAACGTTTTATCTCTTAAATCGTGCGTCTAAATTCTGAACCATTTTCACCGTTGTATTCTTCGTGTCAAAATCTTCGAAACTAGATCCCGCGTTGATTGGTTTCTATGAACATTTTTTTTACGAAAAAGGGATGAAAAAAATAAACTGGGAGTGCCTCTTGCGAAAGAAAATATGTGCTTGCACGAGAACCAAATATGTGCTTCTCGCAGAACAAAAACACAATTTTTTCCATTTTCGAGATGCACAATCGGAATAAAAGAACACCGTTTTTTCCATTTTCGAGAGGCACAATTGTGCTCTCGCAGAAGCAAATATGTGCCTCCCCGAGAAGTAAATCTATGCCTTCGCAGAAGAAAAAAATACGGTTTTCCTTCCCCTACAGGAAAGCAAATCCGTACCTCCACGAGAACTAAATATGTGCGCCTCTAGTGACAGTAAAAAATAAGAGGAAAACACATTTTTTCACGCAAAATTATTACTTTTTGATTTTTTTGTCAGAAAACCTAGGGAAAACTGGGCAAAAACAGAAAAGTATTTTTTGCTCTCATCCCACCAAAAGTGACACTTGCGGGACCCCTCCAGCGAGTACTCCTCAGCCAGTTGCTCCCCTATTTGACCCATGTGGCGCCTGCTATAGTGTTATCTGTAAACCGGCGCACACCCTCCCTAGCGTTGGGCCGGCCCATATCACCACAATGTGCGCACAGCAGAATCGAACTAGCAACCTCGACGTCAAGTTTAACTCTCGCTCTAACCAACCAGTCACTCCACACATTATGGTAATTTACTTCCTTTCTGTTCTTTTATACTTTCATTTGTTCACGAAAGCTCTCGGTTTTGGGAAGCTTCCAGCTGTTTTTCTTTCCTTTTTTTGTTGTGCCTTTTTTGGACAGGTTTTTTTGGTTTATTTTCTTTAATTTATTTAACTTTCTCCTTTTTCTTAATTTTTTTATTTATCATTATTTTCTTTTTTTAATGCATGATTTTTTTTTCAAATTCATTGATATTTTCAAAAATCCATTATTTTTTAAAATTTGATGAAATTTCCCAAATTCGACGATTGTTTTTTCAAAATCAATGAACCTATTTCAAATTCGATGAACTTTTTTCAAATTCATTGACCTTTTTCAAAAATCGATGAATTTTTTTAAATTAGATAAACTTTTTTCAAAATTGATGATCTTTTTTTGAAATTTGATGGAATTTTTTTAATAATTCAAAAAACTAAGTGGCACGTAGACATCATTGTGCAATCAATAGCGCAGCCAGATTGGTCTTATCTTCTTGGTGTTATTATCAGTCACTAAAGTCGACTAAGGTCTAGTTTTTAGCAAAAGTAGTCCATAATGGCAATGCAGCGAGTTTAAATCATGGAGAGATCCACTTTTTTTTTGCGGTTTTTTCACTCTTATTAGTCTCTGCATTGCGCGTTCATGAGCTTGCCCAACTGGGCGCTACAGTGAGCGTCATTCGGCTTCCATGGCGCTAATGGCGCCTAATAGGAGGTCCCCTGTTTTTTTTCTTCATTGTTTCATTGTTTTTTATATAGCTTACCACTCATGTCAAGTAGTAGGAGGTCCCCTGTTGTAGTCATCAAGCATTGGTGTAGGCCGATATAGCAGAGCTTCTTTTTCCCATGCATATAATATACAGAGCTTTTATTAATATGAACGAAGTCAACAAACTTCCTTTCCTTCTTCTTTGCCTTCAGATAACAGTTGAAGGCTCCACTAGCACTATAGTTACTAGAGGAGTTCATTATCCTATTTTATATTTACTAGCAAATATGCCCGTGCGTTGCAACGGAAAAATAATTTATCTTGCCTCGTGCCGAATAAGCATAACTCAAAACTCCCAACAGGTCCATGTCATATATTTCAACATGTCAGCCCACATTTAGTACCTATCTTCCTTTCTACCCTCACCGACGATGATAGCGGTGTTCACCTGATCGCAATGCATTCTAACATGGTCAATCCGACAATGAGCTTGTCACCACATGTCACACCATTCCATCAGATGTTGCGTCATTATCAATTCTAATAATTTCATATACTTGGCAGATTGCATCCCGTCTTGGCAAGCTAGGTATGGGGGTAGCCTGCAAACGAACACAACACGTAGATGCAATACCGCAGCTAAACAAAATCTGATGACTGAAAGTATTTTCTTGTGTTTAAATTTCAGACAATCTCATACCAATAATGTGCCCCTCATACCTCCAGTGGCCCGTTTCCCTCGTGGAGTCTCATAGTATAGCTCTTAGCCGCTCCTTGTTCTATGGCTGTCGTCGTCTACCTGCGCATGACCATGATGACGTGCTTTTAGGGCGACACGCATTTGGATGACATACATGTGCGATCGGCGAGCGGCATGGCTGGGTGATCCGAGACTAACGCAGATGGCAACCACGTGGTCGCTAGGTCGGATCACGCGGTGCAGGGGACGGGATGAGGACGACAGGGTTTTACAACGGGACAGCAGCGTGCGACGTGGTGCACTGGTGCTGGAGTACATGCCTGGCGGCACCCTCGCCGACCGGCTCCACTCCACCTTGCCGCCGCTCACCTGGCGCCACCGCATGCGCGTCCTCCACGACGTGGTCGTTACGCTGGAGCACCTCTAGGACGACATCCCCGTGGTGCACGGCGACATGTCAACCTCCAACATGCTCCTCGAGGGCGACGGTCATGCACAACTCTGTGACTTGGGGTCAGCCTGGAAGGGCCCCTTCTCGGACGCTATCGCGCCCGCCGGGGTACGCGGACCCCTTCTCCTCTGCACGGGCAACGTGTCCAAGAAGTCCTACATGTACGGCTTTGGTGTGCTGCTGCTCGAGGCTGTCACTGGCTCGCCGGCTGCCGAAACACCGGGCCTCGACGGCAACGGCCAATACCTGGCGGCAAAGGTGTTGTTGCGCGTGACGACGGCCCGGGTGGATGGGCACGTGGACGGTAGGCTGTGCGACGACCACGACACCATGGAGGTAGGCGACATCCCATGGATCACCGTCGATAGCGTCGCGGCGCATCCGGGGCTCCGACCGATGATGGCGCAGGCGGGCGGCCCTCGCGGAGACGGACGACAGCAATGCGATGGCGTCAGTGCCAGTCGTGTACTAGATAACCCACTTTAGCGGCATTGCGTCTGGATGAGCTTCTGTTCGGGGCCGATTATCAGGGTATTTTTTGACCCGGGAGAGAGATGGGATAGAACTCGGGCATGAGATTTTGCCTACCAAATTTGACGGTCAGACGTGTTGGGATCAGCTTTTCTTCTCTGAAACCTAACGACGAAAAAAAGGACGGACGAACACGTAGATTTGTTTTCAAGAAAAGAAACTCATACATAAAAGCCCACATATGACCGGTGTCTCATAGGAGCCCATCGACGCACAACTACATGGCCTAGTGGGCTTAGTGCGCGAACGAACCCATCGTGTCTAATAAAAATAACCTAAACGGGACGAAACCAAGAATATCACCTTGCTTTATTAGTAAAAATAATAATAATAAATAAGGTATAGATATAGAAATCTTTGACCAGTTTTCAACGAAAGTAATGATAATAAGATACCAATGTATAAGAGAAAGACTCTATAAAAACTTGGGTGCTGAGAAAATTTATTAAAAAAAAACAGTATAGCGGTACTCAACTTCATAGTATTTAATTTGGTAGACTCAATAGCGCTTGCCTAGAGTTTTCCACAAGAACTAGGTTGGTCGTTATTGAGATTATTACACGCCAAGCCTTGTTGTCAATACATGAGATATTGCTTTACGCGTGTCCCATGGCCTTATCACTAGATATTGCTTTATTTCTATCACTGTTACTTTTTCATCCCTCCCGAGTTTATGTTGACGACTCCGCTAGCCTATAAATGACACTTCTTCTTCGGTACAACCCTCTTAAACACATCAACGGATGAGATCTATCTATACCCCTTCATAATAAAGGGTAGGATGGTCCTTCTAGAGAATATGTCGTCCACACTGCCCGTCTACGCCGCGATGGGCCGGCCCATTAAAGGAATGCATGTGTGACCCGTTCGTCCATATAAAGCAAAAAGTATATTGCTAGGCAAGGATTTGAACACAAGTCCTCCTACTACAAGGAGCAGGTTGATAGCCACTAGGACTAAGAAGCACATGTGATTAATTACGCAGCAAAACGTATTAGAAAGGCTGTTACCAGCGCCAGATCCTAAAAACAAAACTGAAACATTTTTTCTGAAAAGGTGAATAGTTTTTAAAATGCGAATATTTTGAAAACGTTGTGAATTTTGTAAATCTCAAACTTCTTTTCGAATTTTAAACATTTTTTCAACGAGGACATTCTTTGAAAACAAACAAAATTTCAAGAATAGGAGGTAATGTAGCAAACTTTTTGAAAACAAACAAACATTTTTTTTACAAAATTTGCGATTTTTCTGAATAGGTAGAATTTTTGTTTCAAAATGATTCACAAATTTGAGAAAAAGTTGACTAATAGGTAGATTAGTTTGTACAAAATTTTATGAAAAAAGAGATGATCTTTTTCGAAATCCGCAAACCCTTGGGTTGGCCTAACAGGCACATGTTCAATTTTTTGAAATATTCTTTTGAATACCAAAAAATATTCTTGCATTCAAATAATGTTTACAGTTTTAAAATGTTTCTGTTTTCGAATTTAAGAAATGTTTGGACTTCAGAAAACAGTGATATATTTTTTATAAACCTACGCGGTTTGAAATTTGTCTTCAACATAAATTGTTGGGAAGTTGTTGACAATTTTGGAAAATGTGTTGAAGTTTATAAAAATTTCATATATAATTTGAGATTCCCAAATTGTGGACAAATTTAAAAAATGGTTACGACATAAGAAAATGTTTATGTTGATTGATAATGACAGAATTTACAAATAACAAAATGCTCAAATTAAAAAAAAACTACATGCATTTGTATGGCCTAGTCTAGCACACTGCTCTCAACTCATAGTTTTTTTGGACTATAGCTAACTTCTTGCAGCTGCCTGAAACAGACATATGAGGAAACCATGTCAGGTTTGAACGACTTCCGACATGACTGGCACGTTGTGACACGTCCAGCCATTCATCACTCCTTAGCAGACAAAACTTTAGAAAATGCACAAATGAACAAAAATCCAAACAATTTGACGGATGTAAAAAAACACGCTTTCAAATGGACCCTTCCGGCCTACCCGAATACCCTCTGTTGCAGCACCCTTGAAATGACTCCAACTTTTGCAAGAACGTGGGAATGCCCATGGTAGGCAATGACTTCGACAGCGTATGCAAGTTGCGACACGTTCGGACCTTTTTTAATGGAGAAAACTTCAAAAAATGCAAAACTTATCAAAAACCGAAAACTTTTGGAATGCTTCGTTGAATTGGTCGTACAGAAGTCCTGAAATTTTTTGGGGTCATTTAAGGGATGTCGAGAAATGAGGTGCTCCCAAACCGATTTTTTCTATCCGACGAGAAAACTTTGTGTTGAACATGATATTCTTTTGGAAGTTTCAGGACTAACCACAACTTTTACAATAGGTGGGCATGCCCATGTCACGCAGCCTTTGCCTTGTATGAACGACTTCTGACACCGTATGCATGTTATGACACGTCAGCCCATTTATCAACCTATTTTCATGTTATAACACGTCCGCTCATGGTAGGCATACATGCCAAGTTTGAATGATTTCCGACACCATATGCAAGTTGCAACATGTCCGGTCATTTATCGATCTTTTTTTACCGTTAAAACTCCAAAAAATGCAAAATTTGTCAAACATCAAAACAACTTGGCATAGTGCATTGAAGTAATCATACAAGCAATGAAAAAAATGAGGTCCTCTGACGGATGTCTATAAACAACATGCTCTCAAAACGGAGCATTCTGGCCTACCCAAGTACCCGACATTGACATTCTTAAAATGACCCAAACTTTTGCCAGTAGGTGGGATTCTTAAAATAAAAAATAAAAAAGAGATACAAAAACGAAAAAGAGAATTAAAAAAATTAGAAAAGCGTAATGCGGCAGATTGCTTTTCGAGTAAAATATTCTGTTTTCTAGTAATTGTTTGCAATTTCAAGTTTATTAAAAATTGTTCGAAATTTTCTTTTTTTTTCCTAATTTCCAAAAATTTACGTGAATTAAAGATAATATTCCCTTTTTCTAAAATTTAAAATGTTTCTGTTTAATTTTTTTCAAAAATTAAAAAATGTTTGGGAATTTTAAAATATGTTCGTGCTTTTGAAAAATTGTTCAGAATTTGGAAAATGGTTCAATTAATATGTTATGTTATCTGAAATTAAAATGTTTGCCTTTTTAAGGAAATTTTAGGGATTTACAAAAAATGTTTAAAAACATTTCTTCTTCACAATTTTTGAAAAAAAAATCCGGATTCGGCGGTGTACTAAGTTCTTGAAGTGTCGCGCTCATTGTTAAACACCAACAGTTCTTAGGTCAACTGGATTGGAGCTGTTCCTTATGATCTATAGGTCCCAAGTTCGAATCCTTTGAAGGACATTCTTTTCTTTGCTTTTTAGAAATTAGATCGCTGATGCTAAAGGTGCGAAACTACAGCGGCCAGTTTAATGGGCCAGCCCAGTTGGGTATACATATGTCGTATACGTACAAATATGGGTATAACTGGTCAAAAGTCCATATTACCCTTTATACGTATTGTGAGGGGGGTTGTACCATGATCTACCAAAGTTTTGGTTCGGAATTCGGCTATTGAGTTGGTTACCATTTGTAGCAGCAATGTTATGACAAATATTATTCGGCTTTCTCGAGAGGAGTGTACATGGAAATTTTAATATTGATCGTTGTGCTGGAAAGAGACAACTTTTGATCCATAGTATTCGCCATTTTAGCCGCAAAAAACCTCCTCATTGCATGTATCATTTGTTTGGTTTCGTCACCATAAGATGAAAGTTCCAACAAGCAACAATGGAAGGAGCACTTTGATCCTTGACTAGGCGATACCCATGGGTGTTAGTGAGTTACTCTAGCACCGTGTTATCTTTTACATATCTTTCACTCCCCTACATAATGCGTTTTCGTTGCAGTGTTCTTCCAACTATTCCTGGCAAGCAAGTGTTAACTAGATGGCGAGAATAGTTGATTGATTTGTCTAAACTAATGAAAATATTATGTTAATTATCTTGGACTAACAAACTTGAACAATAACCATTTTCGCCGCTATAACTACGCTAAGTTCTCGGGTAAAGAAAGCGGTAGGCTATTGAAGCGTGTCGATCATAAATGACCCAAAACCTTCGTGTTATTTCGGTTTAAACAAGAGAGTTTCTTACAGATTTTTTTATTGCTCGAGGATGATCAAGATTTAAGCTTGAAGAGATTGATGAGTGTATTTTTTTTTACACTCATCCAACCAGTGTTTAAACCAGATAATCCCGGGAATTGCAAGAAAATTACTCCGATCTTATCATTGGTGACTAATAAATGCAGAAAATTGGAAGTCCCTATGTTTAATTCGTTTTTGCAGGAAATGGACCAATTGAGGGAAGGAAATAAAGCTATATATGGAAATATGAAATGTGGATATCGAACAAAATCAACTGGAGGCATAACAGAGGAAATTGAGGAGAAGACGACGTCTGGTACGAGTGTGAACGCTCATACCACCCTCTGATAGCTCCGTGAGAGCAACACAAGCACACTTCATAAAGGGCCCGAGGCTACATTGGCAACAGAGAGAGCCATGGAGAGTCGTCAAGGCTATCAGAATCAGCAGCACTACCATCTATGTCGGCAACAACTTGATAAAGCTCACTCTATTCAGCATATATAAGATCCATTCTAAAAAAAAACATATATGAGATCCACGATGTACAAGCTATATTTAGACAGCTGCATACATACGACCATTGCGTGCCTGCCGCTGTACATGTTGCAGGAAGCTTTGAGGATCAAGCAGCTACCGATCTGAGTACATAAGAATGTGAAAGCCACAAGCTCATACTAGTCGATCTGTTTGCTTTGCTATATATGCATGCCTTGACCCAAATAATTCCTCTAAAATTTGATACAAGAAGAAAAAAGAAAGAGCATCGATCCAGAAAGCAATATAATCACTTTGATGTTGTGCATTTCCTATCAAGAAGAACTCCAGATGGAGGCGCGGTGAGCTCGAGGTCACAAATGGCGGTCAGCCGGTAGGTGTAGTGCCAAGACCAGAACCTTTCCCGGACCTTGAAGGTCCCTCTGATGGTGTAGAGGATCTTGTTACTCCTAATCTGGTTCAGCAGGTCGGCGGCCACCTCCGGCGGCAGCACCACCTGGCTGGAGAGCATGTGGACGTTGAGGACCGTGAAGTGGCCCCGCGGCTGCGCGAACGGCGGCAGCGCCTGCACAGACACGAGCCTGCCTCGGAAGAAGAGCTCGACGGTGCCGGACTGGATGACGACGCCCATCTTGTGGTTGGGATTGGAGATGTTGGCCACCAGCGTCATGTCGCCGTTGAGGTAGGACGACGGGGAGCCGATGTAGACGGTGTTGAGGGCGGCGTTGGCGACATCGAAGGACGGCGTCCTCGGCTTCACCGAGAGGTAGACGATGAGGATGACGAGGCCGGCGAGGATGAGGAGGACGCTGAAGGCGAAGCCGGCGATGGCGGCGCACCACATGGCCGGAGTGGTCCGGCGCCGCGGCTGCAGGATGATTTTGGACGGCGGCTGCTCCGGATCCTGCTGCTGCTTCATGCTGATGATCTTGGTGATGATGGTTCTTGGAGACTGGAGGTGGTATGGAGTACTAGGAGTACCCATTGCTCCAAGCAACAGCAACAACCAATCACCAACAAAACCACGGAAGAAGAGGAGAGGTGAAGAAGCCAAGGGAGTTTGGTATCCAAACGGGAAAGCAAAAGGGGGGCATGGAACGAAGTAATGGAGGTAAAAGGAGGCTAATAAGCTAATGCAAAAGCAAAATAAAGAGGGAAGGGGAAAAGAAGAGGCTTTGGGAAAGCAGTGAGTGGATGCCATTGCCTCGACTCCTCCAATTCCTTTGCCACCGTTGAAAATTCGGGGCTAAGGCAGTGTGGTGTGGGTGCCGGCAATTGATTGGGGCCTGCTTTAGAAAAGCATATTTCGAGCTGTGCGAGATAAAGGTCTCGGTTATTGGCCTGATGCTGACTCCTTTTTCATGTCTTCTCGAATGTGCTCTTCCTTCCACTAAGTTATGCAAAACATTGTAGAAAAAACTCATTCCATCTTGTGGTAAAAAGCATAGTTTTAAAAATCGAACCGGCAACCGAACAGGTGAGGGTGACGGTTTAGTGTTTTACTAGTTGAGCCGCCAGTTCGTCGGTTCATTTTGTGACAAAACACAACCAGAATATTAATGGTGTTTTTTTGAAAATTTTAACCTCACATGAAATGAATACACATAAAATTAGATGTAAACCATTAATAAATCACAAAGTGTTATTAGCTTAGTTGGTTACTGGGCCTTTACCGTTAGGTGTTAGATTCCGTGTTGATGTACCGTACGTGTTTTTGAATATTTTTTGATTTTTTTTACTAAAAGACCGGTACACCGTAAAAAATTCATGGTTTTTTCTGTCGGTCTGGTCCGGTTTTCAAACCTGTGGGTAAGAGGCAACTACAGGTATGATGCGTCACCATCAATACGATTTTTACAATCTTGCGCATAAAGCTCAAACTTTATTTCTGTGGGAATTGGTGTATATGAGAACCTAAAAGTTGTTACTAGTCCGGCTGGGAGCGGGAAGAGAGGTAGCTGGGAAGAGAAGCCCGCACAAGTTGCTTAACCTCAAAAAGCGCAAAGCACGGGGAGAATGCCGGTTGATTCGTCGGTAAGGAACCAGCAACATTCTTGGTCGCGGGCAGGTGGCTTTATACTACCCTTCCCTACTCTTGAACACGTCATTTTCGTGGTTTTTCTTTGAGTTTTTTCTTTGCATCAAATTGACAAATGAGCATCTACCACGTGAATTACTGGGAGATATTATTGACAAAGGGTGAGGTTTATTAGCTTCGAATAAAGATAGGAATAACATGCGGTCTCTGTATAGTCAGAATGCACACATCCAACATCAACACGCTCACACAAAAAGCCGCCGGCAAGTACTGAAGTCATATAATACCGAAACTATATGTAAGCGAGAAAAAGGGAAGCCCAATGCGGCCAGATCCGTGATCGAAAAACTACGACAATGATCATATCCGCACCAACAATCTCATGACACCATACGGACACCGAGGTTCTTCAACTGCAACGCCTTCAGAAAGGGAGCGACGCTCAAGCACCGCGGTCACCTGATCTGTCATAGATCGGTAATTAGATCAAATACTAATGGATGCAATGAACCAAAGTCCATGCCCCCTGCCATGCAAAGGACATAGGTGATGACTCGTATGACCTCATCACGGCACAGTGACCCAGGTGAGAATCACGGAGGCATGACTCTCAACGACCCTACCCTCACTCTCCGAGCCACATACAACCACCAAGGGAGTATGGCTTCACACCTGGGTCTGAACCAATTGACGGGTAGCCCCACCAAAGAATTGATTTAAACCCTAAGACCTAGCCTGATGCGCTGTGGCCCCACAACGATCGGGTGTATAAATACTTCCGATAATGGCGGTAACTGGCATCTACACACATACTCGGGATTTCGCTAATGCGCCGCATTGCTCAACAACCATTCCCTTCAAATACTAGCGAAGCCCGACTCCACGAACACATACCAGGCACTTCATACCGTACACGCATTGTGCATGGCATTATTAAATAAATGTAATATCACAACACAAACTCCAAAGGGGGAATTAAGGATACGTAACACATCTCTTATACATGAGCAGATAGCCAATTACAAACGAACGGCTCATCGGCCGATCATAACATAGCAACGGATAAAAGCATGAAAATATGGGAGGACATCCCCGCCACATATGCCCCGCACTGCCATTTGGCTTGGTACGGACACAAACGAAATTGTAAACTTGTGTATGGCTGAAAAGCCGCCTTGAGTAATGAAGTCTTCCTATTTTCCGGAAAAAAAGAATTGCATCGGAGAAGTTGAAAGGAGGAAGAAGATGGGAGATGAGGAAGAGAGATACTTGTAGATGCCAGGGGAAAGCCGTGTTGTTGCCGTGATCCCACGTATACTTGTAACCGGCAGCCCGTTAGTGCACAGCTGGGTTCGGCCCACATACTGTACAAGGGCATAAGTTTAGTTATAATTGGTGGTCGGCGTGTCAATTAGACGGGGGCCAAATTAACAAGGAGATCACGAATCAAATCCTCCGCGTCAAGAAAAAATAAGAATAAAATCCTCCAAGTAGGGAGCAGTTGCTATCTGGTTTGGCCTTGCATCGCACTCACATGCATGCACGCATGGTTTATTCATGAGCTGTGCACAAGACAACCCGCGCACACATATCTCGTAGAATCTAGATATCTCATCTCTGATTTTCTGAATCAAATCTTCTAGAAAGGGACCAACCAACCGTAATACGTATATGCAATCTCCTTACTTCATTAATTGGCTCGTTTGGCAAAACTCTGCTGTGCAATAAGTATTTATGTCAAAAAAACTGAAAACCTGGTGATTCACATATTTGAGCAGCTCTAATGCCGGCAAAAAAAATATTTTTCGCTTTGGATCCTTCGCGATTAAAGACGGGTTTGAGATTCGTTTCTCGGAGGACAACTGGCTAGACAATGCTAGTCTTCAAGAACAATATCCAGCTTTGTATCGGATTGTTCGCGATAAAAATGGAACTCTTGCGCAGGTTCTCAGTTATTTTCCACCGGATATTTCTTTCAAGCGGGATTTGATTGGCCCTCGTCTTGTGTTATGGCAACATCTTTTGTCCCGATTGGATACGATTAACCTGACACATGGACAAGATGTGTTCCATTGGAATCTCATTACATTTGGGTCCTTCACAGTCGACTCTATGTACGGTGCGCTCACGCATTCAGAGGTCCCAGTGGATAATGATAAGAAAATTTGGAAATCAAAGATTTCACTAAAAGTTAAGATCTTCATGTGGTATCTTCGGAGGGGAGTGGTTCTCACTAAAGATAACCTCGCCCGTCACAACTTGGCAAGGAAGTAAGAAGTGTAACTTTTGTACTCATGACGAGACAATCAGACACCTCTTTTTTCCAATGCAAGTTTGTACGTTCTGCATGGTCAATCATCCAAATAGCGTATAATTTGTATCCGCCCACAGGTGTTGCCAATATTTTTGGTCATTGGTTGGACGGTATTCCTTGTTGGTTCAAAACGCTAATAAGGGTGGGAGCGTATGCCTTCTTATGGTCACTTTGGCTATGTAGAAATGATCTGGTTTTTAATATTAAAAAAACTCTTCTCCCTTGCAAGTTATTTTCCGTTGTACGCAATCGCTTCCTACGTGGTCTATGCTTCACCGTACGGAGTTCCAACCGCTATTCAAGGTAGTGTGTACGCAGTTGGAGCGAGTAGCCATGGATGTTTTTTCCCAACATGGATGGCAGCATAACCTTCGTATCGGCCCATCACCTCCTTCGACATAGGATAGTGACGGTCCTATTTGACTCTACTAGTGTCGATATGTCAGCTTTTTATCTTCTTTCAGACTGTTTGTGTTGGCTGTGTGCATCCTAGCTATGCAGAGACTGGATCTTACTCATCATGATTTGTATCCTCTTGATGCTACGATATGAGGTAATAAAAATGCCCTTTATCGAAAAATTAATGGGCTCGTGCTTTTTTTGTTGCTGGAACATCCTTACAGATTATTTTGTATCTTTTCTTTTGTCGGGGAAGATTATTTGTAATCTTGTAACACATAAAAATGCATCTTGATTTTCTCTCTCTACTACTCCATCTGTTCACAATATAAGATGTTGTGAATATTTCAATATAGACTACGTATTGACTAAATAATGAACAGATACACTAAAATGCGTTTACATACATCTAAACCAGAAAAAAGTTAGAACAACTTAAGGGACTATATTGATGAAGTTAAGTAGATGCTATGTTAAGGACCACGCAAGCACTAGTAGAAAACAGGGCATCAGTCCCGGTTCCAGAGGGCCTTTAGTCCCGGTTCCACAACCGGGACAAAACGATCGGGACTAATGCCCATCATTTTTAGTCCCGGTTGGCTTACGAACCGGGACTAAAGGAGCTCCACGTGGCCGCCGTGGGGCGCCCAGGCAGGAGGACCTTTAGTCCCGGTTGGTAACACCGCCCGGGACTAAAAGGCAGCCACGCGTCAGCAGCTGCCAGGGGCTGGGGTTTTTTTTTTTGAAAGGAGGGGTTTAAGGGTTTTCCTATTGTGTTTCCCCCTTTTATTTGTGTGTTTACCATTTTTATTTTACGCTTTTCATTCAACTCGACGCTAGCTACTACATATAGCAATGTAGGAACCATTACACAACATCGTCATGATCAATATATAGAGAGAAGTGGCCTCTCTTTCTCCGTGCTTGGTCGAACAATATGCAACAAGTTTTCGTAAATCTATTCGATGCTATTACATATAGTACACGTTCATGCATATATACAATATAACATCTCTTACGATCCTAATGTCTATTACCAACATCGCATTCGAAATCCTTATGGCATTCTCCGTTTTAGGTATGACATGCTCAACAAAGAATCCCGCCAATTCCTCTTGAATTGCTCGTACGCGATGAGTTGGTAGGAGTTCGTCCCGCTTCTGCCAGATTTAATTTAAAGAAGGGGGTCAATAAAACTCAACACAATTGATGGTAATAAAATAAAAATGTGAATATTGTTTACGTACTTCAAATTGTTCTAAAGATATGCCCCGGCCCCGCTCAGAGGTCGAGTGGCGAATGAACTCGCAAACGTAGTATACACATAAATTAGTCCTGGGTGCCTGCCACAAGCACTTTACGATAATAGAGTTCAATCAAAATGATAATCAAGCATGATAATGGTATTGAAACTAGAATCAATGCATGAGAGATGCGCGGTAGTAGAGTAGTACTTACTTTGGGGTGTAAAAATTGCAGCTCTTTTTTCCAGCTGACACCCTCAACCTGGTTGGTGAACTTTTTCCAAACCCTGCCCGGCAAAGAAAATGATTACTTCATATCAGGAAATGAACGAAAGTTGCCGATATGGTGCGATAATGATTGAACTTACTTCTGAAACATTTGACTCATGTCCGTCCACTCCTTAGGGTCTTTACGTCTCGAGTCCAAGACAGTTACTTTTCCCTCTTCAAGCTGAATGTCTAGCAGAATAAAGTGGAAACTGCGCACGCATAACTCATTAATTGCACTTAACCTCGAGTAAGCGAAACAGAATGTGCACAAGATAGTAACACTCACTTGAAGTTGTAAGGAAATAGTATTTCCCTTCTGGTTTGTTGTCCAAGTAACGCATCTAGCAAATTTTTCTCTGTTTCATCGGGATTTTTTTTAACGTATGTTCATTTATGAAATTTGGGTCAATGAACCCAATGTCATAGATTTGTAGTTGTTTGCATTCGAGGATCTTCATTCTGCATAATATAGTGTGAGGATAATTAATACATGCAATGAACGAGCTGAGCTAGAGACTTAATTACAGAAAAAATACTTACAGACAATAGGAACTGACGATAGCTTTGTCGAGCTCCTTTTGGTTGTATAACTGAAAACTTTCTTCAAATTCAACGAACAACACCTGGTCTCCATTGAAGAAGTGCTCATTTTTTATTCCCACCAAGATATTGTCGGTCCCGTCCTTGCAGTATTTCAAGTACCATTCATGCAAATGTCGCATCCTCGTTGGTAGACCCTTGAGCTCCTCACGTGTGACGAGAGACTTCCCGTGCTCGTATCTTAAGAATGGTACTACCTCAGCCTTTTCGAACTGTACCGAATCGGGTAAGTAATCACCAGCAGTGATAGCAAGACCACCGGCCGCTTCTCTGGATCATTAGCGATATCGGTAACCACCTTGAGCGGAGGGCACGATTGCAGTTCTTGTTCGCCGAGCTGGGGAATTGTTTTCCCACTTCTTGCGCCACTTCTACTTAAGCTTCCCGACCGCCTCGCTTGATCATATGTCTTTTGAATACAATGGTCATAGTTTGATGGTGGCGGAGGCGGTGGTGGTCGCCTAAGGGCAGCCAGAGTTCGCTTCGCTTTCACCGGATATATTTTCTCCTCTGGAGGTGGGTGTTTCGGTGCAAGCCGACGTTTCACTTCGGCATCCACGATCTTGTTGTTTTCCTCCTCAGTCAACTCGTATGGTAACTTGGGAGGAACCTTAAGGCTTGGGCCTGCTCTGAATCTCCTCGTTTTCATACTGCTGCTAGCCGCCGGAGCGGCGGCGGGTCTCTTCCGATGTTGTTGAGGCGGCAGAGGAGGCGGAGACAGCTGCGGCGGAGGAGGATTCTGCTGAGGGGCCTCCTCCGTCGGAGTCCGCTGAGGCGGCGGAGACGGCTGACGCACCGGAGACGACTCAAGCAGCGGAGACGACTGACGCACCGGAGACGGTTGACGCACTGGAGACGGTTGACGCACCGGAGACGGCTGACGCACCGGAGACGACTCAGGCACCGGGGCCTCCTCCGGCTGAGTCTGTTGAGGCGGCGTCCAGTATGGAAGCACGATGTGTTCCTTTCTCCATAGACAGGTAGTCCTTAAGGCATATCGAAGAAGAATCTCCCCTTCACCTGTAGCGTACTCAAGCTCCAGCCCATCAAATTCGTCCATTATTTCATCCACCCCGACAATAGCAAAGCCAGCTAGAATCGGAGTGCAATGGAAAGTTGCATCAGGTCGAGGAGGTAAGACATAGCCGACCGCCGCCTTCAAGGTTAGGTTATGGCATTTCGCCATTAGCACACAATGTTCATTATCTGTGATACCATCCATGGGGTAGCGAGGAGCCGTGCTATCAGGATAAACGAGCTGCGTGGAAGCCACGCTACTTCTCCGCTGAGATGGTGGGGTAGCATCGTGGGTAGTCTCCAATGAAGGATCTTCGTGCCGCTGAGATGGTTGGCCGGTAGCTCGCTGGCTCTCAAGTGCCTCTAGTTTCGCTAATCTTTCATTGATCTTCTGCATTTCACTTGCTTCCTCTTTCTTCTTTCTCTGTCGGCTTCTGTAACCAGTGCTGTCGGGAAACCCAACCTTCCACGGAACGGAGCCTAATGTGCCTCGTGTTTGTCCAGGGTGTTCAGGATTCCCGAGGGCCGCTGACAGCTCGTCCTTCTCTCTGTCGGGAACGAACCTCCCTTCCAGCGCTTCCTTGATTACTTCCTCAAGCTTTGTGACGGGTGTTTGAAGTTGAGCTTTCGTCCAGACACACTTCCATGTGACTGGGTCAAAAGTTCCCCCAACCCCGAAGAACCAAGTCCTTGCACGATCTGGCCAGTGCAAAGTCGCTGGTTGGACATTTTTAGCAAGCAGATCTTGCTCAGCTTTGTCCCATGTAGGTCAGGCTTTGCTGTAGTCACCTGACCCCGTAACATGGTGATACTGCTTCTTTGCAGCATTTTTCTTATTTATAAGTGACCTCTGCTTGGCCTTCTTCGATTTCTTGTAGGCCACAAATGCGGGCCAGTGATCTTTTATCTTGAAGTATTGACCTTTGAACTCTGGAATCTCGTCTTTCTCGACAAACTTTTTGTTCAATAGTTTCTTCCCGTTCTTGAATAGTTCTGCCATTTTCTTAAGAGCAAATGCCTTGACCTTTCGCTGTATAACTGGGTTATTCGGATCCTCCTCTGGCGGTAGGCTGAAATTTCTCAACATCGAGTTCCAAAGATCATCTTTCAGTATATCGTTGACATAAGGAACTTCAGGGTCCTTCTTCTTATTCCATTCTTGGATGCTGATCGGGACGCTGTCCCTAACAACAACTCTGCACTGATGTATAAATTTGTCCTTGGTCCGCTTGGGAGCAATCGGTTGGCCTTCTGGAGAGACTTCTTCGATCGTGAACCTTTCATCCGGGTCCAACTTTTTCTTCGGGCCTCGTCTCCTTACCGAAGTTTGGCTCGATCCGGAGGGCTAAAAGAAGAAAGAAGCGTTAATATATGTACATACAAAACAATTAATGCATCTAGTCAACAGAGGCTTAATTAATATATATATATATATATATATATATATATATATATATATATATATATATATATATATATATATATATATATATATATATACCTCGCCGGACTTTGAAACAGTTAAGGCTCCCTTCTCCATTCGATCACCGGAGCCGTCATGATCTCCTTCCTCCTCCATTCCATCACCGGAGCCGTCATGATCTCCTTCCTCCTCCATTGGATCACCGGAGCCGTCATCCTCTCTTCTATCACCATCGTTGTCGTTGAGTGATACGTCTCCAACGTATCTATAATTTTTGATTGTTCCATGCTATTATATTATCTATTTTGGATGTTTTATATGCATTAATATGCTATTTTATATTATTTTTGGGACTAACCTATTAATCTAGAGCCTAGTGCCAGTTTCTGTTTTTTCCATGTTTTTGAGTATTGCAGATAAGGAATATTAAACGGAGTCCAAACGGAATAAAATCTTCGGAATGATTTTTCTTGGACCAGAAGAAACCTGCCAGACTTGGAGATGAAGGCAGGAGACTTGCCGTGGCGTCACAAGCCACTAGGGCGCGCCCTAGAGGGGGGCGCCCTCCTAGCTTGTGGCCCCACGGCATCTCTCCTAACCCTATTCTTCGGCCTATAAATTCCCAAATATTCCCTGGATACTAAAAAGAGCCACGAAAATACTTTTCCGGCGCCGGAAGCCTCTGTTCCCGTGAGATCCCATCTTGGAGCCTTTTCCGGTAATCTGCCGGAGGGGGATTCGATCACGGAGGGCATCTACATCAACTCCATTGCCCCTCCGATGATGCGTGAGTAGTTCACCACAGACCTTCGGGTCCATAGCTAGTAGCTAGATGGCTTCTTCTCTCTCTTTGTTCTTCAATACCATGTTCTTCATGATCTTCATGCAGATTTATCCGATGTAATACTCTTTTGCGGTGTGTTTGTCGAGATCCGATGAATTGTGGGTTTATGTTCAGATTATCTATGAATATTATTTGAATCTTCTCTGAATTCTTATATGCATGATTTCATATCTTTGCAAGTCTCTTCGAGTTATTGGTTTGGTTTGGCCAACTAGATTTGTAATTCTTGCAATGAGAGAAGTGCTTAGTTTTGGGTTCAATCTTGCGGTGTCCTCACCCAGTGACAAAGTAGGGGTAGCGAGGCACGTATTGTATTGTTGCCATCGAGGATAAAAAGATGGGGTTTTCATCATATTGCTTGAGTTTATCCCTCTACATCATGTCATCTTACCTAATGCGTTACTCTATTCTTCATGAACTTAATACTCTAGATGCACGCAGGAGTCGGTCGATGTGTGGAGTAATAGTAGTAGATGCAGAATCGTTTCGGTCTACTTGACACGGACGTGATGCCTATATGCATAATCATTGCCTTGGATATCTTCATAATTATTCGCTTTTCTATCAATTGCTCGACAGTAATTTGTTCACCCACCGTATTATTTTCCTTCATGAGAGAAGCCTCTAGTGAAACCTATGGCCCCGGGTCTATTTTCCATATTATATTTTTAGATCTATAAACCAAAAATACCAAAAATATCTTGCTGCAATCTTTTTTACTTTTAGTTTACTTTTCGTTTTAGCAATCCTATCTATCTATCTCTATCAGATCTCATCCTTGCAAGTAACCGTGAAGGGATTGACAACCCCTTTATAGCGTTGGGTGCAAGTGTTTGATTATTTGTGTAGGTACACCTATTGGGGACTTGCTTGTATCTCCTACTGGATTGATACCTTGGTTCTCAACAACTGAGTGAAATACTTATCTACTTTGCTGCATCACCCTTTCCTCTTCAAGGGAAAACCAACGCATGCTCGAGAAGTAGCAAGAAGGATTTCTGGCGCCGTTGCCGGGGAGATCTACATCAAGCCTACCAAGTACCCATCACAAACTCATCTCTTGCATTTACTTTAGTTGCCATTTGCCTCTCGTTTTCCTCTCCGCCACTTCTAAAACGATTTTCCAAAAAGGTTTGCCTTTTTATTCGCCCTTCTTCCGTTCGTCTTTTCATTTGCTTTTTTGCTTGCTTGTGTGTTAAATCGGTTACTCGTCTTTATGGCTCAACCCAAAAGCCTTGATCCTTATCTTAGCAAGTTGGAAGATATTGAGGATAATGTTAAAAGTTTCATGTCGCTCCAATATGACCACAATAGTTTCTTTAGGAACGAGCTTAAAGAACAAAAGACTATGTGGGAATACATGAATAAGGAACTTGATGATATGTCTAAGGAGTTTTATGGTTTGAAATCTCAATTTGCTCACCTTGAAAACTCAGTAGGCCAAATTTCTGATAAACAGGTCACCTTAGTCAACAAAATGGCCGCGAAGCCAGAATCTTTAAATATTGATGAAGATCTTAAAGTGATTGATGTGACTCCTACTGAATCTTTGTTTCCTAATGTAAATCTTGATAAAGATGGGACTGGAGATGAGTCAACTTTAGTTAAAAGGCGTCCCAATGATTCGGAGTTTATAGATCTTAATGCTAAGATTGATAAAAGTAGGATTGAAGAGGTCAAAACTTTAAATAGCAATGAACACACTCTTTTGGATTTCAAGGACTTTAATTATGATAGTTGCTCTTTGATTGATTGTGTTTCCTTGTTGCAATCCATGTTGAATTCTCCTCATGCTTATAATCAAAACAAAGCTTTTACTAAACATATCGTGGATGCTATGATGAAATCTTTTGAAGAAAAACTTGAGTTGGAAGTTTCTATACCTAGAAAGCTTTATGATGAGTGGGAACCTACTATTAAGATTAAAATTAAAGATTATGAGTGCCATGCTTTGTGTGATTTGGGTGCTAGCGTTTCCACGATTCCAAAAACTTTATGTGATGTGCTAGGTTTCCGTGAATTTGATGATTGCTCTTTAAATTTGCATCTTGCGGATTCCACTATAAAAAAACCTATGGGAAGAATTAATGATGTTCTTATTGTTGCAAATAGGAATTATGTGCCCGTAGATTTCATTGTTCTTGATATAGATTGCAATCCTACATGTCCTATTATTCTTGGTAGACCTTTCCTTAGAACGATTGGTGCAATTATTGATATGAAGGAAGGAAATATTAGATTCCAATTTCCATTAAGGAAAGGCATGGAGCACTTTCCTAGAAAGAAAATAAAATTACCTTATGAATCTATTATGAGAGCTACTTATGGATTGCATACCAAAGATGACAATACCTAGATCTATTGCGTTATGCCTAGCTAGGGGCGTTAAACAATAGCGCTTGTTGGGAGGCAACCCAATTTTATTTTTATGCTTTTGATTTTGCTTCTATTTTTGAGTTTTCCACACATTATTACCTCTGTAGTAATTGTGTTTTCTTGTTTAAATTAGTGTTTGAGCCAAGTAAGACCTTTGGGATGGTCTACGGTGTTTGCGATTTGATTTTGCTGAAAAACAGAAACTTTTGCTCTCAGTACAGGAATTTTGTAAATTCACTGGAACGTGATTTTGATCTGAAATTTTTACACAAGATTTATATACAAATTTCCCTGATTTTCCTAATTTTTCAGAATTTTTGGAGTTACAGAAGTATTCGTAGTCTATAGATTTCTACAGACTGTTCTGTTTTAGACAGATTCTGTTTTCTTTGTGTTGTTTGCTTATTTTGATGTATCTATGGGTTGTATCGGGGGGTATGAACCATGGAGAAGTTAGAATACAGTAGATATTACACAAAAATAAATAAATAATGAGTGGTGATTTATTTTCTTATACTAACGGATCTCATGAGTTTTCTGTTGAGTTTTGTGTTGTGAAGTTTTCAAGTTTTGGGTAAAGATTTGATGGACTATGGAATAAGGAGTGGCAAGAGCCTAAGCTTGGGGATGCCCAAGGCACCCCAAGCCATATTCAAGGATACCAAAAAGCCTAAGCTTGGGGATGCCCCGGAAGGCATCCCCTCTTTCGTCTTCAATCCATCGGTAAATTTACTTGAGGCTATATTTTTATTCACCACATGATATGTGTTTTGCTTGGAGCGTCTTGTATGATATGAGTCTTTGCTTTTTAGTTTGCCACAATCATCCTTGCTGCACACATTCTTTTTGAGAGGGACACGCTGAATCGTGAATTTATTAGAATACTCTATGTGCTTCACTTATATCTTTTGAGCTAGGCAATGTTGCTCTAGTGCTTCACTTATATCTTTTTAGAGCACGGTGGTGTTTTATTTTTTAGAAATTATTGAACTCTCGTACCTCACTTATATTATTTTGAGAGTCTTTAAAACAGCATGGTAATTGGTTTAGGTTATGAATTTAGTCCTAATATAATGGGCATCCAAGAGGGATATAATAAAAACTTTCATATAAAGTGCATTGAATACTATGAGAAGTTTGATTCCTTGCATATAGTTTTGAGATATGAAGATGGTAATATGAGAGTCATGCTAGTGAGTAGTTGTGAATTGGAGAAATACTTGTGTTGAAGTTTGTGATTCCCGTAGCATGCACGTATGGTGAACCGTTATGTAACGAAGTCGGAGCATGATTTGTTTAATGATTGTCAACCTTTGTGTGAGGGTCGGGAGCGCGCGATGGTTAACTCCTACCAACCTCTCCCCTAGGAGCATGCGTCTAATGCTTTGTTTGATAACTAATAGACTTTTGCAATAAGTATGTGAGTTCTTTATGACTAATGTTGAGTCCATGGATTATACGCACTCTCACCCTTCCACCTTTGCTAGCCTCTCTAGTACCGCGCAACTTTCGCCGGTGCATCAAACCCACCTTCCTCAAAACAGCCACCATATATTTTCCTCAAAACAGCCACCATACCTACCGATTATGGCATTTCCATAGCCATTCCGAGATATATTGCCATGCAACTTCCACCGTTCCGTTTATCATGACATGCACCATCACTTTCATATTGCATATAGAGTCATATTTTGTTCTAGGTATCGAGTTGCAATTTTCCTTTTGAGTTGTAAGTAAATAAAAGTGTGATGATTTTCATTATTAGAGCATTGTTCCCGTGAGAGAAAAGGCTGATGGAAGCTATGAATCCCTCACAAGTTGGGATGAGTCTCCGGACTTTACAAATAATAAAAGAGGCCAGCGAAGCCCAAATAAAAAAAAAGAGGCCAAATATGCCCACCAATAAAAAAAAGAGAAAAAAAAGAAAAAAATGAGAGAAAGAGAGAAGGGACAATGCTACTATCTTTTTCCACACTTGTGCTTCAAAGTAGCACCATGATCTTCATGATAGAGAGTCTCATATTTTGTCACTTTCATATAGCTAGTGGAATTTTCATCATATGCACAACCACTTAGTTTCTTTTTGAGTCTTTCATACACTTATAGCTCTAGTGCACCCGTTGCATGGCAATCCCTACTCACTCACATTGATATCTATTGATGGGCATCTCCATAGCCCGTTGATACGCCTAGTTGATGTGAGACTATCTTCTCCTTTTTCCTCATCCCCTCCACCATATTCTATTCCACCTATAGTGCTATATCCATGGCTCACGCTCATGTATTGCGTGAGAGTTGAAAAGGTTTGAGAACATAAAAAGTGACGGGATAATCGTTTATGATAATCGTTATTATTACATTTCCTTGTTCATGGTAATCGTTTATTATATTCCCTAGAGGCAATGATAAATTAGTTATTATTATATTCCCTAGAGGCAATGACAAATTAGTTATTATTATATTTCCTTGTTCATGATAATCGTTTATTATCCATGCTATAATTGTATTGATTGGAAACTCAAATACATGTGTGGGTACATAGACAACACTATGTCCCTAGTAAGCCTCTAGTTGACTAGCTCGTTGATCAAAGATGGTTAAGGTTTCCTAGCCATTGACATGAGATGTCATTTGATAACGGGATCACATCATTAGGAGAATGATGTGATGGACAAGACCCAAACTACGAACGTAGCATATGATCGTGTCAGTTTATTGCTATTGTTTTCTGCATGTCAAGTATCTGTTCCTATGACCATGAGATCATGCAACTCCCTGACATCGGAGGAGTACCTTGTGTGTATCAAACATCGCAACGTAACTGGGTGACTATAAAGGTGCTCTACAGGTATCTCCGAGCGTGTCTGTTGGGTTGGCATGGATCAAGACTGGGATTTGTTACTCCGTATGACGGAGAGGTATCTCAGGGTCCACTCGGTAATACAACATCACAATGAGCCTTGCAAGCAGTGTGACTAAAGTGTTAGTCACGAGATCTTGTATTACGGAACGAGTAAAGAGACTTGCCAGTAACGAGATTGAACTAGGTATAGAGATGCCGACGATCGAATCTCGGGCAAGTAACATACTGAAGAACAAAGGGAACAGTATACGGGATTAACTGAATCCTTGACATAGAGGTTCGACCGATAAAGATCTTCGTAGAATATGTAGGAGCCAATATGGGCATCCAGGTCCCGCTATTGGTTATTTATCGTAGAGGTGTCTCGGTCATGTCTACATAGTTCTCGAACCCGCAGGGTCTACACACTTAACGTTTGGTGACGATTGGTATAGTTGAGTTATTGTATTGGTGACCGAAGGTTGTTCGGAGTCCCGGATAAGATCCCGGACATGACGAGGATCTCCGGAAGAGTCCGGAGGTAAAGATTAATATATGTGATAATAGTGTTTTGATCTCCGGAAGGGTTCCGGAATTCACCGGAAGAGGTTCCGGATGTTTACCGAAGTGTTCGGGTGCAGCAACACTTTATATGGGCCAAAGGGGTAAAGCCCACGAGGTATTCGAAAGTGCAAAAGGAAGTTTTGCTGCTGCCTTAAGGGGTACTACCGCTGGTAAGGCAGTACTACCGCGTAAGCGGTACTACCGCTTGTATGAAGCGGTACTACCGCATAAGCGGTACTACCACGTGTGTGAAGCGGTACTACCGCTCGTGAGCGGTACTACCGCTTGTACGCGGTACTGCTGGAATCCGAGTTGGACTCTTTCCCTGCGGGCCAAACCGACCTTGTGCGGGCAAAACCGACCTGGAGGAGGCTTTTACTCCAAGTTTAGACCCCAAGGCTCAACATATAAATAGAGGGGCAGGGCTAGCACACGGGACACATCAAGATTTCCCAATCCGTGTGTCGGCGACCCTAACCCTTTAGTTCTCCCGTCATAATCTCCGTAGTGCTTGGCGAAGCCCTGCAGAGATTGTTCCTCACCACCATCACCACGCCGTCGTGCTGTCGGAACTCATCTACTACTTCACCATCGCTCGCTGGATCGAGGAGGTGAAGGCGTCATCAAGCCGTACGTGTGTTGAACGCGGAGGTGCCGTCCGTTCGGCACTAGTTCGTGATCGGATCGAGGGACGACTTGCGATTTGGATCGCGGAGACGTTCAACTACATCAACCGCGTTTCTTAACGCTTCCGCTTAGCGATCTACAAGGGTATGTAGATTCACTCTCCCTCTCGTAGATGCTCATCACCATGGATAGATCTTGTGTGTGCGTAGGAAAATTTTTGTTTCCCATGCAACGTTCCCCAACAACTTCCACCGTTCCGTTTATCATGACATGCACCATCACTTTCATATTGCATATAGAGTCATATTTTGTTCTAGGTATCGAGTTGCAATTTTCCTTTTGAGTTGTAAGTAAATAAAAGTGTGATGATTTTCATTATTAGAGCATTGTTCCTATGAGAGAAAAGGCTGATGGAAGCTATGAATCCCTCACAAGTTGGGATGAGTCTCCGGACTTTACAAATAATAAAAGAGGCCAGCGAAGCCCAAATAAAAAAAAAGAGGCCAAATATGCCCACCAATAAAAAAAGAGAAAAAAAAGAAAAAAAATGAGAGAAAGAGAGAAGGGACAATGCTACTATCTTTTTCCACACTTGTGCTTCAAAGTAGCACCATGATCTTCATGATAGAGAGTCTCCTATTTTGTCACTTTCATATAGCTAGTGGAATTTTCATCATATGCACAACCACTTAGTTTCTTTTTGAGTCTTTCATACACTTATAGCTCTAGTGCACCCGTTGCATGGCAATCCCTACTCACTCACATTGATATCTATTGATGGGCATCTCCATAGCCCGTTGATACACCTAGTTGATGTGAGACTATCTTCTCCTTTTTCCTCATCCCCTCCACCATATTCTATTCCACCTATAGTGCTATATCCATGGCTCACGCTCATGTATTGCGTGAGAGTTGAAAAGGTTTGAGAACATAAAAAGTGACGGGATAATCGTTTATGATAATCGTTATTATTACATTTCCTTGTTCATGATAATCGTTTATTATATTCCCTAGAGGCCATGATAAATTAGTTATTATTATATTCCCTAGAGGCAATGATAAATTAGTTATTATTATATTTCCTTGTTCATGATAATCGTTTATTATCCATGCTATAATTGTATTGATTGGAAACTCAAATACATGTGTGGGTACATAGACAACACTATGTCCCTAGTAAGCCTCTAGTTGACTAGCTCGTTGATCAAAGATGGTTAAGGTTTCCTAGCCATTGACATGAGATGTCATTTGATAACGGGATCACATCATTAGGAGAATGATGTGATGGACAAGACCCAAACTACGAACGTAGCATATGATCGTGTCAGTTTATTGCTATTGTTTTCTGCATGTCAAGTATCTGTTCCTATGACCATGAGATCATGCAACTCCCTGACATCGGAGGAGTACCTTGTGTGTATCAAACGTCGCAACGTAACTGGGTGACTATAAAGGTGCTCTACAGGTATCTCCGAGGGTGTCTGTTGGGTTGGCATGGATCAAGACTGGGATTTGTTACTCCGTGTGACGGAGAGGTATCTCAGGGTCCACTCGGTAATACAACATCACAATGAGCCTTGCAAGCAGTGTGACTAAAGTGTTCGTCACGAGATCTTGTATTACGGAACGAGTAAAGAGACTTGCCAGTAACGAGATTGAACTAGGTATAGAGATGCCGACGATCGAATCTCGGGCAAGTAACATACCGAAGAACAAAGGGAATAGTATACGGGATTAACTGAATCCTTGACATAGAGGTTCGACCGATAAAGATCTTCGTAGAATATGTAGGAGCCAATATGGGCATCCAGGTCCCGCTATTGGTTATTGATCGTAGAGGTGTCTCGGTCATGTCTACATAGTTCTCGAACCCGCAGGGTCTACACACTTAACGTTTGGTGACGATTGGTATAGTTGAGTTATTGTATTGGTGACCGAAGGTTGTTCGGAGTCCCGGATAAGATCCCGGACATGACGAGGATCTCCGGAAGAGTCTGGAGGTAAAGATTAATATATGTGATAATAGTGTTTTGATCTCCGGAAGGGTTCCGGAATTCACCGGAAGAGGTTCCGGATGTTTACCGAAGTGTTCGGGTGCAGCAACACTTTATATGGGCCAAAGGGGTAAAGCCCACGAGGTATTGGAAAGTGCAAAAGGAAGTTTTGCTGCTGCCTTAAGGGGTACTACCGCTGGTAAGGCAGTACTACCGCGTAAGCGGTACTACCGCTTGTATGAAGCGGTACTACCGCATAAGCGGTACTACCGCGTGTGTGAAGCGGTACTACCGCTCAAGCGGTACTACCGCTCGTGAGCGGTACTACCGCTTGTATGCGGTACTGCTGGAATCCGAGTTGGACTCTTTCCCTGCGGGCCAAACCGACCTTGTGCGGGCAAAACCGACCTAGAGGAGGCTTTTACTCCAAGTTTAGACCCCAAGGCTCAACATATAAATAGAGGGGCAGGGCTAGCACACGGGACACATCAAGATTTCCCAAGCCGTGTGTCGGCGACCCTAACCCTCTAGTTCTCCCGTCATAATCTCCGTAGTGCTTGGCGAAGCCCTGCAGAGATTGTTCCTCACCACCATCACCACGCCGTCGTGCTGCCGGAACTCATCTACTACTTCACCATCGCTCGCTGGATCGAGGAGGTGAAGGCGTCATCAAGCCGTACGTGTGTTGAACGCGGAGGTGTCGTCCGTTCGGCACTAGTTCGTGATCGGATCGAGGGACGACTTGCGATTTGGATCGCGGAGACGTTCGACTACAACAACCGCGTTTCTTAACGCTTCCGCTTAGCAATCTACAAGGGTATGTAGATTCACTCTCCCTCTCGTAGATGCTCATCACCATGGATAGATCTTGTGTGTGCGTAGGAAAATTTTTGTTTCCCATGCAACGTTCCCCAACAGTGGCATCTGAGCTAGGTCTATGCGTAGATGAGATCTCGAGTAGAACACAAACGAGTTGTGGGCGTGGATGTATACATATTGCTTGCCGTTACTAGTTGATACTTGATTCGGCGGTATTGTGAGATGAAGCGGCCCGGACCAACATTACTCGTACGCTTACGAGAGACCGGTTCCTTCAACTGACATGTAACTTCGTTGCATAAAGATGGCTAGCGGGTGTCTGTCTCTCTCACTTTAGTTGAATCGATTTCAATGAAGAGGGTTCTTTTAGAAGATCAAAAAGCAATCACTACACCACATTGTGGTTTTGCGTAGGTAAGAACGGTTCTTGCAAACCCGTAGCAGCCACGTAAAATTTGCAACAACAATTAGAGGACGTCTAACTTGTTTTTGCAGGGTATGTTGTGATGTGATATGGACAATTACATGATGAGATATATGTCATGTATGAGATGATCATGTGTTGTATAGAATATCACGACTTGCATGTCGATGAGTACGGCAACTGGCAGGAGCCATAGAGTTGTCTTTAATTATTTTCGCCGTTTTGCTTTACTTTATCGCTATGAGTTAGCAATAGTCGTGGAAGCAACAGTCGGCGCGACAACCTCATGGCGACACGTTGATGGAGATCAAGATGATGGAGATCATGGTGTCATGCCGGTGACGATGGAGATCATGCCGGTGCTTTGGAGATGGAGATCAAAAGCACAAGTTCATGGCCATATCATGTCACTTATGATTTGCATGTGATGTTAATCCTTTTATGCATCTTATTTTGCTTAGGACGACGGTAGCATTATAAGGTGATCCCTCACTTAAATTTCAAGATAAAATTGTGTTCTCCCCGAGTGTGCACCGTTGCGAAAGTTCGTCGTTTCGAGACACCACGTGATGATCGGGTGTGATAGACTCTACGTTCACATACAACGGGTGCAAGCCAGTGTTGCACATGCGGAACACTCGGGTTAAACTTGACGAGCCTAGCATGTACAAACATGGCCTCGGAACACAAGAGACCGAAAGGTCGAACATGAGTCATATAGTAGATATGATCAACATGAAGATGTTCACCATTGAAACCACCTCAACTCACGTGATGATCGGACTTGAGTTGGTGGATTTGGATCATGTAACACTCGAATGACCGGAGGGATGTCAATTTGAGTGGGAGTTTTTAAGTAATATGATTAACTAAACTCATTATCTTGAACAATAGTCTAAGTTGTCTTTGCAATATTTATGTTGTAGATCATGGCTCGCGCAGTAGCACCCCTGAATTTTAATGCGTTCCTAGAGAAAGCTAAGTTGAAAGATGATGGAAGTAACTTTGTGGACTGGGCCCGTAATCTAAGGATTATCCTTACGGCTTCCCAGAAGGCTTATGTCCTTGATGCACCGCTTGGTGATCCACCCGCTCCAGTTGAGTCTCTAGACGTTGTGAACGCCTGGCAGGCTCGTTCTGAAGATTACTCAATAGTTCAATGTGCAATATTGTATGGCTTAGAACCGGGACTTCAAAGACGTTTTGAACGTCATGGAGCATATGAGATGTTCCAGGAGTTGAAGTTTATCTTTCAGAAGAATGCCCGGATCGAGAGATATGAGATCTCCGATAAGTTCTATGCTTGCAAGATGGAGGAGAACGGGTCTATCAGTGATCACGTACTCAGAATGTCTGGGTACTCCACCCGTCTGGCTGAATTGGGAATGCCCCTTCCGCCAGAGGCTATCACTGACAGAGTTCTTCAATCATTGCCACCTAGCTACAAGAGCTTCGTGTTGAACTATAACATGCACGGGATGAACAAGTCAGTCGCCGAGCTGTTTGCGATGCTGAAAGCCGCTGAGTCTGAAATTCAGAAGGAGCATCAAGTGTTGATGGTAAATAAAACCACTAGTTTCAAGAAAAATGGCAAGGGTAAGAAGGGTAACTCCAAGAAGAGTGGCAAAGCAGTTGCTCCTCTCGTGAAGAAACCCAAGGCTGGACCCAAACCAGAAACTGTGTGCTTTCATTGCAAGGGAACTGGACACTGGAAGCGGAACTGCCCCAAGTATTTGGCTGACAAGAAGGCGGCCAACAACAAACAAGGTATATATGATATACATGTTATTGATGTGTACCTTACCAACTCTCGTTGTAGTGCCTGGGTATTTGATACCGGTGCGGTTGCTCACATTTGCAACTCAAAACAGGAACTGCGGAATAGACGGAGGCTGGCAAAGGACGAAGTGATGATTCGCGTGGGAAATGGTTCCAAGGTTGATGTGATCGCCGTCGGCACGCTCGCTCTTCGATTACCATCGGGATTAGTGATGAACCTAAATAATTGTTATTTAGTGCCTGCGTTAAGCATGAACATTATATCTGGATCTTGTTTATTGCGAGACGGTTACTCATTTAAATCTGATAATAATGGTTGTTCTATTTATATGAGTAATATCTTTTATGGTCATGCACCCGATGTGAGGGGTTTATTCTTATTGAATCTCGATAGTAATGATACACATGTTCATAACATTGATGCCAAAAGATATAGAATTGATAATGATAATACCACATTCTTGTGGCACTGCCGTTTAGGTCATATTGGCATTAAACGCATGAGGAAGCTCCATGCTGATGGACTTTTGGAGTCACTTGATTTTGAATCACTTGACACATGTGAGCCATGCCTCATGGGCAAGATGACTAAAACGCCGTTCTCTGGAACAATGGAACGGGCAAGTGACTTATTGGAAATCATACATACTGATGTGTGCGGTCCGATGAGCATTGAGGCGCGCGGTGGTTATCGTTACTTTCTCACCTTCACTGATGACTTAAGTAGATATGGGTATATTTACTTAATGAAACACAAGTCTGAAACATTTGAAAAGTTCAAACAATTTCAGAGTGAAGTTGAGAATCATCGTAACAAAAAGATTAAATTCCTACGATCTGATCGAGGAGGAGAATATCTGAGTTATGAGTTTGGCAGTCACTTAAGACAATGTGGAATTGTTTCACAACTGACACCGCCTGGAACACCACAGCGTAATGGTGTGTCCGAACATCGTAATCGAACCTTATTGGATATGGTGCGATCTATGATGTCTCTTGCCGATTTGCCACTATCATTTTGGGGTTATGCATTAGAGACAGCTGCATTCACTTTAAATAGGGCACCATCGAAATCCGTTGAGACGACGCCATATGAACTTTGGTTTGGCAAGAAGCCAAAGCTGTCGTTTCTTAAAGTTTGGGGATGTGATGCTTATGTCAAAAAGCTTCAGCCTGAAAAGCTGGAACCCAAAGCGTAGAAATACGTCTTCATAGGATACCCAAAAGAGACAGTTGGGTATACCTTCTACCTCAGATCCGAAGGCAAAGTGTTTGTCGCTAAAAACGGAACATTTCTTGAGAAAGAGTTTCTCTCGAAAGAATTGAGTGGGAGGAAGATAAAACTTGATGAGGTTGTTGAACCTTTACTTCAACCTGAAAGTAGCGCAGCGCAGAAAGATGTTTCTGTAAAGCCTACATCAGCTGAAGAGGAAGTTAATGGTGATGATCATGAAGCTTTGGATCAAGTTGCTATCGAACCTCGTAGGTCGACAAGGACGCGTACTGCTCCTGAGTGGTACGGCAACCCTGTCTTAGAGGTCATGTTGTTAGACAACGATGAACCTACGAGCTATGGAGAAGCGATGATGGGCCCGGATTCCGAGAAGTGGTTAGAGGCCATGAAATCCGAGATGGGATCCATGTATGAAAACAAAGTGTGGACTTTGGAAGTATTACCTGAAGGGCGTAAGGCCATTCAGAACAAATGGATCTTTAAGAGGAAGACGGACGCGGACAGTAATGTCACCGTCTATAAAGCTCGACTTGTGGCAAAGGGTTTTTCACAAGTTCAAGGAGTTGACTACGATGAGACCTTCTCACCCGTAGCGATGCTTAAATCTGTCAGAATCATGTTAGCAATAGCTGCCTTTTTCGATTATGAAATTTGGTAGATGGATGTCAAAACAGCGTTCCTTAACGGTTTCCTTAAGGAAGAGTTGTATATGATGCAACCAGAAGGTTTTGTCGATCCAGAGAATGCTGACAAAGTTTGCAAACTCCAGCGATCCATTTATGGACTGGTGCAAGCATCTCGGAGTTGGAATCTTCGCTTTGATGAGGTGATCAAAGCGTTCGAGTTTATACAAGTTTACGGAGAAGCTTGTATTTACAAGAAAGTGAGTGGGAGCTCTATAGCGTTTCTAATATTATATGTGGATGACATATTGCTGATTGGAAACAATATAGAAATGTTGGAAGGCGTGAAGGAATATTTGAACAAGAGTTTTTCAATGAAGGACCTAGGAGAAGCTGCTTTCATATTAGGCATCAAGATCTATAGAGATAGATCGAGACGCTTAATAGGACTTTCACAAAGCACATACCTTGACAAAGTTTTGAAGAAGTTCAAAATGGATCAGTCCAAGAAGGGGTTCTTGCCTGTTTTGCAAGGTGTGAAGTTGAGTAAGACTCAATGCCCAGTGACTGCAGAAGATAAAGAAAAGATGAGTGTCATCCCCTATGCTTCAGTCATAGGCTCTATCATGTATGCAATGCTGTGCACAAGACCCGATGTCAGCCTTGCCATAAGTATGGTCGGAAGGTTTCAAAGTGATCCAGGAATGGAACACTGGACGGCGGTCAAGAATATCCTGAAGTACCTGAAAAGAACTAAGGACATGTTTCTCGTTTATGGAGGTGATCAAGAGCTCGTCGTAAAGGGTTACGTCGATGCAAGCTTTGACACTGATCCGGATGACCCTAAGTCACAAACCGGATACGTATTTATTCTTAATGGGGGTGCGGTTAGCTGGTGCAGTTCCAAGCAAAGCGTGGTAGCTGATTCTACATGCGAAGCGGAGTACATCGCTGCCTCGGAGGCGGCGAAGGAAGGTGTCTGGATGAAGGAGTTCATGACAGATCTTGGAGTAGTGCCTAGTGCGCTTAACCCAATGACTCTGTTTTCTGATAATACTGGTGCCATTGCTCTAGCCAAGGAACCAAGATTTCACAAGAGGACCAGACACATAAAGCGACGTTTCAATTCCATCCGCGATTACATCAAGGAGGACGACATAAATATTTGCAAAGTACACACGGATCTGAATGTTGCAGATCCGATGACTAAACCTCTTCCAAGGGCTAAAGATGAACGACACCAGAACTGCATGGGTGTTCGCTTCATTACAATGTAAATCACATAGTGATGTGAACTAGATTATTGACTCTAGTGCAAGTGGTAGACTGTTGGAAATATGCCCTAGAGGCAATGATAAATTAGTTATTATTATATTTCCTTGTTCATGATAATCGTTTATTATCCATGCTATAATTGTATTGATTGGAAACTCAAATACATGTGTGGGTACATAGACAACACTATGTCCCTAGTAAGCCTCTAGTTGACTAGCTCGTTGATCAAAGATGGTTAAGGTTTCCTAGCCATTGACATGAGATGTCATTTGATAACGGGATCACATCATTAGGAGAATGATGTGATGGACAAGACCCAAACTACGAACGTAGCATATGATCGTGTCAGTTTATTGCTATTGTTTTCTGCATGTCAAGTATCTGTTCCTATGACCATGAGATCATGCAACTCCCTGACATCGGAGGAGTACCTTGTGTGTATCAAACGTCGCAACGTAACTGGGTGACTATAAAGGTGCTCTACAGGCATCTCCGAGGGTGTCTGTTGGGTTGGCATGGATCAAGACTGGGATTTGTTACTCCATGTGACGGAGAGGTATCTCAGGGCCCACTCGGTAATACAACATCACAATGAGCCTTGCAAGCAGTGTGACTAAAGTGTTAGTCACGAGATCTTGTATTACGGAACGAGTAAAGAGACTTGCCAGTAACGAGATTGAACTAGGTATAGAGATGCCGAGGATCGAATCTCGGGCAAGTAACATACCGAAGAACAAAGGGAACAGTATACGGGATTACCTGAATCCTTGACATAGAGGTTCGACCGATAAAGATCTTCGTAGAATATGTAGGAGCCAATATGGGCATCCAGGTCCCGCTATTGGTTATTGATTGTAGAGGTGTCTCGGTCATGTCTACATAGTTCTCGAACCCGCAGGGTCTACACACTTAACGTTTGGTGACGATTGGTATAGTTGAGTTATTGTATTGGTGACCAAAGGTTGTTCGGAGTCCCGGATAAGATCCCGGACATGACGAGGATCTCCGGAAGAGTCCGGAGGTAAAGATTAATATATGTGATAATAGTGTTTTGATCTCCGGAAGGGTTCCGGAATTCACCGGAAGAGGTTCCGGATGTTTACCGAAGTGTTCGGGTGCAGCAACAGTTTATATGGGCCAAAGGGGTAAAGCCCACGAGGTATTGCAAAGTGCAAAAGGAAGTTTTGCTGCTGCCTTAAGCGGTACTACCGCTGGTAAGGCAGTACTACCGCGTAAGCGGTACTACCGCTTGTATGAAGCGGTACTACCGCATAAGCGGTACTACCGCGTGTGTGAAGCGGTACTACCGCTCGTGAGCGGTACTACCGCTTGTACGCGGTACTGCTGGAATCCGAGTTGGACTCTTTCCCTGCGGGCCAAACCGACCTTGTGCGGGCAAAACCGACCTGGAGGAGGCTTTTACTCCAAGTTTAGACCCCAAGGCTCAACATATAAATAGAGGGGCAGGGCTAGCACACGGGACACATCAAGATTTCCCAAGCCGTGTGTCGGCGACCCTAACCCTCTAGTTCTCCCGTCATAATCTCCGTAGTGCTTGGCGAAGCCCTGCAGAGATTGTTCCTCACCACCATCACCACGCCGTCGTGCTGCCGGAACTCATCTACTACTTCACCATCGCTCGCTGGATCGAGGAGGTGAAGGCGTCATCAAGCCGTACGTGTGTTGAACGCGGAGGTGCCGTCCGTTCGGCACTAGTTCGTGATCGCATCGAGGGACGACTTGCGATTTGGATCGCGGAGACGTTCGACTACATCAACCGCGTTTCTTAACGCTTCCGCTTAGCGATTTACAAGGGTATGTAGATTCACTCTCCCTCTCGTAGATGCTCATCACCATGGATAGATCTTGTGTGTGCGTAGGAAATTTTTTGTTTCCCATGCAACGTTCCCCAACAACTTCCACCGTTCCGTTTATCATGACATGCACCATCACTTTCATATTGCATATAGAGTCATATTTTGTTCTAGGTATCGAGTTGCAATTTTCCTTTTGAGTTGTAAGTAAATAAAAGTGTGATCATTTTCATTATTAGAGCATTTTTCCTGTGAGAGAAAAGGCTGATGGAAGCTATGAATCCCTCACAAGTTGGGATGAGTCTCCGGACTTTACAAATAATAAAAGAGGCCAGCGAAGCCCAAATAAAAAAAAAGAGGCCAAATATGCCCACTAATAAAAAAAAGAGAAAAAAAAGAAAAAAATGAGAGAAAGAGAGAAGGGACAATGCTACTATCTTTTTCCACACTTGTGCTTCAAAGTAGCACCATGATCTTCATGATAGAGAGTCTCCTATTTTGTCACTTTCATATAGCTAGTGGAATTTTCATCATATGCACAACCACTTAGTTTCTTTTTGAGTCTTTCATACACTTATAGCTCTAGTGCACCCGTTGCATGGCAATCCCTACTCACTCACATTGATATCTATTGATGGGCATCTCCATAGCCCGTTGATACGCCTAGTTGATGTGAGACTATCTTCTCCTTTTTCCTCATCACCTCCACCATATTCTATTCCACCTATAGTGCTATATCCATGGCTCACGCTCATGTATTGCGTGAGAGTTGAAAAGGTTTGAGAACATAAAAAGTGTGAAACAATTGCTTGACTTGTCATCGGGGTTGTGCATGATTTAGATACTTTGTGTGGGGAAGATGGAGCATAGCCAGACCATATGATTTTGTAGGGATAACTTTCTAAGGCCATGTTATTTCGAAAGGACACAATTGCCTTGTTGGTGTGCTCGAAGTATTACTGTTTTTATGTCAATATTAGACTTTTGTTTTGAATCTTATGGATCTGAATATTCATGCCACAATAAAGAATATTACATGGATAAATATGTTAGGTAGCATTCCACATCAAAAATTCTGATTTTATCATTTACCTACTCGAGGACGAGCAGGAATTAAGCTTGGGGATGCTTGATACGTCTCCAATGTATCTATAATTTTTGATTGTTCCATGCTATTATATTATCTGTTTTGGATGTTTTATATGCATTAATATGCTATTTTATATTATTTTTGGGACTAACCTATAAATCTAGAGCCTAGTGCCAGTTTCTGTTTTTTCCATGTTTTTGAGTATTGCAGATAAGAATATTAAACGGAGTCCAAACGGAATAAAATCTTCAGAGTGATTTTTCTTGGACCAGAAGAAACCTGCCAGACTTGGAGATGAAGGCAGGACACTTGCCGTGGCGTCACAAGCCACTAGGGCACGCCCTCCTAGCTTGTGGCCCCACGGCAGCTCTCGTAACCCTATTCTTCGCCCTATAAATTCCCAAATATTCCCTGGATACTAAAAAGAGCCACGAAAATACTTTTCCGCCGCCGGAATCCTCTGTTCCCGTGAGATCCCATCTTGGAGCCTTTTCCGGTAATCTGCCGGAGGGGGATTCGATCACGGAGGGCATCTACATCAACTCCATTGCCCCTCTGATGATGCGTGAGTAGTTCACCACAGACCTTCGGGTCCATAGCTAGTAGCTAGATGGCTTCTTCTCTCTCTTTGTTCTTCAATACCATGTTCTTCATGATTTTCATGGAGATCTATCCGATGTAATACTCTTTTGCGGTGTGTTTGTCGAGATCCGATGAATTGTGGGTTTATGTTCAGATTATCTATGAATATTATTTGAATCTTCTCTGAATTCTTATATGCATGATTTCATATCTTTGCAAGTCTCTTCGAGTTATTGGTTTGGTTTGGCCAATTAGATTGGTAATTCTTGCAATGGGAGAAGTGCTTAGTTTTGGGTTCAATCTTGCGGTGTCCTCACCCAGTGACAAAGTAGGGGTAGCGAGGCACGTATTGTATTGTTTCCATCGAGGATAAAAAGATGGGGTTTTCATCATATTGCTTGAGTTTATCCCTCTACATCATGTCATCTTACCTAATGCGTTACTCTATTCTTCATGAACTTAATACTCTAGATGCACGCAGGAGTCGGTCGATGTGTGGAGTAATAGTAGTAGATGCAGAATCGTTTCGGTCTACTTGACACGGACGTGATGCCTATATGCATAATCATTGCCTTGGATATCTTCATAATTATTCGCTTTTCTATCAATTGCTCGACAGTAATTTGTTCACCCACCCTATTATTTTCCTTCATGAGAGAAGCCTCTAGTGAAACCTATGGCCCCGGGTCTATTTTCCATATTATATTTTCAGATCTATAAACCAAAAATACCAAAAATATCTTGCTGCAATCTTTTTACTTTTAGTTTACTTTTCGTTTTAGCAATCCTATCTATCTATCTCTATCAGATCTCATCCTTGCAAGTAACCGTGAAGTGATTGACAACCCCTTTATAGCGTTGGGTGCAAGTGTTTGATTATTTGTGTAGGTACACCTATTGGGGACTTGCTTGTATCTCCTACTGGATTGATACCTTGGTTCTCAACAACTGAGGGAAATACTTATCTACTTTGCTGCATCACCCTTTCGTCTTCAAGGGAAAACCAACGCATGCTCGAGAAGTAGCATTGAGCCACGACAAGATATTATCATCACCTCTGTCGCGGATTATATCCCCCAACCAGTCTTCTTTTTCTAAGTCTCTGTGATCCATAGCTTCTGCACATAAAGCATTGACACTTCAAACTAGCTATCACATAAACCAAAAACGAAGTATATTTGTCACCAAAATACAACACTTGACAGAGTTTCCTCTATTTTAAAAATAGTTCTCTGTTTTCAAAAATCATTCCCTCCATATAGAAACTTGCGGACTCCCCCCCCCCCCCTCATGTCGAAGTTATCGGGGATATGTTGAATTCCCGAGAGAGTTAGGGGTGTTCTAACGCGGCACTACACGATATAGGTGAAGGGGGATAACATCCGGGGAACACAAAATGGCGAGATGAAGGCTGCGGGAGGCGAGATCGGGTGTCGGCAATGGGATTGCTAGGTTTAGTGAAGGCGAGATCGGGCGTAGTATTTTGACGGGGATGGCGGGTTTCTGGTTCGGGTATTACTGAAACGGGTTTGAACCCGCGAAACGTGTCGGGTTTTATACTTTTCCCAACGACAGCCCCACGGGATTAAAAAGGCGCCCATCCGCGTCCCCTAATAGGGTAAAAACCCGCGTGGGACCCGGGTTTCGGGGCCCATTGCCATCTTGATACACATATAGTGTCATACATATACATGAACATATACATACATACATACATACATGAAAAAAAATAGTGCCATACATATACAGAACATATACATACATACATACATGAACATACATACATACATTAAAAAAAATATAGTGCCATACACAAATATAGTGTCAATGGCGGCGGCAGCGCAGGGCGGCGGCGGCGGCAGCACAGGGCGGCGGCGGCGGCAGCGGAGTCCTTGGGAAAGGGGGGAGCTCACTGGGGGCGCGGCGATGGAGCTGGAGGCCGGCGACGTCGACGAGGACCGGCTCGGGGGCACGCGGCGACGGGGCGGAGAGCGCGCGAGGAGGTCTGGCGCCGGCGACGGTCAGTGGGCTCGGGGACGGCAGGGCGTCGGCGAGGGCGACGGCAAAATCCGGTAGCCTGGCGGCGTCGATGTCGTCGTCGGCGCCGTCGGGGGAGAGGAAGAAACTGCAGATGGATTGTAAAAACTGCTAAGTCCCGCTTATATAGCCCCCCTTTAGTCCCGGTTGGTGGCTACAACCGGGACTAATTCCCCCCCCCCCCTTTAGTCCCGGTTGGAGCCACCAACCGGGACTACAGGTAAATTTCAGCAGCCCAAAGGGCGGGAAGCAGAGACCTTTAGTCCCGGTTGGTGGCTCCAACCGGGACTGAAGGGGGGCATTAGTCCCGGTTGGTGGCAAGGGTTGTGCTTCCCGCAGCCAAAAGTTTAGTCCCACCTCGCTAGTCGAGAGGGGCTCGGAGTGGTTTATAAGCCCTGCTGCCGCTGCCCTCTCGAGCTCCTCTCTAATGCGGGCAGTACATGCCTATCTCACGCCCTGTTGGGCCAGCTAGCACTACGGGCCTGCATCCTGGCCCATTTGTAGGGTTTCTAGTCGTATGCATGTCGTGGTGCCTAGTAGGCGGGTCTTTTTTTTGCATATATTATGCTTTTAAAATTTTAATGTTATTTTTTGCATATGTTATTTTTAGTTATATAATTTTAGTTGCATAAATTTTATATAATTTTAGTGGCATAAGTTTTATTTTTTATTGATTCTTTTTAGTTGATTCCTTTTACTATTAAAGTTTTTAACAAATAAATACTTTGATAATTTTAGTTAATATTATTTTGATTCTTTTTGCTAATGAAGAATATTATATTTAATTGATTCTTTTTAGTTCATTCTTTGTGCTATTACAGTTTTATAAAAGACTTTTTCTGCATATTTTTAAATATATTTTAACTCAAGACTTTTTCTGTATTCAATATGCACCATTCAAAGCCACATCATCACTTTTCAACCCTTTTCTGACTTCATTTGCTATTTTTCATGCATTTCATGATTTATTTTGAGCTAAAATGACCCTGAAATTGAAAAGCACTGCAAATGAACTCTGAAATGGTTGAAAGTTGGCATGGTATCATAATTTCACCCACATAGCCTATGCTAAAAAGGTTACGGGAAAAACTAGATGCACTTCGTGTACAAACTGAACAATCTCCTTCGAAGTATCTGGGTTTCGGACGAAAACTCGTCTATTACAAAGGGATTTCATTTTTTAAACATATTTTAACTCCAGACTTTTTCTGCATTCAATATGCACCATTCAAAGCCACATCATCACTTTTTAACCCTTTTCTGACTTCATTTACTATTTTTCATGCATTTCATGATTTATTTTGAGCTAAAATGACCCTGAAATTGAAAAGCACTGCAAATGAACTCTGAAATGGTTGAAAGTTGGCATGGTATCATAATTTCACCCACATAGCATGTGCTAAAAAGTTGAGAGGGTTACTGGAAAAACTGGATGCACTTCGTGTACAAACTGGACAATCTCCTTCGAAGTATGAGGGTTTCGGACGAAAACTTGTCTATTACAAAGGGATTTCATTTTTTTAAACATATTTTAACTCAAGACTTTTTCTGCATTCAATATGCACCATTCAAAGCCACATCATCACTTTTCAACCCTTTTCTGACTTCATTTGCTATTTTTCATGCATTTCAGGGTTTCGGACGAAACCATTACAGAACATCATGAATAGAGAAGTGACCAAATTAATACAAGTTCATCATCACATTAAAACCAAAATACATTAAAACCATAATTGTCATAAACACTAAATGAAACAAATAGTTATAAAAGATAATATACCACATCCGAATCATAGACCGGACGAGGGCCGACGTGGGCGGATACCATGACCATGGCACTATATAATAACAAACAATAATAAAAGTAAGAAATTTATACAAGTATCTATGTAAATCATACAAGTAAGAATTTTTTCTTTCAAAAAAAAGATAAGAACAAGGGGCTCACCACGGTGGTGCCGGCGACGAGATCGGCGCAGGCGATCGACGACGGTGAGGACGGGGACGGGACGTGACGGACCGCCAAACCTATACAAATATTGGGAAAAATGGAGCTTGGAGGTCGAGCTTGGAGAGGAGAAAGCTTAAGCGTGGCTCGGGCATTTCATCGAACACCTCGTGTGCATTGGAGGTGAGAGCAGAGCAACACACACCTCCCACATGCCGGCCGGCCAAAAAACAGAGGAGTAAGCGGGCAGGGGCAAGCATATATATAGATATATCTTTAGTCCCGGTTCCAGCCACCAACCGGGACTAAAGGGGTCAGACGAACCGGGACTGGTGCCCGCCGAGGCCCGGCCGGCGTCCTGGCCTCCCGAACCGGGACTGATGCACCCATTAGACTAATGCAATATTCTGGCCTGGACCAAAGCCCTGTTTTCTACCAGTGAAGAGTTTCGTACGGAAACCTTCTCACGACACTCTGCCGCCACTCATCGCCTTGCCGGCCTCCTCCTCCTTCCCAGCTAAGCCAGTGGGGTGAGCGTGGAGGTCATGATCTACCAAGTAGGGCCTTTTATAGATCTTTGTCCATTGCCAGGCCGTTTCGGCGGTGGTATGGTGGTGTTCAGTAATGGTTCCCATGGCTTCCTTTCCAACCTCGGCAGTGTGTGTATCGCCGAACATCAACGAAATTAGTTGGACATGTAGGTCTTCAATATTCGTTGCTTCGGCCCTTCGTGTAGTGAAAATGGTGGTGCTCAATATGGTCTCATGTGGTTTGGACGGTGGGTGTGTCATTTGATCTGGCGATGAGACTGGGTGGACAGTCTGCCTTTTCCTCTGAAGAAGCAAGGGGAGCTGGTTATGTCTTCGTGAGGCCGGTGGTACTCCAGCAATAATGTCGCTGGTTTGGTTATTCCGTTAACTCGGGCGAAAGTCTAGGTGTGATCGACCTAGTGTCAGCTTCTTCTCCGTGCCATGGATCCTTCGAGCTCAACGTCGCCGGTACTTCCAGGTAGAGATCGGTGAATCCTAGCTACCTATGTGGATGCTACTTTCTTGGTCCGGTGATTACGCAACGATAGCAATATCGGCTGGCCATCGACATGTGCATGATTGAGAGGGAGGACAGATGACTTCGTTATGTCTCAGTCGATAGTATCTTCCTTTGATCTTGCATGAAGATTCGTACAAAAAAATTCCTTTCAGTTTTTCCTTTTTCTTCTTACATACTATATCACTTGACTGAGACTTGGTTAAATCTCAGTTGATTGGGACCTAGCCACACTCGTTCGCTTTAATACAAAGCTTCGGTTCCTTTGGAAAAAAACGAATATAATTTTCAGTTTCTTTGACCAGCATTCTTTTTGTGTAAGTAGATCCAATCATCTGATGTCACAATTTTCTGAAGCGTCAAGATAATAAGGAAAATTGCATTCTCTTTCCCGAGAATAAGGGATCTCATGGCTGCATGCATGCAACATGTGGATCAACAAGTTGCAGGGTGAGACAAGGCCATCTCCATTTTAAATGGACCGTAAGATGCAAATGGTGTTCATCTTTGTGTGTATATATATACCCCGGCCCTCATCTAAACGTACATTCAGTGAGACAAGCAAGCACACAACCACACCAGTTGAGCTAATCTTAGCTACCTAACGGCGAAGCGGCTAAGCAAGCTCTAGTTCGCCGTGGAATGGAGGCCGAGATGTACGTCCACGCCGCCGAGCCCCTCAGGGCGAACATGGCCACGTGCATCCCGAGGCTGCGCGGCGGCGGCGTCCGGCGGCGGCCGCGGCAGCACGGCGCTCCTCCGCCCCCAGCGGCGTCGGCGTCCGTGATGGAACGCGTCCGGGAGGTGCTGCTGCGGCTGGCGATGCTCTCGGCTGCCTCCTCGTCGTCGCCCAAGTCCGGCGCTCGCCTCCAGCAGCACACGACGGCCGCGGCGCCGACGAGGGCGGCGTCGGTGCGCATGAGCCCGTCCTACTCCGAGTCGTACCCGAGCGACGCCGTGGACGACTGCATCGAGTTCCTGAAGCGCTCGGCGGCAGGCAATGGTGGTGGCAGCGCCTCCGCGGCACCCGGAGCCGCTGCCGTGGCGGAGTCAGTGAGCTCGGCCCGGCCGCCGTCGCCGTTGCACGCGTGATCTGCATGCATGTGACGTGCCACTAGCTGGAATCTTAATTATTCTGCAAGATCCACGCATGAGTTGGTGTGTGTTTGACTGTTGGTACATGTGGATGTCTGGTGGGTGGTGGTTGCATGCATGTGTAGCGTAGTAGATGTTGGCGTACGTGTTGGATGTATATAAGCAGAGTTTTCTGGCAATTTACCCCAACTTGTCAAGTGGAGTTACAATTAATATTACATGTATGTATGTGTGTGGGGGTGGTTATGTGGAATATGCTTTCTCTGCATGAGCTAGCATTCGTTTTATCCGTTGGAATCATGCATGATGCAAAGCCATCAGCCATGTATATTATCAGTTATTAGTTGATGGTGCACATGCACCAACAATTTTGGGATGAGTTTCCCAGCTAATATTCTTCCATATAAGATAGATATAACCACAATATGTGTCTCCAAGTCTGTTTGATCAGATGATGACGGTTGTGAGGGTTAAAAATTTCAACGAAATTTCATCGAAATTTCCGGAATTCACCTATTTTAGTGGGCTCCGGAATATCTTTAACACCTAAATTTTGAGGCATTTTGAAAGTGATTTGAAAATAAATTTAAATTATGTCAAAATTCATTAAAATTAAGAGATATTTGAAATCTTAAAATCCGAAATAATTTCCGAAATATGCGAAATTTTGCATATTTCAATGAGGTACAAAATTATTTTGTTTCCGAAATTAAAAACCTTGGACCTCGCTGGCAAGATTCATGGTTTGTATAGTTAGGGTTCACAAAGCTACGTAACAGGGCGGTAATGGACTACTGGTGTTGGGATCATATCGACACTGGTCAGAAGTAGGGTTTTTGTTAGTGATGCTCGACAATAGGGCGTACGAGGTTACTTAATTAAGAGTACGTGAGAGAGGTAAATATGTAAGGGGGCTTTGAAGGCAATTATGATGGTCGCTAGGGGTCGAATGTCGTGTGCCATATGAGCGAGGAACCGGGTGGGATTCGGCTAGTAGTGTTAAACCATCTCCTAGTTAATGTTTTTTAGCGGTTTCAAAGCATTCCACAGATGATATACATCTGTGGAACCGAATATGGCAGATGTTGTAATACGTTGGAAATGGACATGGTAGAGAAGCAGAGCGGTGTCGGACCAAAACTAATCAAGAGATTAACTTAACATACATTAGGTGGTGATTAACAATTCTCGATGCATGAAATCAAAATAAATATCTGTTCACATAGAGAAAAGTCATAATAAAATATGATTTATTAAATAGAGATTTCATGGATGAATTCACAGCGAAACCTGGAATCAGTTGTACCAACCAAATCATAATGATACAAGGATCAAACAAATTTTGTATATAGTTTGGTTTGCATTTGCATGGGCGCTTTCAAAACGACATCTCGATGTGCCTCACCACAACCCACAGACTGAACATGGGTCAGGTTGTCGTTCATCCCTACCTGTGCCTAGTGTGATGCTTAAACGAGAACCTCTCTCCCCCTAAAATGCAGCCAGAACAGGACCTATTCCGTGTAGGGCGTCGCTAGGAGACCTCCTGATGCCAATTGGTGTCATACAACACAGGAGCTATTTCTTGCCTTCAGCGAGATCGAAGGTTTGTTTCCCTGAAGCATTTTGACTAATCGGGTCAGCCCACTAGCGCACAGTGAAATAGAAAAATTAGGAAGAAAATGAGGGCGTGAGGGTTAACCGTGGTCATTTCGATCGAGCGTAGACCTACTAGCAACTGCGCCACTTTTGATTTCGTGTTTACCTAGGAGGTGCGTGCCACTTTTTACATTTGTTTCTTCCGTTTTATTCTTTTGTTGGTTTTCTTTTGTTTTTCATTCTACATTTTTTGTATGTCATAAACATGTTTCTAATAAGTGATCAACATTTTTTTGTAAATACGTTCAACATTGTTCAAACGCTTATTCAACATTTTTCAAATACTTCTTCAACATTTTCATACCTATCCATTTTTACAAATACTTATTAAACATTTTTCAAATACGTTGTTCAACATTTTATGAATACTTGATTAACATTTTTTTAATACTTCAACATTTTTAAATACTTGTTTATCAATTTTCATATACTCATTTAAGATTTTAACATTTATTCAACATTTTTAATGCTTATTGAACCTTTTCAAATAGTTGTTCAAAAAAATTCAAATTCTTTTTCAACATTTTTAGTACTTATTCATTTTTTTCGAATACTTGTTTAACATTTATGGGAGAGTGTTTTTTGTAATTTATATATTTAGAATATTTTAGTTATAAATATAACTATAAAGATAAAGCAAAAAATAAAAAAAAAGTGACAAAAATATGAAACAGGAAAAAATGCAGGTGCTTCCGGCGCGTGAGCCGGCCCATATGCTCACTCGCTTCAGCGAGTCGGAAGGCTCAATTCGCTGAACGCGAGACATAGTGATGTCCGTCAAATAGCGCTGGTACAGTCAATGGGCCACCACCCCAGTTCTTGGTATGTTGTTTTCTTTCACAAGATGGTTTTGCTTTTTCTCCCTTCGGTTTTGTACTTTTTTTCAAACCGGTTATTGGATTTAATATATGGAGCTAAAATACATACAAACCTATTAAAAATATATTTTTAAATACATAGTTAATATGTATTTAAAAATATTCATTATGAACCAACCTGTGGTTGCATAGTTAGAGGGGCAGTGGTATCCGTAGCCCACCAGGGTTCAAGTCCCACAAGCCACCCATATGTTCATTAACATATTCATTCAAGAGCTAGAACTGGTGCATGAGAAGCCACGTACAGTTCTACATCCTGCACCCCAGGGAGCAGCTCCGTCACATGCAAGGGCTTCCGCCCCACCTCCAGGACATGCAAAGGTCCATGTGGATGGTGCTATGCTGCGCAATCGGGGTGGGTCTGCTGCTGCTGTGTGCCGAGATGGGAATGGGACCTACCTTGGGAGCTCATGCTTGGTGATTGAAGGTGTCACTGATCCTGCCACTCTGGAAGCGGTGGCATGTCGGGAAGCAATGGCCCTCACGGACGACCTTCTACTCCATAATCTTACAATTCCTTCCGATTGCAAACAAGTAGTGAATGATATACGGAAGGGCGTCCAAGGATGCTATGGTTCCATCCAGTGGCGGTGCCAGAAATAAAATCTTGTGTAGTCACTTCAAAATTGTATAGTCAAATGTACATATATTTATATTTTCTGCATGATTTATACTTGGTGTCTTACGTTTTTTTCCCAAGAGTTGTGTACTCAAGTGACTACACAGCTTATGTGTGGCTTCGCCACTGGTTCCATCATTTTTTTTTTGCGGGGGTAAAAACGGAGTGTATTACTCAAGAGCCTAAGAGTTCATCCCTACACAGGTTAGGGATATTTAAGGGTCCCGACCGAAGCCAGACCACAGTACGGTCTTTCGATCGCCCAAAATTTGCTAATACATGACTAATATTATTTTGCTCTCGAGATATATGAGTCACCTTATACTCCCGCTCACCCATCAACCTCTTCACCTCAGCCACGACCATGGCGTACTGCGACCGATCCCTGCTGCTGGCGTTGATCATCTGGACAGCCTGGAGGCTGTCACACTCCAAGGATGCTATGGTTCCATCATTACAGAGATAAAACTTCGAGCTTTAAGTTTCAATTGTAATTTCATTTTTGAAGGCCGCGCCGTTAATGGCGAGGCACATTGTTTAGCTAAACACTCTCTTAGTCTCGGTCCGGGACGTCACGTCTGGTTGACTATCCCGCATGATCCGAATGTAACCCCACTTCATGTGGACTTTGATTAACAAAGCTTAGCTTTAAGCTTAGCTTTTCCCTCAAAAAAGAATTCTTGGTTTATTTCAGGATTTCCGACGATGCACATTCAGTGGAAGGAGACGTTCCCGTCGACGACGAGGTGCCTACGGTGACTTCGTAAATCTTAAGATGATATACCGGCTCAGTCTCTCAGAGGTGCTCATAGGGGTAGGGTGTGCGTGTGTGCATTTATAGGGGTGAGTGTATGCGCGTATATATTAGCGGTTGCGTCTGTACTGTGTTTAAAAAACGTTCTTACTATGTTAAATAAATTCAGCGTGATAGAAAAATTGTTCAAAGTTATTAAAAAACAGTTCCCCATACATTGAAAATGTTATCTGTGTATAAAAAATTGTTCAAACTATATAATAAAAAATGTTTACTGCATATGTAAAAAAAGGTTTACTGCATGTAGAAATTAATCATTGTATATAAATAAGTTCAGCCTACATTAAAAAAAAGTTCAATATGTATTCAAAAAAATTGGACGTATATGAACTTTAAATAATATATAAAAAGTAATATAAAAAATAGAAGAAAAATCAAGAGCAAACCACATCCAGAATAAAATAAACATAATGGAAAAAGACAAAACCGAAAAACAGCAAAATAGACAAAAAAACACACAGCAGCAGCGAAACGAAACAAGCAAATGAAAACACAGACCGATGCAGGCGTCGCCTCATCTATTCAAGGGCAGCCCATAGTTGGTCGACCGAGTAGGAATCTTCTACTATATTTTCTATTTTCAGTGAAGCTAGTGTTTCTATTTTAATCTTAGTTTTATTTATTTTCGAAGTTGCTTCAAATATAAATATACATATATATGAAAAATTTCGTTGTTCATATTTTTAAAATTATTCACTGCATATTATCAAAAGGTTTGTGGAATGTATTTTTTTTTCTTGTGGTTTCAACTATATGTTCACATATTTTATAATTTGTTGGTGCATTGAAAAATCTTCATGCAATGTCAAATTGTTCATAACATATACCTTTTTTATATTACAAATGTTTATAACAATAAACCAATATTTTTTTTCTATTAAGAATATGATTTCATTTTTGAAAAATGTTCGATGATTGCATAAAAAAAGATCACCATGTATTTAAAAATGTTTCCTGCATTTTTGGGAAATGTTCAACATGTATTATAAAATCCTAACTTGTATTAAAAAATTATTCAAGGTGTATTTCAAAATGTTGTCATGTATTAAAAATACTTTTAACATCTACTAAAAACAGTTTGAGGTGTATCTGAAAAATGGTTCACATGTGTTCAAACAACAATTCACTCGTATTCGAAAAAATACATGTATTAAATAAATTCAACATATATTTGAACAAATGTTCATCATGTATTGGAAAATGATTTAACATGTATTAAAAAAATGTTCCATGTGTGTAAACTAATGTTTAACACATGTTAAAATGTTCATCATGTATTTGAAAAATGGAAAACAAAAAATATAACTAAAACATAATATAAAATGGAAAAGAAAAAGAAAAACAAACGAAAACCTTAAATAAAACACAAAACATACTTGAAAGAAATACATGGTACCGTCCCAAAACTGGCAAAAATTGATTGAAGTTTCCAAGAATGGGTGCTTAGAACCTTCGCAAAACAACTCACTAACACATCAGTTGCGCTGGCCCATCCTAGTGACGCCTATTATGCGATAGTCCTCTTGCAGTAAGCAAAACATAGCTCTTGCGTTCCATGTGTGCCTTCAGTGTATATACACTCCTCGCTCCAACCGGCAGCACCTATCTATTGTTAAATGTGATAGATTGTCGAGCTAATGTACATGCTTATGCATTCAGGGCCAAACCGTTTAGCGCTCATAGTTCCTCTGGTTTTCTATCCTTGTTCTGTTTTACTGGTTTTCAGGTATTTAATTTTTTTTCAGAAAGCATGAATATTGTTTTAAAATATTCTTTTATTAAAGTTGGTGGACATTTTTTTGGAAATTTCTATGCGTTTTTGAATTATTTGTATATTTTCGTAATAACAAAAAATATTATTTTTAATTTTTAATAACACATTTTTGTGAACATTTTTTTTGTGAACATTGTTTTGGAAATTTCTATACGTTTTAGGAACATAAAGTTTGTGAACATTTTTCAAGAAACAAATATCATTTTTAATTTTCAGGAGTATATTTTTCAGTCTTTATTTTGTCTTGAGAATAAAAAGTAAAAGTAAAAAAATCAACAAGAAGTGCAGCACAAACATGCAAATATAACAATAGAAAATTTAAAAACTTGACAATAACCTTCTAGAAGCTTCCTTAAGTAGAAAAACCGAGAGCTAGAACCTTTAAAAAGGAAGAATTACGTATACACTACAGGAATCAGGCACTTTGCCGTCTGCCATAGCAGACGGCAAAGGCATGTCTGGCGGACGGGAAACACTGCTAGTCTTTCCCTGGCGAGTAGCGGCTAGACCCTTGCGGGGGCTCCCGAAGGAATACTTACTGATTAGTTGCTCTCCTTCAGAGTTAATCGTAATACTGCATTTCATATAACATTGAGGGGGGCGACCTTTTTGGGGGTCTAGCCGCTACTCGCCCCCTATCTCTGCCCCTGGTCATACTTTCCTAGCCTGCCCCATGATAACGCAGGGATGTGCAGGTAGAAGCGATTCGAACATGTTATGAGAGAAACCCGTCAGCTAAATGGCATGCATTACTTCATGGGCCATACCCAATACATGTTTAGTAATCGAGGAAAACATCTAGCTTGCTTGGGTGAGATATGGACGAGCCGGCCCTTCAACCAGCCAGTGCGGAATTCCATATTGTCACTCTTTTGTGACAAGAAAATGAGTCAAGCAATCAAACATAAAGAGTGATTCTTTGCCGTCTGCCAGCAGACGGCAAAGCGGCCTTTGTTGGCACCTGTTCAGCCGGAGTGTTTGCCGTCTGCTGGCGGACGGCAAAGGCTTTTGGTCACTTTTGGCGCACTCTAAGCGGGCACCATGTCTCGCGCTCTAGGCGCTTCCTCCGGGTTTTTTACGCGTTTTTGGCTATTAGGTGATATTTTTATTGATTTTTTATGTGTTTTCTCTGTTTTTTCTTATGTTTTGAACAAATGTTTTTCTGAAAAGAACATTTTTGCGCTGAAAAACGTGTTTTCTTTGTTTTTTATTCGCAAGAGGCACAAATTTACTTCTCGTGGAGGCACGTATTTGCTTATGTAAGAGGCACAGTAGTGCCTCTCGATAAAAAAAGGAAACAATGTTTTTTTTCCTACCGCGAGATGCACAATTTTAGTTTCCATGAAGGCATGGATTTGCTTCCGTGAGAGGCACAGTTGCGCCTCTCGGAAAAGAAAAACATATTTTTTTTTCCTTTCGTGAGAGTTATAGATTTAATTCTCATGGAGACACGGATTTGCTTCTATGAGAGGCACAATTATGCCTCTCAGAAAAAAAGGAAAAAATGAGTTTTTTGGTGTGAGATGCATAGTTTGGCTTCTCGTGTAGGTACATATCCGCTTCCGCGTGAGGTACGGTTGTGCCTCTTCGGAAAGAGAAAAAAACATGCTTCCAGTTTGGTTGTATCCATCCGAGTTTTTTTGTGAAGAGAAATCCATCAAAACATATCAACATGGAATCTAGCTTTGAAGATCTCGGCGCGGAGAATCTAACGGTAAAGACGGTTCGAGATTTGAACGCATGATTTAAAAGATAAAATATTTTGAATAAACGAATCTACGGAAAAAAGTACTCCATGTCACGACGGTGTGTCACTTGTGCAACCTAATAAGATGTGAGTGATCTTTGCAAAGAGTAGTTCTTAATTAATGATTTCAACTCTGAAGGCTTACATTAGGAAGGCTAATTGCCTTTGCTTTAAGATTTTTTTTTGAAACTATCATGTTTTTTATAGCAAATTTGGAAACTATATGACTTTATTCAAAAAAATCAGTAGTATGACCCCGTCGGCCTCTGTAAGGCCGAAGAGGGCCTTTTCGGCCAGCAGTAAGCCGAAGAGGGCTTTTCGGCCTCCCGTTGGCCGAAAAGAGTGCGAGGTGGGCCGAATAGTACTCTTTGGTCAGTGGTTGGCCGAAGAGTAGTAACTTCGGCCAACCATTGGCCGAAGAGTACTCTTTGGTCAATGGTTGGCCGAAGAGTAGTAACTTCGGCCAACCATTGGCCGAAGTGTTTTTTTATATTTAAAACTGCCTTATAAACCCTGTACAATCATTGCCGTATTATACATGAAAAAAAATGTACTTTCCCGCAATCTTTTTCCCTCCATTTTCTTTCCCGCCGTTCTTTCCCTCCATTTTCTCCCGCGATTTTCTTTCCCGCCATTCTTTGCCGCCATTTTCTCCCGCCATTTTCTCCTGCCATTTTCTTTCCCGCCATTTTCTCCTGCCATTCTCTCCCTCCATTTGCTCCCGCCATTTTCTCCCGCCATTCTCTCCCTCCATTTTCTCCCGCCATTCTCTCCCTGCATGATACACCCTTTATGGGTTAATAGGTATGTGTGTACATATAATGACATACATGTTTGATATACTTTTGATACCCACTAACTGTATGCTACATTCTCTTTATTTTGTAGGTTAAGTTGGGCTGGACTTCTACCCTTGGCACGGCTGGTTGAGGGTACATTGGATGAGTGGGTTGAACATCCGGACTTGGATGAGGAAGGTGAACCAATGCAGTTACACAAGAGGCAAGTGAAACGTTTCTCTTACGACAGGTCACTGCTTACCTGCTTAGTAGATAGATGGAGACCAGAGACACATACGTTTCACTTTCCCTGGGGAGAGATGGCTCCTACTCTACAGGATGTGTCTTTCTTGTTGGGATTACCTTTGGCCGGTGCTGCGATAGGTCCTTTAGAGACAGAACCTGGCTGGCTAGCACTGATGCAGACACGTTTTGTAGCTGCGGTGCCAACTGCTCGGCCCTTAGACAAAGATCCTCACGGGCCTCGTTTTAGGTGGTTGAGCCAGTTTCAGGTAACCTTCTCAGTGAGCTGAACATATTTTGTTTTCCTAGTTGCCCTTACTAGATAGTTTACACAATCGTATGATTTCTATACAGATTGTCTCGTTAGGGTACCCCGGAGTTGTGTTGTCAGAGGCACAAATTGATCGATCCCTAGAGGCATATATTCTTTGGTTGTTCGGCAAGACGATGTTCACGGAGAACCATGTGACTACTGTCAATGCGCGACTCATCGGTATTGCACGAGAGATAGCTGACGCACGGTGCCCTGGGGACATTGTGTAGAGGAGTTTTGGTTCTGCTGTGTTAGCGGCTACGTACAGAGGCCTGTGCAAAGCTTGCTCGTTGAAGTCCAGAAAATCAGCTCTGGTTGGATGTCCACTACTCTTGCAGCTCTGGTCATACGAGAGATTCCCTATTGGACGACCCTATGTATACGTTGATAGACCTTTTGGGATGGAGGACATAGCAGGGGCTTACGTGCATGCTATTGGCGATTTGCCTACTGTGGGATCTGTTTGGACACGGAGAGAGGTACTTATATATTACGTAACAATTTATTTGATTAATTATTTCCATGCAAAAGTATTACTAATGTTTATTTGTTGTCATGTACAGAGACAGTTTGCGCATACCCAGGTTAGGGGCTGCTACCCGTCCTTCACGGCGCAGTTTGATAGTTTGCACGAGGATCAAGTTATCTGGGAGCCATACTCGCATCAGGCTATATCATCCAGGTATCCAGTTGGGATATCTGGAATGTGCACTAGAGATCAGCACTACTGGATGACCAAGGCCAGAGTGGTGTTCGACGTGACGGTTGAGGAGATGGCTCTTCATAGGGTGATGAGACAGTTCGGTCTATGTCAAGAACCTGATATTCCAGTTATTCCACACATACCAGCACACGTGCACAAGTAAGTAATTGTAATTTAGTTCTCAATATTGCATACCGAACATAGCTAACCATGTAACACGCACGTCAATGTCAGGGAAAGCCGCGTAGGAGGAAACAAGTCCATGGCTGTTTGACTTGAGACCATTGGCCCTTACGTTGAGGAATGGGCTATTGCGCCGACAAATATCTGGGATGAGGTTCGGTCCTTTGACTGGGACAAGTTCGGGTTGTATCAGCGACGTTACCGGCATAGCACGAGGATCTACTTGGTTCCATCAGCTGCTCCTGATCAGATGGACGCCCCTCTCACCAGTGATATGTTCCCAACTGCCTCTGTTGTGGGAACCAAACACCACGCGGTACGTGCCATGGTTCTCATATGTGTAGTTTTATCATAACCTGAACATACACAATTGGTTAACTCTTCATGTACAGAGTGACTTGACAGTCGAGGCGCGAGAGGAGGTTTCCGCTTTAATGCGGCGGGTTGAGAGGGGGGATACTATCCCACAGCCAGAGCACCTCTCATGGTTGAGGCGTTTTGATGAGAAGCTACGAGGGATTTATGCAGCTGTTACGTGTAGACGATCTTCGGATGTTGCAGTTCCTCGTCCAGCACATCGTCCCCCATGTCCCTCTGTGCAGCGTTCAGAACCACGCCACTCTGTGCAGCGTTCAGAGCCACGCAACTCCGTGCAGCGTTCAGAGCCACGCCACTCCGTGCAGCGTTCAGACCCACCTCCTTCACAACCAGGGAGCTCGTCCTGGCAGCAGCCAGCTCCTTCACAACCAGGGAGCTCGTCCTGGCATCAGACACCTCCTTCACAACCAGGGAGCTCGTACTGGCATCATCAAATGGAACTAGGTAACACTACTTTGTACATTCTTTTAAACATTGTAGTTTCGCTCATCAATTTTACATGTTTTACTATACTGCAGGCGGCAACCAGTCGCAACAGTTCATGCATTCAGTGCAGTCACCGATACTTAGTGGTGCTGGATGTGGATTAGAGGGCTACTCAGATGATGATGACGAAGCGGCAAACACTTACGACTTCTCTCAGACAGTGTTTCACACTCCACCACCACCACCGACGCAGGAGACACAGACCGTGTCAGACGATGTTATCTACGGTCGTGGACACCGTGAGGCTCGCCCACCGCCTCAGCGCTTATCGCCTTCCGGTCCTCGCCCGAGGAAGACCCAGATTCGTCGTCGTCCCCAGCAGTGATATGGTTATCTATGTATGAGTCATTATCTATGTTAGTTTCAGACTTTTCTCATGTGTGAGTCATTATCTATGTATGAGACATGCTTCATGTATGTGTTACTATCGCACTTGCTTCTATCTGATCAGGAGACATATATCTACCTATGTATGCGAGAGACATATTACTATTATTTCGCATTGTTATTCCAGTTACATTTCCAAAGAGACTGCAACAGATAATTAAGATACAAGTACATCTAAATTAAACGGTACGACTGAACTTAAAAAATACAGCTTACAAACTACATGAAGGCATCATCGTCATCCTCCGTCGATGCAGCACTCTTGCCCTTCGACGATGCGGTACTCTTGCCCTTCGACGATGCGGTACTCTTGCCCTTCGACGATGCGGTACTCTTGCCCTTGGTGCTCGGCATGAAAAGATCATCTTCGTCCTCGCTGTCTTGGGTCCATAAATAAGTATGTTCTGCTGCAGCCTTTAGGAATGCTTCACCCTTATGTTGTTGCTTCTTCCACCTTCCATGCAACCTGAGAAGTTCTTTTCGTATCTCCTCAAAGGTCCTTGCAGGCCACCCGGACCTACTTAATGCGTGAGCCAACTCATTCAGTAAGGTGTCACTACTGAGGAGTTCGTCCCATGGAACTATCCTATTGTCTATCTCGAAATTGGCGGCTAATCTCAGAAGACGTTTCGACATACTAGGGTGAAAACTACGATCGAAAGGATAACCGGACATCTTGACGAGACTACACTGGCCTGCTTACCCTCCTTAGTGTGGAGGGGGTTTTATAGGTGGAGAAGAGAAGATGGCGGGAAAGAAGATGGCGGGACAGAATGGCGGGAAAGAAAATGGCGGGAAAGAAGATGGCGGGAGAGAATGGCGGGAAAGAAGATGGCGGGAGAAAATGGAGGGAGAGAATGGCGGGAGAAAATGGCGGGAGCAAATGGAGGGAGAGAATGGCGGGAGAAAATGGAGGGAGAGAATGGCGGGAGAAAATGGCGGGAGCAAATGGAGGGAGAGAATGGCAGGAGAAAATGGCGGGAAAGAAAATGGCAGGAGAAAATGGCGGCAAAGAATGGCGGGAAAGAAAATCGCGGGAGAAAATGGAGGGAAAGAACGGCGGGAAAGAAAATGGAGGGAAAAAGATTGCGGGAAAGTACATTTTTTTTCATGTATAATACGGCAATGATTGTACAGGGTTTATAAGGCAGTTTTAAATATAAAAAAACACTTCGGCCAATGGTTGGCCGAAGTTACTACTCTTCGGCCAACCATTGACCAAAGAGTACTCTTCGGCCAATGGTTGGCCGAAGTTACTACTCTTCGGCCAACCACTGACCAAAGAGTACTATTCGGCCCACCTCGCACTCTTTTTGGCCAACGGGAGGCCGAAAAGCTCTCTTCGGCTTACTGCTGACCGAAAAGGCCCTCTTCGGCCTTACAGAGGCCGACGGGGTCATACTACTGATTTTTTTGAATTAAGTCATATAGTTTCCAAATTTGCTACAAAAAACATGATAGTTTCAAAAAAAAATCTTGCTTTAATAGGACTGATCTGCGTGCACCTACCTAGAAGCCCAACAGCCCATCAGCTGAGAGCCATCGTGGCCTGGCATTGTTTTGTGTTTCAGAGCCAACGTTGTGCCAACAGATATGATCGACTGGAAATCCAGATCCGTCGATTGATTATTCAAACCGCTGCTAGGGCACCTGCCTGCCGCTGTCGCCGCTCGTCGTCATCCAGAGGCGCAACGGGATCAGACCATCGTGGCTTGGAATTGCTACGGCCGCTCAGGCGCTCCCTCCTGCCGCATACCACGCTGGTAGGATTGAAGGCTCTTTAACCATTGATGACTGTAAGTTTTTATGTAGATGGCTGCACCTCGTATATACACAAGTTCAGTACTATGTAGTACTATGCTAGTTACCAATTTTCCTTTGATGAACTGATGGATTTCCACCTACCAATCCTGGTTAATTACTAGTAGTTACATATGGAACAACATATTAATTACCAATTTTATATGACTAGTCTTTCCCTGGATTTTATTATGCCTCAAATATGAAGATGAAAACTACAACGATGATAACTCCTTTTACAAGTAATTGCTTGATGCTCCAACACTGCTAGTGCTGAGGATATCAACTTGTTCGATGGTGATGGTTGTAGCTAAAAACTTATCTTACCTACAAGGTTAAATCGTTGCTCCAAAACAAATAAGTAACAATACTAAAGCTGCAAGGTTTTGATTTTTCTCATTTTTTGACTTTTTTCTGCATTCAACTGTTCAATTACGATGCAATAAGTAAATAGTAACCACACATGAACAGTATCCAGTTTTGAACACTACCAAACGTGAACCTAGCATGAACAGTAGCTAACATTGAACAGTGGGTCACGTGAACGATGCTCGGGGGGAATATACGCATTGTGAGAAAAACTGGGATTTCTTTGCACGTCATTTTTCTTCCCCTCCTACACCCTCGCGTCCTATACAGAGGGTTAAAATTTAAGATTTTTCTATACATCATTTCTATCCATCGATGCACCGATGCAGAGCCGTCTTGATCGTCTCCCGATCCTTTTCAGTTATGGTGTTGCCGAGGCACAAAACTAGGCTGGAACAACATATTTGCATAAACAGTAATCCTTGGGAAAAATAAGTCCTCCACCCATTGTTGTCCATTTTCACACCACGATATCAGTGAACAGTGCGTCAACAATTATCCGAACAAAAACCGAAACAGTATAGGAATAAACCCAAAACGCTAACCGAAACTATAGCCCAAATAAACCGAAACAGCAAACCCAAATAATACGAAACAATAAAACCTATGAAAACGGAATAACACCTGAATAAAAGAAAATTTTAGCCCACCCAAACCATACACCAAAACAGTAACCGAATTGTAATCTAGAACAGTACACCCGAATAAACCGGAACACAAAATCAGCAAACCAACACTATACATTCACATGAACAGTAATCCAGAAGAAATACCAAAAACAATTCATGAAAAAACTAAGCCCCCTTCTCCCTCGATACGTTCACCTTCACGAGGAAGATAGCTGATGTTGTTGTCGTCTACCTCGCCTTCTCCTTCCCTATGGCCAATCAAATCGAGGCTTTGACCACAATGCGGTCATTGAAGCCACCTCTGTGGCATGCTCCACGGCCAATGGCGAAGCCAGGAGAAAGCCATGCCCCCTGCGGCCTCTCTATCTACAATGCGCTATAGTGCTACACGAGCTACCATATACGAAGCTTTTCATAGCCACGCCCTAGGCCACAGCCCGAGCTACCTGGGGCCTGATGCCGACTTTGATCACGACAGTCTACAAGCAGCCAACGAGAAGAGTCAATATGAAAATAAAAACTGTCACTTGACCAACCTCTTCACTCCATTCCCTATTCTATTTCTTCAATCGATTCAAAAGAGAAAATGAAAAATATTGTAGAAACAGTTATTCCTCGGGTGCCAAATACAAGACGGTGGATCATCCATAGAGGGCAGTGTTTGCTCAAAAAAACTATTGTAGAACCAGTTATTCCTCAGCCACCATTTTTTTCCAATTATGGAAATACCACCTATCCTATAACACAGTTTGCAAAGCACATTGCGTCGAACATCCTACTATCAGATTAGTCATTCATAGATACTGCGTTTAAATAAGCTCTTCGTCAATTACTATCCATTATTTTTACACCATGACAACATTCTGCCAATTACTATCCATTTTTACACCATGACAAATTTGAGGTTAAAATTACTTACAAAATTTTAAATTTGAATTTTATTAAATAAATCCATGTTTGGGAGAGAATGAAAGAATGCCGACTTGGAAGTGGATATGAAATGTAGGTGAAAGAGATACACAAACTAGACAATAAATATTTTCCTACTATAGTGTCTATACATTGGTAACAATTCCATTCGACTTCCCCGTAGATCAAACATGCAACATGGGAATGAATCCAAATACATATTAGTGTTGTGCTCATCACATTTTTTTTACTTACGACATGGAAAAATATCTACTTATGGAAAATGTTAATAGTCCAACCGGTTTACTTAATTTGTTATGTCATTTAATGTTTGTTACGTGCCTACAAATATCATGGGGTAAAGATAGAATTCATTTTCTCCTTTTCATTTTATGTTCTCGCGTAATATATGTTGTATTCTTTCTTATTTCAGCAAAATACGTATGAAAACGGTCACGGACGCATGACGGGCGCGGCGTGCGCCGCGCTTCTTCGGCGCTAGTATAATCTAATGGAAATGTATTTTTTGTATAATGAGACATACGTTGCCATAGTGTGACATTTTATGTATGGTGGGGTCATTGCTTTTTCGTCCCCCTCATGCTCAAAGCCTGGATCCGCCCCTGCTTACGACTTTGCTGGGTTTTTAACTTACTTATACATTTTTTTCATTTATCTTTTTATATATTTTTCAAAATGTTTAAGGATACTTTTTAATTTCCATCATTTCCTAAAACATTCCTCTCATATATTAAAGAAATGTTGATCATGCATTTCAAAAGGGTTCACCGTGCATTTCAAAAATGTTCACATCCACGAGGATTATGGTGGTCTTCACAACACGGTGCACCACAGGAGGATTGATAGCGTGGAAGTAGGCAACCGCCGCAGATGCCTCGCCTTTTTTCTGACAGGGATGGGAGAAGCCGTGTGCTGATTTTTCGGGTTTTTTTCATCGAGCGGAGAAAGGGTGGGAGGGGAGATCGAAGTAATTACGATGACGACAGATTCCTGTTTAATAGTATAGATCAACGATCCACCACCTTCAAACAACCTATAATCCGAGGCTCATAGTCGATCATCTGAAGACCAAACAATCACATGAGGTACGACACCGAAATTTGTTAACAAGGTTCACCAACATGGCTACATCCTAAGACATGACTACGGCATTCCTCTCCGTGATGCTGCCACAATACCGCACACCGGGCACCTTGGCGTTGGCCTCACATGACCGCCGATTTCAAATTTTCAATGTGTCTCTGTATTATTATGTTTGCGTAGATTACATCCCATGTCTACCGTCACATTATACAAGAGGCCTAGGATACAATTATCATACTTGAATACGTCTCCATACCCTATCTAGACATATTTCAAATCCAAACCCAACTATAGCCTACCCTTTATAAATATTGGACACAATTGTAACAACGCACACGTGTAAGCATTACATGTACTTCTCTACTACTCCCTCCGTTCCTAAATATAAGTCTTTTTAGAGATGTCATTAATTAGGGGCTACATACGGAGCAAAATGAGTGAATCTATACTCTAAAGTATGTCTATATACATCCGTATGTAGTTCCTTAGTGAAACATCTAAAAAGACTTATATTTAGAAACGGAGGGAGTATATGGTAGTTAGCCATGCACGCCGGCAAAGTTCCTCCTCTTGACCGCGACGGCGAGCCCGTTCTTCATGTGAAGTATGATGGACAACTTTGGCTCCACGACATGCCCTGGCACGACCTCAACGGCGAAGTTCCATAGCACGGCGGCTGCGACAACCTTCATCTGCGTGAAAGCCACCTCCTTGCCAACGCAGGTCCTGGAACGCTGTTGAAGGCCATGAACTTGTAAGACGGCTCGTACCTCAGTTTCCGTCATCGGTGACCTACCTCTCGGGCCTAAACTCCATGCAGTCCTTGCCCCACACGTCCTCCATCCTCCCCATGGAGTAGGAGTAGATGAGTATCCTGTCACCGGCCTTTATCTCGTGGCCGCTCGGGAGCACGTCATCGGCTGCTGCCGCCTTGTGCTGGAATGGCACGGGCGGGTAGAGCCTCAGGCTCTCACACAACGCCGCGTGCAGGTACACGGTGCTGCTGAGCTCGCTCATGTTGAACACTACTATGTCATCGGCGGTGGACAACATCTTTGTCGTCATGATCGGTGCCAGCTCGTCCAGGATCCTCTGTTCCACGCCTGGGTTCTTGCATAGGAGTTAGAAGAACCATGACAGTGCCGTGCCGGTGGTGTCTCGGCCGGCGAGCAGGAGGTTCACTGCGGTGTCACGCAAGAACTCGTCGCTCGCGTCACCGTTGAATATAAAGGACGACAAGATGTCTGAGGATTCACTAACACCCTCGACATGGAGCTTGAGATCGGATCTGCGTTTGGCGATCATGTCCACGGCGAACCCGTCGATGGTCCTACGAGCCACGGCCATCTTCTTCTCTGGGCCGACCTCATACCTGTACATGAGCCTCCAACACGCCGGCGGGATGACATGCCGGAGGATGACCGTCTCCAAGACGTCGTCCATGGCGCGAGCGAAGGGCACGACGGGGAGGCTGATCTGCAGGCATCCGGGGTCGACCCCAAAGACGAGGTTGCAGGTCATGTCAAAGGTCAGCCTTAGGAACACGTCGTACAGGTCGCAGCGGGCGTCCACGTCGGCAGCCTGCGCAAGGAAAGGGAGCAGGCTCTTCTCCACCTTGTCGCGGCTGCACCGCGCGGAGAAGGAGCGGAAACGAGGGCTGGCCATGATGAGCTGGGACTTGGCACGCTGCTGCCGCCAGGAGTTGGCGTCGGCGTTGAAGATGCCGTGGCCCAGGACGTCGAAGATTTTGGCGGACTCCTCGCCTTTGGTTGGGGTAGTTGAGGAAGTTGGACGTGAAGATGTGGCGCACATTCGATGGATCGCAGGTGACGAAGAACCGGACGCCGACTAGCCCCGCATGAGCTGGGAAGTTGTGGCGCGTGCCGGCGAGCACGACGGTGGCCCAGTCGTGGTAATCCGGTCGCCTCAGGTCAGCGATCATGCCGAAAAGATGGCCCACTATTGGCCATTCGGTCGGCTCCTCCTTGCATGTTTTCTTGGACTGGAGATAACGGTAGTGCAAGACGAGGCAGCAAACGAGGACTCCTACGAACCAATCCATGGTGCACCTTGGGTACGGACTACGGAGTGCTCGTGTGTTCATATTTCCTCTGCCTTTCGACCCTTTTTTCTGTTTTACTAATTTCCAAGTATTTAATATTTACTTTTCAGAACACATGAATATTTATTTTATTTTAAAATATTCATTAATCAAAATTAGAGAATCTTTTTTGGAAAATTCTATACGTTTTTGAATATTGTATATATTTTCATCATAAAATAAACATAATTTTGAAAATTTGCATATTTATAACTTTTGTGAATATTTTTCAGCAAAACAATATTTTTTAAATATTTAGGAAATTATTTTTTAATCTGTATTTTCTCTTAAAATAAAAGGTAAAAGTAAAAAACCAACAAGAAATGCAGTTAAAACATGGAGAGAAAATAATAGAAGTTTTAAAAACTTGACAATAACCTTTTAGAAGTTCCTTGAATAGGAAAAACGAGAGCTAGAACCTTCACAAAATAAGAATTACGTGGACAGCTGATTGGCAGACCTATTTGCTAGATTCTCTCTTTACGTTCGATTACATGATGCACTTTCTTGTCACAAAAGTGTGAAAAATATGGAATTCTGCACTGGCTGGTTGAAGGGCTCGTCCATATCTCGCCTTTAGCGAACTAAACACGTATTGGGCCTGGCCCATGAAGCAATGCACACCATGTAGTTAACGGTTTTCTCTCATGACATGTTCCAATCGCTTCTACCGACACAATCCCCGCGTTGTCATGGGGTAGGCTGGTAACCTATGACCTGACAAAGGGCGGAGGCAGGGGAGCAAGTAGGGGCTAGACCCCCCTCCCCCTGCCCCAATGGTCGGGCTCCCTCAATGTTTTACGACTTGCGGAACTACGTTTAGCTCTGAAGGAGAGCAACTAATCAGCGAGTACTCCTTCGAGAGGTTCCACAAGGGTAACCTTTGACGCATTCCTTGTCGCCGCCACGTGTCCCATTTTGGACGCTTCCTTCGGATTTTTTTTAAATTGTACGTGATTTCGGCTTTTAGATGTTCTTTATGTTTGTTTTTTTTTGCTTTTCCTAGTTTTTCTTAGGTTTTGGACAAAAAATTACGAAAAAAAACTATTTTTCATGGAAAAACACGTTTTCTTTTTTTTTTCTTCCGCGAGATTCATAAATTTACTCCTTGCGAAGGCACATACTCCCTCCATTCCAGAATATAAGGTGTATTGTTTTCCGTGCAAGTCAACCATTTGAATGTTTGACCAAAATTATAGAATAAACTAACTACATCTACAATACCAAATAGATAAATTATGAAACCACCTTTCATGACGGATCAAATGGTATAAATTTTGTATTGTGGATATTGATATTTTTTTCTTCTGAAATCTTGGACAAACATGACCTTGTTTGACTTTTGAAAAAACAAATACAACTTATATAAAGGAACGGAGGGAATATTTGCTTCTGTGAGAGGCACAGTCGCGCCTCTACGTGTTTTCTTTTTTTTTCTTCCGCGAGAGGCATTGATTTACTTCTCGTGGATGCACAGATTTGCTTCCGTGAGAGGCACAATCATGCCTATACGCGTTCTCTTTTTTTCTTTCTTTCAAGGGAGGGATTGATTTACTTCTCGTGAAGGTAAGGATTTGCTTCTGCGAGAGGCATAATCGGGCCTCTACGCGTTTTCTTTTTTTCTTCCTTCCAAGAGAGGGATTGATCTACTTTTTGTGAAGGTAAGGATTTGCTTCCGCGAGAGGCACAACCATGCCTCTCGAAAAAGAAAAAAATATGTTTATTTTTTTTCCGCGAAAGACATATGGATTAAAAAGAACAACATGTCAACTTATGTAGAATACTTGGAGCACCTTGTGAAGTGCTTTTATGTCCAACATGCACTTTCAAAGTCCTGCAGCTTATAGTCATGGTAAAGCTTGCATCTTCGTCCTTTTCTTAGTCCCTTTTTAGAGAAAAGGCATCTACCGAGCCCGAGATGAGGCTCGAGCCTAGCCTAACTTTGAATTAACAAAGCCATCAACCGGCCAGGATTACAAGCACACGCCCTCAGGCAAAAAAGAAGGAAATACACGGCGAAAGGTACAAAAACGACGGACAACATGAAACTAAGCCTCACACACTACGGCAACTGAAGATAAGCAATGAAGGGTGAAGCCGAAGATACCGAGGTCCTCGACGAAGAACGTAGCACCAGGAGCAAGATCGCACAGGCACAAAGGAGAGAGGGGCCGGCACCAGCGGGGCTTGCCGTCGCCATGCACCTACGGACCCTGGCACAGCGCATCCAACACCCAACTTCGAAGGAGGCCACTACCTCCTCGCCTGGATCGAAGGCTCTGCACCGTCACAAGTTGGGATGGACGCCGCCGGAGATGGCCACATAGAGAGGGTCAGCGCATCCCCACGAGTCACCGAAGGCTCTCCTTGGGCAGAACAAGGCCGCTGCATACATCCAGCACCGGAAGAGGGGAAGCATCACGCCAGGATGAAGAGGGCCGCACCGCTGCCACCACCAACCTTCCACAAGCGCCCACCAACCACAAGGCTCCCAAGGCGGCGCCTTCAAGAAGGGAACGATGCTGGGAGCACCGTCGCCGCCCAACAGAGTTAGGGCTTTCGCCCTGGAGACCTAGAGGAAGGGGAAGTGGTGGGGGCATGTTGGGGAACGTTGCATGGGAAACAAAATTTTTCCTACGCACACACAAGATCTATCCATGGTGATGAGCATCTACGAGAGGGAGAGTGAATCTACATACCATTGTAGATCGCTAAGCGGAAGCGTTAAGAAACGCGGTTGATGTAGTCAAACGTCTCCGCGATCCAAATCGCAAGTCGTCCCTCGATCCGATCACGAACTAGTGCCGAACGGACGGCACCTTCGCGTACAACACATGTACGGCTTGATGACGCCTTCACCTCCTCGATCCAGCGAGCGATGGTGAAGTAGTAGATGAGTTCCGGCAGCACGACGGCGTGGTGATGGTGGTGAGGAACAATCTCTGCAGGGCTTCGCCAAGCACTACGGAGATTATGACGGGAGAACTAGAGGGTTAGGGTTGCCGACACACGGCTTGGGAAATCTTCATGTGTCCCGTGTGCTAGCCCTGCCCCTCTATTTATATGTTGAGCCTTTGGGTCTAAACTTGGAATAAAAGCCTCCTCCAGGTCGGTTTTGCCCGCACAAGGTCGGTTTGGCCCGTAGGGAAAGAGTCCAACTCGGATTCCAGCAGTACCGCGTACAAGCGGTAGTACCGCTCACGAGCGGTAGTACCGCTTGAGCGGTAGTACCGCTTCACACACGCGGTAGTACCGCTTCATACAAGCGGTAGTACCGCTTACGCGGTAGTACTGCCTTACCAGCGGTAGTACCGCTTAAGGCAGCAGCAAAACTTCCTTTTGCACTTTCCAATACCTCGTGGGCTTTACCCCTTTGGCCCATATAAAGTGTTGCTGCACCCGAACACTTCGGTAAACATCCGGAACCTCTTCCGGTGAATTCCGGAATGTTGGGGAACGCGACAGAAAACAAAAAAAATCGGTATAGCGAGCACGCCCAGGATCACTATGGAGATTGCATACAAGGTTTGATCTGATCCGTACCGACTTGTAGCGCAGCGGAAGAAGAGTCGGTGGAGATCGTTGGTGTAGATCCCCGCAGCTAGGATTTTACAACCTCCCAACAGCGAGGATGTACTCCCTCGTCGGACAGCCCTTCGGGAGGCGGTCGGACAGTCCCTCGGACGATGTCACGGACAGCCCTTCGGGAGGACCCTCGAAACTCGAACGGAAACTCGGACAGCCCTTCGGGAGGACACACGAACAGCCCCTCGGGCAAAAGATCGAAACTACGACCTCTCTACGGGGTTGCACACATACGGTGTCATCTATCCGGCAGGGCTTCGCCGTCCAGAACTAGTTCCTGCCGGAACCCAGAGAGCCTTTTGGCTCTACGAAAAACTCTTTTCGTGGGAGGGAGAGAGAGCGCTAGCAAAGCATAGCATGTGTATGAGAGCAAAAGGATGATGAGATGGCAGCCCACTCACCTCCTATTTATAGGAAAACCAAGGGGTAGGGTGGTTTTACAATAAAACCCAAAATGCACATGAATGAAGTCCTTCCACAAGGGCATAAAAGTGAAACCAAGGAACAAGAGGGACTCCATGAAGGAGTCCACCATGTGGCCGGCCACACCCCCATGTGGGGCCCCAAAATTGGCTCCAATCCATCCATGTCATCCCCAAGATCTTTTGGAGCAAAGCCCCAAAAGGTGGCTTTCCATAAAGTAGTCCAAAAAGCACTTTCACTATTCACGACGACATTTTTCAGCGTCCAGTCGAACTGAAAATATTTATGTGGTCCTAGAACATTTCCAGTACCCACAAAAAATAATTTTCAACGCGATCCGGAACAATTCCGGTTTAGTGATTTTCATCTGCGAAAAGCATCTGAAGCGGTTTCGGCAGCTCCGGAACATTTTCGGTTTTCATCCCGGAAAATTCCAGAAAGTTTCCAGAATGATTCTGGCACCGTCCAAGAATTATCAGGCATGTGCCGAAACCAATTTGACTTTTTGTTATCCCCTGAAACAACTTTTCAGTTTCACCGGAACTCATCCGGTGACCTCTCTCTGCGGAACTTTTCCGGTGTCCGAAACTTTTCCGGTGTCCGAAACTTTTTCGGTGATTTTCTCTCAGACTCCCTGTCTAGTATTCAACAGATAGATGACCCTTAAGCGTGTGACCCTATAGGTTCGGTGAAGCATAGACATGACCCGGAACCCCTTCCGATCAATGATCAACATCGGAGCCGTGGACACCCATATTGACCCCTATACCCACACGAATGAATATTCGAGTGAACCTCCAGTTGTCGTGTGCTATTCCTGTTGCTTCACGATATGTTACAATTACCCGAGGTGAGACATGTTGGCATCCCCGTGGATCAACAACTTGTCCACTATGCCAGTTACCTCATTGCCGGTATTGTTCTCTTTTCTCGTTCCCGTGTTCCGGCATCCCTGTGATCAAATCACAAAGTGTCTGGCCAGACGATGATGGATACCATAACACCGAGAGGGCCCAGAGATATCTCTCCATCGTCGGAGGAGCAAATCCAAATCTTGAGCTATCAAGTTACTTGACATACTTTTCCATGAACCCGTAAGCCGCCGTAATAGCCACCCATTTACGGATGACGTTTAACAAACCCCAAAGTTCATGAAGCAAGCATGAAGAAAGTCGATACTCTTATGGTCTAAGGAATTATGCAAACGTTAACCATCTCTGTGTTATTAACCATTAACTAGTGACGAATGTATCTCATAGCATAACATCAATTCGGATCGATTCAACACAAGTGTTCTACCAACATCGTGCCCTCAAAATTGCCGGCATAGCCATGCCCATGATCAGGAAAACAGGATCATCATGCAATACTTGAGCCAGTCTTAGAGGCAAGACTAGGAATACAATTTACCGTTTATTATACCACACGTGCACATGAGTTTCCCTCCAAGCCTCGTTTAATTTGCAGACTCGAGAATCATTGCAGTTATAGCATGGATCATAAACATTCATTACAAACTCGGAGATACAAAAGTAACTGAAATTACTGCCTCTCTAGGGCATATCTCCTACAGACTCCCACTTGAACTAGAGTCATAATCCAGTTACATGGCTTCCCTAACACCAATGGCTATCCGGTGTTGCTCATGCTTTGCTCGTGGTAGAGGCTTAGTCATCGGGTCTGACACATTCAGATCCGTGTGAACTTTGCGTACTTTCACTAAACCTTCTTCAACATGATGTCGAATGAGTTTAAATTTGCGTTGAATATGCATTGTCTTATGGTGCGAACATGGCTCCCTTGCCTGAGCCACGGCGCCACTATTATCACAATAGATCTCCACCGGGTCCAGAGCACTTGGAACCACACCAAGGTTTTCAAGAAATTGCTTGATACCGACAGCTTTCTTGGAGGCTTCTGAAGCAGCAACATATTCCGCCTCCGTCGTAGAATCCGCCACAGTCTTTTGTTTGGAACTTTTCCAATCAACTGCGCCGCCGTTCAATATGAAAACATAGCCAGATTGAGATTTGAAGTCATCTGGGTCAGTCATGAAGCCTGCATCAGTGTAACAACTTACAATCAGCTCTTCATCACCTCCGTACACAAGGAGTAAATCCTTGGTCCTTCTGAGGTACTTTAGAATACCCTTGACTGCGGCCCAGTGTTCCAATCCTGGATCACCTTGGTACCGGCTGCTAACACTTAGCGCATAGGAAACATCCGGTCTTGTACATAGCATGGCATACATAATAGAACCAACTGCCGAAGCATATGGAATATCATTCATTTGTACTCGCTCATCAAGGGTCCGAGGACACTGATTCTTGCAAAGCACTGTGCCAGGTGACATGGGGAGTAGGCCTTTCTTGGAGTTCTCCATGTTGAACCTTTTCAACACCTTGTCAATGTACGTGCTTTGGCTTAGCGCTATCAGGCGTCTTGATCTATCTCTATAGATCCTGATGCCTAATACATATGCCGCTTCGCCTAAGTCTTTCATTGAAAAACTCCTCTTCAATGAGTCTTTTATTTCGCTAAGAAAATTCACGTCATTTGCAATCAACAATATGTCATCCACATACAAGATTAGAAATGCTTTTGCGCTCCCACTAAACTTCATGTAAACACAAGATTCTTCATCGTTCCTGATGAAGCCAAACTCTTTGACCATTTCATCAAAACGAATGTTCCAGCTCCTTGATGCTTGCTTCAGACCATAAATGGCTTTCTGAAGCTTACATACCTTTCCAGCATTCTTAGGATCGACAAAACCTTCTGGTTGTATCATGTATACATCCCTTTCAAGGTTTCCATTTAGGAAAGCCGTTTTGACATCCATCTGCCATATTTCATAATCGAAATAAGCAGCAATTGCTAGTAATATCCGAACAGACCTAAGCATAGCTACGGGCGAGAAAGTCTCGTCGTAGTCCACTCCTGGAACTTGCGTGAACCCTTTCGCGACAAGTCTAGCTTTGTGGATAGTAATGTTACCATCCGCGTCCGTCTTTCTTTTGAAAATCCATTTACAACCAATGGGTTTTACGCCATCTGGAAGTTCTTCCAAGTTCCAAACTTGGTTTTCGTACATGGATTCCATTTCGGATTTCATGGCCTTGTGCCATTCCCTTGAGCTAGGCCCCGCCATCGCTTCCTTGTAGTGCGCAGGTTCATCGTCTTCAAGAATGAAGATTTCGTTATGAAACCACTCAGGTGGCTGGATAGCCCTACCTGATCTGCGCAGTTCAGTTACAACATTGTCGGAAGTCTCCGCATCATATGCGACAACTTCCGGCTCAGTTGTAGGGATAATTAGCGGAATTTCTTCCGGTTCCTTAGCCATATCAACGGTTGCCGAAGATTCACTAATCTCATTAAGTTGTACTGTCCTCCCACTCACTTCTTTAGCGAGAAACTCCTTTTCAAGAAATATTCCGGTTTTTGCGACAAACACTTTTCCCTCAGATGGGTGGTAGAAGGAATACCCAAAGGTTTCCTTTGGATAACCTACAAAGTTACATTTGTCTGATCTGGGATCGAGTTTGCTCGGTTGTAAACGTTTTACATAAGCTTCACAACCCCAAACTTTGAGATGCGACAAATTGGGTTTCTTCCCGTGCCATACCTCATATGGCGTCGTCTCAACAGACTTAGACGGTGCTCTGTTTAGTGTGTGAGCAGCAGTTTCCATTGCGTGACCCCAAAAAGATATCGGAAGATCTGTAAGAGACATCATCGACCTTACCATGTCTAACAGGGTTCGGTTACGTCGTTCCGACACTCCGTTTCGCTGTGGAGTTCCGGGAGGCGTAAGCTGTGAAACGAGTCCACGGTCACTCAGATGTTGGCCAAACTCGTGACTAAGATATTCGCCTCCGCGATCAGACCGCAGAAACTTAATCTTTTTGTTACGATGATTTTCCACCTCATTCTGAAATTCTTTGAACTTTTCAAAGGTTTCCGACTTATGCTTCATCAAGTAGATATAGCCATACGTACTTAAATCATCAGTAAAAGTCACGAAGTAGAAATACCCACCCCGTGCGATTGTGCTCATTGGACCACATACATCACTATGTATTATTTCCAATAAATCACTCGCCCGTTCAGGATGACCCGTGAACGGCGTCTTGGTCATTTTTCCCATCAAGCAAGCTTCACATGTGTCAAATGATTCAAAATCAAAGGACGGTAAAACTCCATCTTTATGGAGTCTTTGCATGCGTTTCTTTCCGATGTGGCCAAGCCGACAGTGCCACAAGTAAGTGGTGGTGGTATCAGCCTTCTTAAGGCGTTTAGCATTCACGTTAAAGACATCATTTTCACATTCAAGATTTAGTATGAAAAGGCCCCCAACAATGGGTGCAAATCCATAAAACATATCCTTACAATAAAGTGAACAACCATTGTTCTCAGACTTGTAGGAGTATCCATCGTGCACTAAACATGATCCTGAGATAATGTTTCTACACAACAACGGAACAAAATAACAGTTACTTAGTTCCAAAATAAATCCTGAAGGGAGACGTAGAGGCATAATGCCGACGGCTTGAGCGGCGATCCCAGCGCCGTTCCCGACACGCATCACGACTTCATTCTTTGCCAGCTTGCGCACCTTCTGAAGCCCCTGTATCGAGTTGCAAATGTGAGCAACTGATCCGGTATCAAATACCCAAGACTTAGAATTTTCGCTAGCAAGCAAAACGTCAATGACATTAACTTGTATAACAATTATACCTTTTCCGGTTTTCCCGGACTTCTTATCTTCCAGATACTTCTTGCAGTTTCTCTTCCAGTGACCTGTGCCCTTGCAGTAGAAGCACTCAGTTTCATTCTTGGCTCCGCCCTTAGATTTGCGTTGGAAGCCGGTCTTACTGGCGCCCTTGCCCTTCTTTGGCTTGCCTTTCTTTTTGAAACTGCAGTTTTATTCACAAGCAACACTTGCTTGCGATTTTTCTGCAGTCCTCCTTCAGCAGTTTTCAGCATGGCAAGCACCTCATTTGCTGTTTTGTCCATCCCATTCATGTTGTAGTTCATGATAAAACCGCCATAAGACGGGGGGAGTGAACCTAGCAACAAGTCCATAACATGCTCTGGCGGAAGTGGGAATTCCAGGGTTTTAAGCCTTTCAGCGTAGCCAATCATATTGACTACGTGCTCGCCAACTGAACTGCCCTCAGCCATCTTGGTCTCCGCCATCATTTTCATGATATCAAAACGTTCAGACCGTGCATTAAATTTGTACAGAGCATCCAGATCCTTGATCATATCTAAGGAGTTATGGAATTCAAAACGTTTTTGAAGCTCTGAACTCATGCAAGACAGCATGAGGCACTGCACTAAGTTGAAATCATCATCCTTAGTGGCCCAGACATTTTGTTCGTCTGCCGGGGCGGTTGCCGCCGGCTTAGGTGGAAGAGTTCCGTCAAGCACGTACACTTTCTTAGCACTCCTGAGGACAATCCTCAGGGTACGGACCCAGTCCGCATAGTTGTTTCCATTCGCAGCTAACTTCTCTTTCTCTAACATCGGGCCTAAGTTGAACGCGCTATTGCGAGCCATTTGATCTACAACGGAAAACACAAGTTCACTTAGACTTTGTTCATAATGATTTTTGCACTAGTGAATAAACAATTTTATTCTAAAGTGCGCTCCCACTCAAATCAATATCTCTCAAAATTGATTATGAATGATTCAAGACACGAATTTAATTTCAACGCCATTGATGGTGAGCATCACTGATGACGAGAACTTCAATCGTTAGGCAAACTTGCTGATCACATCTCTATGTGACTCTTGTTCATCTTTCGATGCGTGTCTTCCGAGCTCATGACTTTCATGCCTGAACGTCAAGACAACCAAGTGATCTTGCTGCGAGGTCTTAACTCACCCGCCTCACACATCCCTAATCGTTCGTACCCATGTCAGCATGGCGCACCCCGAAAAGTTAGGTGCCGTGACGGTGCTACACTTGGGAGAACACTGACTACTTGATATTTTTAGTGAGAGATCACCCTAATAAAAGCGACTACCGCGCAATAAAAAAGGGTGCAACATAAGGGATAAACATCTCAGGCAATTCATAATAGCATGATATGGTATATTCCCTTCTGACGGAGAAGTCAAGTATTTCTTCGTCTCCGGCATTCGCGTCGGTGTTCACCTTTGCGAAGATTGCCACCACCTTGTTGATGCACCAAATAATATTGCTATATCTATAGCTAATAAAATAAGTGCATTACATAAGGTTGACACGCAGGTCATTAAAGTGCAATCATATAGCTCCAGCCATCATGCCGAATCATGACACGCAGGTCATGTTAATTACATCATATAGTCATCTCATACATAATCGAATTAATATGAGCTTTGCTATACCACATCACATCTCATGCACATCCTGCAAAACCATGTTAGACGCCTCTAATCGGTTTATGCAAAATTTTATTTTACGTGGCTTCTAAGGTTTTGACTTAAACCGCAGTTACCAACGTTTCATCATCAAGTATGATAATTCAAAATTGCTAGATTAACATCTCGGGGTGTATGAAACACGAGATAATTAAATCTCGAGCCCCATACTAAACTTCGTCATACGCATGACCCCCGTGCAGATCATATCTGCAATGCCCTTTCATCTGCGAATTTCATCTTTCTTTTGACTATGGCGGAACCCAAAGAACTGATAGCACTTCCTTGATCAATCAGGATCGCGGATTGCCAGAACTTTGTGAAATTCCACCATGCTGTCTCGAGATTGAGCAAACGCAAATTTCAGGGAAGCAACAAGAACATTGGGTAACAGACTTCTTCTGCTACCCGCATAAATAATTTTCAGCAATAGATCTCATCTACTCCAAAATTATATTATGCAATACCCATACATCACCATGTATTCTAGATCGTAACCTGCATCTACGCATAGCCTGGCTCTTGATGCCACTGTTGGGGAACGCGACAGAAAACAAAAAAATTCGGTATAGCGAGCACGCCCAGGATCACTATGGAGATTGCATACAAGGTTTGATCTGATCCGTACCGACTCGTAGCGCAGCGGAAGAAGAGTCGGTGGAGATCGTTGGTGCAGATCCCCGTAGCTAGGATTTTACAACCTCCCAACCGCGAGGATGTACTCCCTTGTCGAACAGCCCTTCGGGAGGCGGTCGGACAGTCCCTCGGACGATGTCACGGACAGCCCTTCGGGAGGACCCTCGAAACTCAAACGGAAACTCGGACAGCCCTTCGGGAGGACACACGAACAGCCCCTCGGGCAAAAGATCGAAACTACGACCTCTCTACGGGGTTGCACACATACGGTGTCATCTATCCGGCAGGGCTTCGCCGTCCAGAACTAGTTCCTGCCGGAACCCAGACAGCCTTTCGGCTCTACGAAAAAATCTTTTCGTGGGAGGGAGAGAGAGAGCTAGCAAAGCATAGCATGTGTATGAGAGCAAAAGGATGATGAGATGGCAGCCCACTCACCTCCTATTTATAAGAAAACCAAGGGGTAGGGTGGTTTTACAATAAAACCCAAAATGCACATGAATGAAGTCCTTCCACAAGGGCATAAAAGTGAAACCAAGGAACAAGAGGGACTCCATGAAGGAGTCCACCATGTGGCCGGTCACACCCCCATGTGGGGCCCCAAAATTGGCTCCAATCCATCCATGTCATCCCCAAGATCTTTTGGAGCAAAGCACCAAAAGGTGGCTTTCCATAAAGTAGTCCAAAAAGCACTTTCACTATTCACGATGACATTTTTCAGCGTCCAGTCGAACTGAAAATATTTATGTGGTCCTAGAACATTTCCAGTACCCACAAAAAATAATTTTCAACGCGATCCGGAACAATTCCGGTTTAGTGATTTTCATCTGCGAAAAGCATCTGAAGCGGTTTCGGCAGCTCCGGAACATTTCCGGTTTTCATCCCGGAAAATTCCAGAAAGTTTCCAGAATGATTCTGGCACCCTCCAAGAATTATCAGGCATGTGCCGAAACCAATTTGACTTTTTGGTATCCCCTGAAACAACTTTTCAGTTTCACCGGAACTCATCCGGTGACCTCTCTCTGCAGAACTTTTCCGCTGTCCGAAACTTTTCCGGTGTCCGAAACTTTTTCGGTGATTTTCTCTCAGACTCCCTGTCTAGTATTCAACAGATAGATGACCCTTAAGCGTGTGACCCTATAGGTTCGGTGAAGCATAGACATGACCCGGAACCCCTTCCGATCAATGATCAACATCGGAGCCGTGGACACCCATATTGACCCCTATACCCACACGAATGAATATTCGAGTGAACCTCCAGTTGCCGTGTGCTATTCCTGTTGCTTCACGATATGTTACAATTACCTGAGGTGAGACATGTTGGCATCCCCGTGGATCAACAACTTGTCCACTATGCCAGTTACCTCGTTGCCGGTATTGTTCTCTTTTCTCGTTCCCATGTTCCGGCATCCCTGTGATCAAACCACAAAGTGTCTGGCCAGACGATGATGGATACCGTAACACCGAGAGGGCCCAGAGATATCTCTCCATCGTCGGAGGAGCAAATCCCAATCTTGAGCTATCAAGTTACTTGACATACTTTTCCATGAACCCGTAAGCCGCCGTAATAGCCACCCATTTACGGATGACGTTTAACAAACCCCAAAGTTCATGAAGCAAGCATGAAGAAAGTCGATACTCTCATGGTCTAAGGAATTATGCAAACGTTAACCATCTCTGTGTTATTAACCATTAACTAGTGACGAATGTATCTCATAGCATAACATCAATTCGGATCGATTCAACACAAGTGTTCTACCAACATCGTGCCCTCAAAATTGCCGGCATAGCCATGCCCATGATCAGGAAAACAGGATCATCATGCAATACTTGAGCCAGTCTTAGAGGCAAGACTAGGAATACAATTTACCGTTTATTATACCACACGTGCACATGAGTTTCCCTCCAAGCCTCGTTTAATTTGCAGACTCGAGAATCATTGCAGTTATAGCATGGATCATAAACATTCATTACAAACTCGGAGATACAAAAGTAACTGAAATTACTGCCTCTAGGGCATATCTCCTGCACGGAACCCTTCCGGAGATCAAAACACTATTATCACATATATTAATCTTTACCTCTGGACTCTTCCGGAGATCCTCGTCATGTCCGGGATCTTATCTGGGACTCCGAACAACCTTCGGTCACCTACAAAATAACTCAACTATACTAATCGTCACCAAACGTTAAGTGTGTAGACCCTGCGGGTTCGAGAACTATGTAGACATGACCGAGACACCTCTACGATCAATAACCAATAGCGGGACCTGGATGCCCATATTGGTTCCTACATATTCTACGAAGATCTTTATCGGTCGAACCTCTATGTCAAGGATTCAGTTAATCCCGTATACTGTTCCCTTTGTTCTTCGGTATGTTACTTGCCCGAGATTCGATCGTCGGCATCTCTATACCTAGTTCAATCTCGTTACTGGCAAGTCTCTTTACTCGTTCCGTAATACAAGATCTCGTGGCTAACACTTTAGTCACATTGCTTGCAAGGCTCATTGTGATGTTGTATTACCGACTGGGCCCTGAGATACCTCTCCGTCACACGGAGTAACAAATCCCAGTCTTGATCCATGCCAACCCAACAGACACCCTCGGAGATACCTGTAGAGCACCTTTATAGTCACCCAGTTACGTTGCGACGTTTCATACACACAAGGTACTCCTCCGATGTCAGGGAGTTGCATGATCTCATGGTCATAGGAACAGATACTTGACATGCAGAAAACAATAGCAATAAACTGACACGATCATATGCTACGTTCGTAGTTTGGGTCTTGTCCATCACATCATTCTCCTAATGATGTGATCCCGTTATCAAATGACATCTCATGTCAATGGCTAGGAAACCTTAACCATCTTTGATCAACGAGCTAGTCAACTAGAGGCTTACTAGGGACATAGTGTTGTCTATGTACCCACACATGTATTTGAGTTTCCAATCAATACAATTATAGCATGGATAATAAACGATTATCATGAACAAGGAAATATAATAATAACTAATTTATCATTGCCTCTAGGGCATATTTCCAACAGTCTCCCACTTGCACTAGAGTCAATAATCTAGTTCACATCACTATGTGATTTACATTGTAATGAATCGAACACCCATGCAGTTCGGGTGTCGTTCATGTTTAGCCCTTGGAAGAGGTTTAGTCATCGGATCTGCAACATTCAGATCCGTGTGTACTTTGCAAATATTTATGTCGTCCTCCTTGATGTAATCGCGGATGGAATTGAAACGTCGCTTTATGTGTCTGGTCCTCTTGTGAAATCTTGGTTCCTTGGCTAGAGCAATGGCACCAGTATTATCACAAAACAGAGTCATTGGGTTAAGCGCACTTGGCACTACTCCAAGATCTGTCATGAACTCCTTCATCCAGACACCTTCCTTCGCCGCCTCCGAGGCAGCGATGTACTCCGCTTCGCATGTAGAATCAGCTACCACGCTTTGCTTGGAACTGCACCAGCTAATCGCACCCCCATTAAGAATAAATACGTACCCGGTTTGCGACTTAGAGTCATCCGGATCAGTGTCAAAGCTTGCATCGACGTAACCCTTTACGACGAGCTCTTGATCACCTCCATAAACGAGAAACATGTCCTTAGTCCTTTTCAGGTACTTCAGGATATTCTTGACCGCCGTCCAGTGTTCCATTCCTGGATCACTTTGAAACCTTCCGGCCATACTTATGGCAAGGCTGACATCGGGTCTTGTGCACAGCATTGCATACATGATAGAGCCTATGGCTGAAGCATAGGGGATGACACTCATCTTTTCTCTATCTTCTGCAGTCACTGGGCATTGAGTCTTACTCAACTTCACACCTTGCAATACAGGCAAGAACCCCTTCTTGGACTGATCCATTTTGAACTTCTTCAAAACTTTGTCAAGGTATGTGCTTTGTGAAAGTCCTATTAAGCGTCTCGATCTATCTCTATTGATCTTGATGCCTAATATGAAAGCAGCTTCTCCTAGGTCCTTCATTGAAAAACTCTTGTTCAAATATTGCTTCACGCCTTCCAACACTTCTATATTGTTTCCAATCACCAATATGTCATCCACATATAATATTAGAAACGCTATAGAGCTCCCACTCACTTTCTTGTAAATACAAGCTTCTCCGTAAACTTGTATAAATTCGAACGCTTTGATCACCTCATCAAAGCGAAGATTCCAACTCCGAGATGCTTGCACCAGTCCATAAATGGATCGCTGGAGTTTGCAAACTTTGTCAGCATTCTCTGGATCGACAAAACCTTCTGGTTGCATCATATACAACTCTTCCTTAAGGAAACCGTTAAGGAACGCTATTTTGACATCCATTTGCCAAATTTCATAATCGAAAAAGGCAGCTATTGCTAACATGATTCTGACGGACTTAAGCATCGCTACTGGTGAGAAGGTCTCATCGTAGTCAACTCCTTGAACTTGTGAAAAACCCTTTGCCACAAGTCGAGCTTTATAGAGGGTGACATTACCGTCCGCGTCCGTCTTCCTCTTAAAGATCCATTTGTTCTGAATGGCCTTACGCCCTTCAGGTAATACTTCCAAAGTCCACACTTTGTTTTCATACATGGATCCCATCTCGGATTTCATGGCCTCTAACCACTTCTCGGAATCCGGGCCCATCATCGCTTCTCCATAGCTCGTAGGTTCATCGTTGTCTAACAACATGACCTCTAAGACGGGGTTGCCGTACCACTCAGGAGCAGTACGCGTCCTTGTCGACCTACGAGGTTCGATAGCAACTTGATCCAAAGCTTCATGATTATCATCATTAACTTCCTCTTCAGCTATTGTAGGCTCTACAGAAACATCTTTCTGCGCTGCGCTACTTTCAGGTTGAAGTAAAGGTTCAACAACCTCATCAAGTTCTATCTTCCTCCCACTCAATTCTTTCGAGAGAAACTCTTTCTCAAGAAATGTTCCGTTTTTAGCGACAAACACTTTGCCTTCGGATCTGAGGTAGAAGGTATACCCAACTGTCTCTTTTGAGTATCCTATGAAGACGCATTTCTCCGCTTTGGGTTCTAGCTTTTCAGGCTGAAGCTTTTTGACATAAGCATCACATCCCCAAACTTTAAGAAACGACAGCTTTGGCTTTTTGCCAAACCAAAGTTCATATGGCGTCGTCTCAACGGATTTCGATGGTGCCCTATTTAAAGTGAATGCAGCTGTCTCTAATGCATAACCCCAAAACGATAGTGGCAAATCGGTAAGAGACATCATAGATCGCACCATATCCAATAAGGTTCGATTACGACGTTCGGACACACCATTACGCTGTGGTGTTCCAGGCGGTGTTAGTTGTGAAACAATTCCACATTGTCTTAAGTGACTGCCAAACTCATAACTCAGATATTCTCCTCCTCGATCAGATCGTAGGAATTTACTCTTCTTGTTACGATGATTCTCAACTTCACTCTGAAATTGTTTGAACTTTTCAAATGTTTCAGACTTGTGTTTCATTAAGTAAATATACCCATATCTACTTAAGTCATGAGTGAAGGTGAGAAAGTAACGATAACCACCGCGCGCCTCAATGCTCATCGGACCGCACACATCAGTATGTCTGATTTCCAATAAGTCACTTGCCCGTTCCATTGTTTCAGAGAACGGCGTTTTAGTCATCTTGCCCATGAGGCATGGCTCACATGTGTCAAGTGATTCAAAATCAAGTGACTCCAAAAGTCCATCAGCATGGAGCTTCCTCATGCGGCAGTGCCACAAGAAAGTGGTATTATCATTATCAATACTACATCTTTTGGCATCAATGTTATGAACATGTGTATTATTACTATCGACATTCAATAAGAATAAACCCCTCACATCGGGTGCATGACCATAAAAGATATTACTCATATAAATAGAACAACCATTATTCTCTGATTTAAATGAGTAACCGTCTCGCAATAAACAAGATCCAGATATAATATTCATGCTTAACGCAGGCACTAAATAACAATTATTCAGGTTCATCACTAATCCCGATGGTAATCGAAGAGCGAGCGTGCCGACGGCGATCACATCAACCTTGGAACCATTTCCCACGCGCATCGTCACTTCGTCCTTTGCCAGCCTCCGTCTATTCCGCAGTTCCTGTTTTGAGTTGCAAATATGAGCAACCGCACCGGTATCAAATACCCAGGTACTACAACGAGAGTTGGTAAGGTACACATCAATAACATGTATATCATATATACCTTGTTTGTTGTTGGCCGCCTTCTTGTCAGCCAAATACTTGGGGCAGTTCCGCTTCCAGTGTCCAGTTCCCTTGCAATGAAAGCACACAGTTTCTGGTTTGGGTCCAGCCTTGGGTTTCTTCACGAGAGGAGCAACTGCTTTGCCACTCTTCTTGGAGTTACCCTTCTTACCCTTGCCATTTTTCTTGAAACTAGTGGTTTTATTGACCATCAACACTTGATGCTCCTTCTGAATTTCAGACTCAGCGGCTTTCAGCATCGCAAACAGCTCGGCGACTGACTTGTTCATCCCGTGCATGTTATAGTTCAACACGAAGCTCTTGTAGCTAGGTGGCAATGATTGAAGAACTCTGTCAGTGATAGCCTCTGGCGAAAGGGGCATCCCCAATTCAGCCAGACGGGTGGAGTACCCAGACATTCTGAGTACGTGATCACTGATAGACCCGTTCTCCTCCATCTTGCAAGCATAGAACTTATCGGAGATCTCATATCTCTCGATCCGGGCATTCTTCTGAAAGATAAACTTCAACTCCTGGAACATCTCATATGCTCCATGACGTTCAAAACGTCTTTGAAGTCCCGGTTCTAAGCCATACAATATTGCACATTGAACTATTGAGTAATCTTCAGAACGAGCCTGCCAGGCGTTCACAACGTCTAGAGACTCAACTGGAGCGGGTGGATCACCAAGCGGTGCATCAAGGACATAAGCCTTCTGGGAAGCCGTAAGGATAATCCTTAGATTACGGGCCCAGTCCACAAAGTTACTTCCATCATCTTTCAATTTAGCTTTCTCTAGGAACGCATTAAAATTCAGGGGTGCTACTGCGCGAGCCATGATCTACAACATAAATATTGCAAAGACAACTTAGACTATTGTTCAAGATAATGAGTTTAGTTAATCATATTACTTAAAAACTCCCACTCAAATTGACATCCCTCCGGTCATTCGAGTGTAACATGATCCAAATCCACCAACTCAAGTCCGATCATCACGTGAGTTGAGGTGGTTTCAATGGTGAACATCTTCATGTTGATCATATCTACTATATGACTCATGTTCGACCTTTCGGTCTCTTGTGTTCCGAGGCCATGTCTGTACATGCTAGGCTCGTCAAGTTTAACCCGAGTGTTCCGCATGTGCAACACTGGCTTGCACCCGTTGTATGTGAACGTAGAGTCTATCACACCCGATCATCACGTGGTGTCTCGAAACGACGAACTTTCGCAACGGTGCACACTCGGGGAGAACACAATTTTATCTTGAAATTTAAGTGAGGGATCACCTTATAATGCTACCGTCGTCCTAAGCAAAATAAGATGCATAAAAGGATTAACATCACATGCACATCATAAGTGCCATGATATGGCCATGAACTTGTGCTTTTGATCTCCATCTCCAAAGCACCGGCATGATCTCCATCGTCACCGGCATGACACCATGATCTCCATCAACGTGTCGCCATGAGGTTGTCGCGCCGACTGTTGCTTCCACGACTATTGCTAACTCATAGCGATAAAGTAAAGCAAAACGGCGAAAATAATTAAAGACAACTCTATGGCTCCTGCCAGTTGCCGTACTCATCGACATGCAAGTCGTGATATTCTATACAACACATGATCATCTCATACATCACATATATCTCATCATGTAATTGGCCATATCACATCACAACATACCCTGCAAAAACAAGTTAGACGTCCTCTAATTGTTGTTGCAAATTTTACGTGGCTGCTATGGGTTTGCAAGAACCGTTCTTACCTATGCAAAACCACAACGTGGTGTAGTGATTGCTTTTTGATCTTCTAAAAGAACCCTCTTCATTGAAATCGATTCAACTAAAGTGAGAGAGACAGACACCCGCTAGCCATCTTTATGCAACGAAGTTACATGTCAGTTGAAGGAACCGGTCTCTCGTAAGCGTACGAGTAATATTGGTCCGGGCCGCTTCATCTCACAATACCGCCGAATCAAGTATCAACTAGTAACGGCAAGCAATATGTATACACCCACGCCCACAACTCGTTTGTGTTCTACTCGAGATCTCATCTACGCATAGACCTAGCTCTGATGCCACTGTTGGGGAACGTTGCATGGGAAACAAAAAATTTCCTACACACACACAAGATCTATCCATGGTGATGAGCATCTACGAGAGGGAGAGTGAAGCTACATACGCTTGTAGATCGCTAAGCGGAAGCGTTAAGAAACGCTGTTGATGTAGTCGAATGTCTCCGCGATCCAAATCGCAAGTCGTCCCTCGATCCGATCACGAACTAGTGCCGAACGGACGGCACCTCCGCGTACAACACACGTACGGCTTGATGACGCCTTCACCTCCTCGATCCAGCGAGCGATGGTGAAGTAGTAGATGAGTTCCGGCAGCACGACGGCGTGGTGATGGTGGTGAGGAACAATCTCTGCAGGGCTTCGCCAAGCACTACGGAGATTATGACGGGAGAACTAGAGGGTTAGGGTTGCCGACACACGGCTTGGGAAATCTTCATGTGTCCCGTGTGCTAGCCCTGCCCCTCTATTCATATGTTGAGCCTTGGGGTCTAAACTTGGAGTAAAAGCCTCCTCCAGGTCGGTTTTGCCCGCACAAGGTCGGTTTGGCCCGCAGGGAAAGAGTCCAACTCGGATTCCAGCAGTACCGCGTACAAGCGGTAGTACCGCTTCACACACGCGGTAGTACCGCTTACGCGGTAGTACTGCCTTACCAGCGGTAGTACCGCTTAAGGCAGCAGCAAAACTTCCTTTTGCACTTTCCAATACCTCGTGGGCTTTACCCCTTTGGCCCATATAAAGTGTTGCTGCACCCGAACACTTCGGTAAACATCCGGAACCTCTTCCGGTGAATTCCGGAACCCTTCCGGAGATCAAAACACTTTTATCACATATATTAATCTTTACCTCCGGACTCTTCCGGAGATCCTCGTCATGTCCGGGATCTTATCTGGGACTTCGAACAACCTTCGGTCACCAACAAAATAACTCAACTATATTAATCGTCACCAAACGTTAAGTGTGTAGACCCTGCGGGTTCGAGAACTATGTAGACATGGCCGAGACACCTCTACGATCAATAACCAATAGCGGGACCTGGATGCCCATATTGGTTCCTACATATTCTACGAAGATCTTTATCGGTCGAACCTCTATGTCAAGGATTCAGTTAATTCCGTATACTGTTCCCTTTGTTCTTCGGTATGTTACTTGCCCGAGATTCGATCGTCGGCATCTCTATACCTAGTTCAATCTCGTTACTGGCAAGTCTCTTTACTCGTTCCGTAATACAAGATCTCGTGGCTAACACTTTAGTCACATTGCTTGCAAGGCTCATTGTGATGTTGTATTACCGACTGGGCCCTGAGATACCTCTCCGTCACACGGAGTAACAAATCCCAGTCTTGATCCATGCCAACCCAACAGACACCCTCGGAGATACCTGTAGAGCACCTTTATAGTCACCCAGTTACGTTGCGACGTTTCATACACACAAGGTACTCCTCCGATGTCAGGGAGTTGCATGATCTCATGGTCATAGGAACAGATACTTGACATGCAGAAAACAATAGCAATAAACTGACACGATCATATGCTACGTTCGTAGTTTGGGTCTTGTCCATCACATCATTCTCCTAATGATGTGATCCCGTTATCAAATGACATCTCATGTCAATGGCTAGGAAACCTTAACCATCTTTGATCAACGAGCTAGTCAACTAGAGGCTTACTAGGGACATGGTGTTGTCTATGTACCCACACATGTATTTGAGTTTCCAATCAATACAATTATAGCATGGATAATAAACGATTATCATGAACAAGGAAATATAATAATAACTAAATTATCATTGCCTCTAGGGCATATTTCCAACAGGGCAGTCCATACTGACGCCTCCAGGGAGGGGAACGACTCCCTTAGGCGTCGACGTCGGCGCGGCCGGCCAGGGATTTCACCAGGACCGCCCCACCCCACCAGCCACACCCCCTGTCAAGGGACCGGCCACCACAGGAGGCACAACCCAGCCAGAGGGGCCCGCACACCAATCAGAGGAGGGGGAACGCGCCGGATCTCGCACCGCCAGCCGCAGAAGCAACTACCAGCCGCCCACCTCCTCCACCAAGATCATGCCGCCCATGCGACCAGGGACCCCGAATCCGTCGTTCGCATCGCCGGTGGCTGCAGCTCCGGCGATGCCTCACCAGTGGAGCTGATGCTCCGGTCCAGGACTCCCCACGCGAGGGCAGGGCAGTCGAGGGCCCTGCTATCACCATCCTTGGCAGCGCCCCGAGCTAGCCCGACGGCTGCCTCAGGCAGCGGCGAGGAGGATGGGGGAAGGGGCGCCCGGCGGCAGCCTAGGGTTGTCGCCCCCCGAGTCTCCCAAGCGAGGAGACGCGAGGGTGGGTGGGTGGAAGGGGGGATTGCTACCCTGCTTATGTCCTCCTCTCGCCCTAGCTATCCACGTCCCGGGTAGGCTTGCCTTCATTTGATTTTCTAAGATATGGCCTATCACCTGACTCGTCCATGTCAGCGGATGCCACTGCCACCATTGTCTTCTGATTGAAGTAACTATACTGAGGCCATTATTCATTGTTGTTCTTGGTGAGGCCACTATTCACTGATGGTGCGGGTCCCTTTGGAAGTGGCTCGTTGGTCTTTGTTATTTTACCTTAGATCATAAGAAGAAATGCTAATTTCATTTATCATAATTAGTACAGATCAACAATCCACCACCTTCAAACAACCTACAATCCAAGGCCCATAGTCGATCATTCAAGGACCAAACAATCATATGAGGCACGACACCGAAATTTGTTAACAACATTCATCAACATGGCTACATCCTAGGGCATGACTATGGCGTTCCTCCCTGTGACACCGTCATAATACCGCACACCGGGCACCTGGGCGCTGGCCTCACACATCGCCAATTTCTATGTGTGTATGTGTTATTATGTCGGCATATATTTCTATGAATATTCGACACGATTCTAACACCGCATTACATGTACTTGTATGATATATGCTAGCTAGCCATGTTCGTCGGCAAAGTTCCACCTCTTCACCGTGACGGCGAGCCCATTCTGTTGGAAATATGCCCTAGAGGCAATAATAAATTAGTTATTATTATATTTCCTTGTTCATGATAATCGTTTATTATCCATGCTATAATTGTATTGATTGGAAACTCAAATACATGTGTGGGTACATAGACAACACTGTGTCCCTAGTAAGCCTCTAGTTAACTAGCTCGTTGATCAAAGATGGTTAAGGTTTCCAAGCCATAGACATGAGATGTCATTTGATAACGGGATCACATCATTAGGAGAATGATGTGATGGACAAGACCCAAACTATAAACGTAGCATATGATCGTGTCAGTTTATTGCTATTGTTTTCTGCATGTCAAGTATCTGTTCCTATGACCATGAGATCATGCAACTCCCTGACATCGGAGGAATACCTTGTGTGTATCAAACGTCGCAACGTAACTGGGTGACTATAAAGGTGCTCTACAGGTATCTCCGAGGATGTCTATTGGGTTGGCATGGATCAAGACTGGGATTTGTTACTCCGTGTGACGGAGAGGTATCTCAGGGCCCACTCGGTAATACAACATCACAATGAGCCTTGCAAGCAATGTGACTAAAGTGTTAGCCACGAGATCTTGTATTACGGAACGAGTAAAGAGACTTGCCGGTAACGAGATTGAACTAGGTATAGAGATACCGACGATCGAATCTCGGGCAAGTAACATACCGAAGAACAAAGGGAACAGCATACGGGATTAACTGAATCCTTGACATAGAGGTTCAACCGATAAAGATCTTCGTAGAATATGTAGGAGCCAATATGGGCATCCAGGTCCCGCTATTGGTTATTGATCGTAGAGATGTCTCGGTCATGTCTACATAGTTCTCGAACCCGCAGGGTCTACACACTTAACGTTTGGTGACGATTAGTATAGTTGAGTTATTTTGTTGGTGACCAAAAGTTGTTCGGAGTCCCGGATAAGATCTCGGACATGACGAGGATCTCCGGAAGAGTCCGGAGGTAAAGATTGATATATGTGATAATAGTGTTTTGATCGCCGGAAGGGTTCCGGAATTCACCGGAAGGGGTTCCGGATGTTTACCGAAGTGTTCGGGTGCAGCAACACTTTATATGAGCCAAAGGGGTAAAGCCCACGAGGTATTGGAAAGTGCAAAAGGAAGTTTTGCTGCTGCCTTAAGCGGTACTACCGCTGGTAAGGCAGTATTACCGCGTAAGCGGTACTACCGCTTGTGTGAAGCGGTACTACCGCGTAAGCGGTACTACCGCTTGTGTGAAGCGGTACTACCGCTCGTGAGCGGTACTACCGCTTGTGCGCGGTACTGCAGGGATCCGAGTTGGACTCTTTCCCTGCGGGCCAAACCGACCTTGTGCGGGCAAAACCGACCTGGAGGAGGCTTTTACTCCAAGTTTAGACCCCAAGGCTCAACATATAAATAGAGGGGCAGGGCTAGCACACGGGTGACATCAAGATTTCCCAAGCCGTGTGTCGGCAACCCCAACCCTCTAGTTCTCCCGTCATAATCTCCGTAGTGCTTGGCGAAGCCCTGCAGAGATTGTTCCTCACCCCCATCACCACGCCGTCGTGCTGCCGGAACTCATCTACTACTTCACCATCGCTCGCTAGATCGAGGAGGTGAAGGCGTCATCAAGCCGTACGTGTGTTGAACGCGGAGGTGCCGTCCGTTCGGCACTAGTTCGTGATCGGATCGAGGGACGACTTGCGATTTGGATCGCGGAGACGTTCGACTACATCAACCGCGTTTCTTAACGCTTCCGCTTAGCGATCTACAAGGGTATGTAGATTCACTCTCCCTCTCGTAGATGCTCATCACCATGGATAGATCTTGTGTGTGCGTAGGAAAAAATTTTGTTTCCCATGCAACGTTCCCCAACAGTGGCATCTGAGCTAGGTCTATGCATAGATGAGATCTCGAGTAGAACACAAACGAGTTGTGGGCGTGGGTGTATACATATTGCTTGCCGTTACTAGTTGATACTTGATTCGGCGGTATTGTGAGATGAAGCGGCCCGGACCGACATTACGCGTACGCTTACGCGAGACAGGTTCCTTCAACTGACATGTAACTTTGTTGCATAAAGATGGCTAGCGGGTGTCTGTCTCTCTCACTTTAGTTGAATCGATTTCAATGAAGAGGGTTCTTTTAGAAGATCAAAAAGCAATCACTACACCACGTTGTGGTTTTGCGTAGGTAAGAACGGTTCTTGCAAACCCATAGCAGCCACGTAAAATTTGCAACAACAATTAGAGGACGTCTAACTTGTTTTTGCAGGGTATGTTGTGATGTGATATGGCCAATTACATGATGAGATATATGTGATGTATGAGATGATCATGTGTTGTATAGAATATCACGACTTGCATGTCGATGAGTACGGCAACTGGCAGGAGCCATAGAGTTGTCTTTAATTATTTTCGCAGTTTTTGCTTTAGTTTATCGCTATGAGTTAGCTATAGTCGTGGAAGCAACAGTCGGCGCGACAACTTCATGGCGACACGTTGATGGAGATCAAGATGATGGAGATCATGGTGTCATGCCGGTGACGATGGAGATCATGCCGGTGCTTTGAAGATGGAGATCAAAAGCACAAGTTCATGGCCATATCATGTCACTTATGATTTGCATGTGATGTTAATCCTTTTATGCATCTTATTTTGCTTAGGACGACGGTAGCATTATAAGGTGATCCCTCACTTAAATTTCAAGATAAAATTGTGTTCTCCCCGAGTGTGCACCGTTGCGAAAGTTCGTCGTTTCGAGACACGCCGTGATGATCGGGTGTGATAGACTCTACGTTCACATACAACGGGTGTAAGCCATGTTGCACGTGCGGAACACTCGGGTTAAACTTGACGAGCCTAGCATGTACAGACATGGCCTCGGAACACAAGAGACCGAAAGGTCGAACATGAGTCATATAGTAGATATGATCAACATAAAGATGTTCACCATTGAAACCACCTCAACTCACGTGATGATCGGACTTGAGTTGGTGGATTTGGATCATGTTACACTCGAATGACCGGAGGGATGTCTATTTGAGTGGGAGTTTTTAAGTAATATGATTAACTAAACTCATTATCTAGAACAATAGTCTAAGTTGTCTTTGCTATATTTATGTTGTAGATCATGGCTCGCGCAGTAGCACCCCTGAATTTTAATGCGTTCCTAGAGAAAGCTACGTTGAAAGATGATGGAAGTAACTTTGTGGACTGGGCCCGTAATCTAAGGATTATCCTTACGGCTTCCCAGAAGGCTTATGTCCTTGATGCACCGCTTGGTGATCCACCCGCTCCAGTTGAGTCTCTAGACGTTGTGAACGCCTGGCAGGCTCGTTCTGAAGATTACTCAATAGTTCAATGTGCAATATTGTATGGCTTAGAACCTTGACTTCAAAGACGTTTTGAACGTCATGGAGCATATGAGATGTTCCAGGAGTTGAAGTTTATCTTTCAGAAGAATGCCCGGATCGAGAGATATGAGATCTCCGATAAGTTCTATGCTTGCAAGATGGAGGAGAACGGGTCTATCAGTGATCACGTACTCAGAATGTCTGGGTACTCCACCCGTCTGGCTGAATTGGGGATGCCCCTTTCGCCAGAGGCTATCACTGACAGAGTTCTTCAATCATTGCCACCTAGCTACAAGAGCTTCGTGTTGAACTATAACATGCACGGGATGAACAAGTCAGTCGCCGAGCTGTTTGCGATGCTGAAAGCCGCTGAGTCTGAAATTCAGAAGGAGCATCAAGTGTTGATGGTCAATAAAACCACTAGTTTCAAGAAAAATGGCAAGGGTAAGAAGGGTAACTCCAAGAAGAGTGGCAAAGCAGTTGCTCCTCTCGTGAAGAAACCCAAGGCTGGACCCAAACCAGAAACTGTGTGCTTTCATTGCATGGGAACTGGACACTGGAAGCGGAACTGCCCCAAGTATTTGGCTGACAAGAAGGCGGCCAACAACAAACAAGGTATATATGATATACATGTTATTGATGTGTACCTTACCAACTCTCGTTGTAGTGCCTGGGTATTTGATACCGGTGCGGTTGCTTATATTTGCAACTCAAAACAGGAACTGCGGAATAGACGGAGGCTGGCAAAGGACGAAGTGACGATGCGCGTGGGAAATGGTTCCAAGGTTGATGTGATCGCCGTCGGCACGCTCGCTCTTTGATTACCATCGGGATTAGTGATGAACCTGAATAATTGTTATTTAGTGCCTGCGTTAAGCATGAACATTATATCTGGATCTTGTTTATTGCGAGACGGTTACTCATTTAAATCAGAGAATAATGGTTGTTCTATTTATATGAGTAATATCTTTTATGGTCATGCACCCAATGTGAGGGGTTTATTCTTATTGAATCTCGATAGTAATGATACACATGTTCATAACATTGATGCCAAAAGATGTAGAATTAATAATGATAATACCACTTTCTTGTGGCACTGCCGTTTAGGTCATATTGGCGTAAAACGCATGAGGAAGCTCCATGCTGATGGACTTTTGGAGTCACTTGATTTTGAATCACTTGACACATGTGAGCCATGGGCAAGATGACTAAAACGCCGTTCTCTGGAACAATGGAACGGGCAAGTGACTTATTGGAAATCATACATACTGATGTGTGCGGTCCGATGAGCATTGAGGCGCGCGGTGGTTATCATTACTTTCTCACCTTCACTGATGACTTAAGTAGATATGGGTATATTTACTTAATGAAACACAAGTCTGAAACATTTGAAAGTTCAAACAATTTCAGAGTGAAGTTGAGAATCATCGTAACAAGAAGATTAAATTCCTACGATCTGATCGAGGAGGAGAATATCTAAGTTATGAGTTTGGCAGTCACTTAAGCCAATGTGGAATTGTTTCACAACTGACACCGCCTGTAACACCACAGCGTAATGGTGTGTCCGAACGTCGTAATCGAACCTTATTGGATATGGTGCGATCTATGATGTCTCTTCCCGATTTGCCACTATCGTTTTGGGGTTATGCGTTAGAGACAGCTGCATTCACTTTAAATAGGGCACCATCGAAATCCGTTGAGACGACGCCATATGAACTTTGGTTTGGCAAGAAGCCAAAGCTGTCGTTTCTTAAAGTTTGGGGATGTGATGCTTATGTCAAAAAGCTTCAGCCTGAAAAGCTGGAACCCAAAGCGGAGAAATGCGTCTTCATAGGATACCCAAAAGAGACAGTTGGGTATACCTTCTACCTCAGATCCGAAGGCAAAGTGTTTGTCGCTAAAAACGGAACATTTCTTGAGAAAGAGTTTCTCTCGAAAGAATTGAGTGGGAGGAAGATAGAACTTGATGAGGTTGTTGAACCTTTACTTCAACCTGAAAGTAGCGCAGCGTAGAAAGATGTTTCTGTAAAGCCTACATCAGCTGAAGAGGAAGTTAATGATGATGATGATCATGAAGCTTTGGATCAAGTTGCTATCGAACCTCGTAGGTCGACAAGGACGTGTACTGCTCCTGAGTGGTACGGCAACCCTGTCTTAGAGGTCATGTTGTTGGACAACGATGAACCTACGAGCTATGGAGAAGCGATGATGGGCCCGGATTCCGAGAAATGGTTAGAGGCCATGAAATCCGAGATGGGATCCATGTATGAAAACAAAGTATGGACTTTGGAAGTATTACCTGAAGGGCGTAAGGCCATTCAGAACAAATGGATCTTTAAGAGGAAGACGGACGCAGACGGTAATGTCACCGTCTATAAAGCTCGACTTGTGGCAAAGGGTTTTTCACAAGTTCAAGGAGTTGACTACGATGAGACCTTCTCACCCGTAGCGATGCTTAAGTCCGTCAGAATCATGTTAGCAATAGCTGCCTTTTTCAATTATGAAATTTGGCAGATGGATGTCAAAACAGCGTTCCTTAACGGTTTCCTTAAGGAAGAGTTGTATATGATGCAACCAGAAGGTTTTGTCGATCCAGAGAATGCTGACAAAGTTTGCAAACTCCAGCGATCCATTTATGGACTGGTGCAAGCATCTCGGAGTTGGAATCTTCGCTTTGATGAGGTGATCAAAGCGTTCGAGTTTATACAAGTTTACGGAGAAGCTTGTATTTACAATAAAGTGAGTGGGAGCTCTATAGCGTTTCTAATATTATATGTGGATGACATATTACTGATTGGAAACAATATAGAAATGTTGGAAAGCGTGAAGGAATATTTGAACAAGAGTTTTTCAATGAAGGACCTAGGAGAAGCTGCTTTCATATTAGGCATCAAGATCTATAGAGATAGATCGAGACGCTTAATAGGACTTTCACAAAGCACATACCTTGACAAAGTTTTGAAGAAGTTCAAAATGGATCAGTCCAAGAAGGGGTTATTGCCTGTATTGCAAGGTGTGAAGTTGAGTAAGACTCAATGCCCAGTGACTGCAGAAGATAGAGAAAAGATGAGTGTCATCCCCTATGCTTCAGCCATAGGCTCTATCATGTATGCAATGTTGTGCACAAGACCCGATGTCAGCCTTGCCATAAGTATGGTCGGAAGGTTTCAAAGTGATCCAGGAATGGAACACTGGACGGCGGTCAAGAATATCCTGAAGTACCTGAAAAGGACTAAGGACATGTTTCTCGTTGATGGAGGTGATCAAGAGCTCGTCGTAAAGGGTTACGTCGATGCAAGCTTTGACACTGATCCAGATGACTCTAAGTCGCAAACCGGATACGTATTTATTCTTAATGGGGGTGCGGTTAGCTGGTGCAGTTCCAAGCAAAGCGTGGTAGCTGATTCTACATGCGATGCGGAGTACATCGCTGCCTCGGAGGCGGCGAAGGAAGGTGTCTGGATGAAGGAGTTCATGACAGATCTTGGAGTAGTGCCTAGTGCGCTTAACCCAAGGACTCTGTTTTGTGATAATACTGGTGCCATTGCTCTAGCCAAGGAACCAAGATTTCACAAGAGGACCAGACACATAAAGCGACGTTTCAATTCCATCCGCGATTACATCAAGGAGGACGACATAAATATTTGCAAAGTACACACGGATCTAAATGTTGCAGATCCGATGACTAAACCTCTTCCAAGGGCTAAACATGAACAACACCAGAACTGCATGGGTGTTCGATTCATTACAATGTAAATCACATAGTGATGTGAACTAGATTATTGACTCTAGTGCAAGTGGGAGACTGTTGGAAATATGCCCTAGAGGCAATAATAAATTAGTTATTATTATATTTCCTTGTTCATGATAATCGTTTATTATCCATGCTATAATTGTATTGATTGGAAACTCAAATACATGTGTGGGTACATAGACAACACTGTGTCCCTAGTAAGCCTCTAGTTAACTAGCTCGTTGATCAAAGATGGTTAAGGTTTCCTAGCCATAGACATGAGATGTCATTTGATAAAGGGATCACATCATTAGGAGAATGATGTGATGGACAAGACCCAAACTATAAACGTAGCATATGATCATGTCAGTTTATTGCTATTGTTTTCTGCATGTCAAGTATCTGTTCCTATGACCATGAGATCATGCAACTCCCTGACATCGGAGGAATACCTTGTGTGTATCAAACGTCGCAACGTAACTGGGTGACTATAAAGGTGCTCTACAGGTATCTCCGAGGATGTCTATTGGGTTGGCATGGATCAAGACTGGGATTTGTTACTCCGTGTGACGGAGAGGTATCTCAGGGACCACTCGGTAATACAACATCACAATAAGCCTTGCAAGCAATGTGACTAAAGTGTTAGCCACGAGATCTTGTATTACGGAACGAGTAAAGAGACTTGCCGGTAACGAGATTGAACTAGGTATAGAGATACCGACGATCGAATCTCGGGCAAGTAACATACCGAAGAACAAAGGGAACAGCATACGGGATTAACTGAATCCTTGACATAGAGGTTCGACCGATAAAGATCTTCGTAGAATATGTAGGAGCCAATATGGGCATCCAGGTCCCGCTATTGGTTATTGATCGTAGAGATGTCTCGGTCATGTCTACATAGTTCTCGAACCCGCAGGGTCTACACACTTAACGTTTGGTGACGATTAGTATAGTTGAGTTATTTTGTTGGTGACCGAAAGTTGTTCGGAGTCCCGGATAAGATCCCGGACATGACGAGGATCTCCGAAAGAGTCCGGAGGTAAAGATTGATATATGTGATAATAGTGTTTTGATCTCCGGAAGGGTTCCGGAATTCACCGGAAGGGGTTCTGGATGTTTACCGAAGTGTTCGGGTGCAGCAACACTTTATATGAGTCAAAGGGGTAAAGCCCACGAGGTATTGGAAAGTGCAAAAGGAAGTTTTGCTGCTGCCTTAAGCGGTACTACCGCTGGTAAGGCAGTACTACCGCGTAAGCGGTACTACCGCTTGTGTGAAGCAGTACTACCGCTCAAGCGGTACTACCGCTCGTGAGCGGTACTACCGCTTGTGCGCGGTACTGCAGGAATCCGAGTTGGACTCTTTCCCTGCGGGCCAAACCGACCTTGTGCGGGCAAAACCGACCTGGAGGCTTTTACTCCAAGTTTAGACCCCAAGGCTCAACATATAAATAGAGGGGCAGGGCTAGCACACGGGTGACATCAAGATTTCCCAAGCCGTGTGTCGGCAACCCCAACCCTCTAGTTCTCCCGTCATAATCTCCGTAGTGCTTGGCGAAGCCCTGCAGAGATTGTTCCTCACCACCATCACCACGCCGTCGTGCTGCCGGAACTCATCTACTACTTCACCATCGCTCGCTGGATCGAGGAGGTGAAGGCGTCATCAAGCCGTACGTGTGTTGAACGCGGAGGTGCCGTCCGTTCGGCACTAGTTCGTGATCGGATCGAGGGACGACTTGCGATTTGGATCGCGGACACGTTCGACTACATCAACCGCGTTTCTTAACGCTTCCGCTTAGCGATCTACAAGGGTATGTAGATTCACTCTCCCTCTCGTAGATGCTCATCACCATGGATAGATCTTGTGTGTGCGTAGGAAAAAGTTTTGTTTCCCATGCAACGTTTCCCAACACATTCTTCGTGTGGAGTATCATGGACAACTTCGGCTCCACGACGTGCCCTGGAACACCTCAACGGCAAAGTTCCATAGCACGGCTGCTGCGACAACCTTCATCTGTGTGAAGGCCACCTCCTTGTCGAGGCAGGTCCTTTGACCGCTGTTGAAGGCTATGAACTTGTACAACGGCTCGTACCTCAGTTTTCCGTCATCAGTGACCCACCTCTCGGGCCTAAACTCCATGCAGTCCTTGCCCCACACGTCCTCCATCCTCCCCATGGAGTAGGAGTAGATGAGTACACCAGCCTTTATCTCGTGGCCGCTCGGGAGCACGTCACCGGCCGCTGCCGCCTTGTGCTGGAATGGCACGGGCGGGTAGAGCCTCAGACTCTCACACAACGCCGCGTGCAGGTACACGGTGCTGCTCAGGTCACTCATGTTGAACACTGCTATGTCGTTGGTGGTGGACAACATCTTCGTTGCCGTGATCGGTGCCAGCTCGTCTAGGATCCTCTGCTCCATGCGCGGGTTCCTGCAAAGGAGGTAGAAGAACCATGACAGCGCCGTGCCAGTGGTGCCTCGGCCGGCGAGCAGGAGGTTCACCGCAATGTCACACAAGAACTCGTCGCTCGCGTCACCGTTGAATATAAAGGACGACAACATGTCAGAGGATCCACTGACACCCTCGACGTGGAGCTTGAGATCGGATCTATGTTTGGCAATCATGTCTACGGCGAACCGGTCGATGGTCCTACGAGCCACGGCCATCTTCTTCTCTGGGCCGACCTCATAGCGGTACATGAGCCTCCAGCACGCCGGCGAGATGATGTGCCGGAGGATGACCATCTCCAGGACGTCGTCCATGGCGCGCGCAAAGGGCACAACGGGGAGGCCGATCTGCAGGCAGCTACGGTCGACCCCGAAGACAAGGTTGCAGGTCATGTCAAAGGTCAGCCTCAGGAACACGTCGTGCAGTTCGCAGCGGGCGCCGACGTCGGCAGCCTGCGCGAGGAAAGGGAGGAGGTTCTTCTCCACCTTGACGTGGCTCCACCGTGCGGAGAAGGAGCGGAACCGACGGCCAACAATGAGGAGCTGCTACTTGGCACATTGCCACCGCCAGGAATCGCCATCGAAAAAAGAAAATGTGCATTTTTTTTCCTTCTGCGAGAGGTACAAATTTACTTCTCGTAGAGGCACGGATTTTTTTTTCACGAGAGGCAGAGTTATACCTCTTACAACAAAAAGGAAAAAATACAATTTTTTCATAAGAGGAACAAATTTGTTTTCGTGAGAGGCACAGTTGTGCCTCTTCGGAAAGGAAAAAACCGTGCTTCGGTTCGTTTTCTTTTCGTGTTTTTTTATTCAAAATCTATCAACATGGGATCTGGTTTTGAAGATCTCGAAGCGAGGAATACAACGGTGAAAACAGTTTGAGATTTGAATGCACGATTTAAGAGATAAAACATTTTAAATAAATGAATCTACAAAAAAAGGAAAACTCGAATTTGCGACAGTGCGTTATTTGCGAGGTAGGAGCGATCTTTGTAAAAATTAATTTTTAATTTAATTTAATAATTTCGGCTATGAATGCTTACGGCCGGAATTGCCTTTTTTTACGGAGAGAATACGGCCGGAATTGCCTCAGTTTAATAGGACTGTTCTGCGTGCACCTACATAGAAGCCCAACAGGCCATCGTGGCCTGACATTGTTTTTTTTTTCTTAGAGCCAACGTTGTGCCAACAGATAGGATCGATTGGAAATCCAGATATGTCGATTGATTATCCAAACCGCTGCTAGGGCACCTGCCTGCCGCTGCCGCCGTTCGCCGTCATCCAGATCAGACCATCGTGGCTTGGAATTGCTACGGCCGCTCCGGCGCTCCCTCCTGCCGCATACCACGCTGGTATGATTAAAGGCTCTTGGACCATTGATCACTGTAAGTCTTTATGTAGATGGTGGCACATCGTATATACACAAGCTCCAGTACTATGTAGTATGCACTATCTAGTTGCCAATTTTCCTTTGATGAATTGATGGATTTGCACCTACCAATCCTGGTTAATTACTACTTACATATGGAACAACATATTAATTACCAACTAGTCATCAACCCGTGCACCTGCACGGGCTAGCACTTTTAATATCATATACAACAAAGTTATTATGAATTAGAAATATCGGATAATAGTGTGAATATGTTGATATGGGTGATTATTGTTACACATGCATGTTTATATTCGTTTGTCATAGGGTTCAATAATGTTACATTGCTTCAGACTATTTTGTGATTAGATTGTTTTCGTCCAATTTGATGACAACATCACCAATTTGATGACCACAGCTATATAAATGATATGTGGAAATATGGATGCGCCACCTTATGAAGCTTATATAAGTTTTATGTGTTATGTTGGTAGTAAACATGGTTTCAAATCCAAATGTTGTTGGATGTATCATGTATTCGTGACCTATAAGTGTCTAAATGGTATAAAGTTCAAGTGTCCGAATGTGACATATATCTTCCTATGTTGCACTACCAAAAAAACATATATCTTCTTATTTTGTCACGCAAGCACGGTAGAATTATGAAAAGTCTGTTTCTATACACAATAATGGACATATGCATGCACGGTTTTCTATCAACATACTTGCTATCGTAGCAAACAATATACATATATAAAAGAGAGTTTGTTGTATATTCTCATTACTATGAGCACCATAGATTATTCAGATTTTAACTTCTTGTCTCAACCAACAACTTCTTAAACATTATTTTTTATGATTAATGTGGATGGCAATTTTTAATATTTTTTATCCATACTGTATATATATATATATATATATATATATATATATATATATATATATATATATATATATATATATATATATATATATATATATATATATATAGAAAGTCTATTCATCACCCAGGGTGCAGAATAAATTATTCTTCACCCGAGGTAATTTTACGATCGATTCATAAATAAATTACATTTGAAACGCAAATAATTACATTTATATTGATTCACTACGTAAAATTTGGCATAAGAAAACAAAAATATATGTCATAAGACCAGAAAAATCACATTTTATGTGAATTTTACACTATGTTTTTATGTTTCTAATTTTACGTAACATAAATTATTTTTTACGGTGACCATATATTTTTTTACGGTCTCTTTTTACGTATGAAATAAGATTAAAATTTACGGAACGTAAAATTACGGTGCGTTGATGTGAAAATAGAGAGGGGTGAAGAATAACTATTCCTCACCCAGGGTGACGAATAGCACGATACATATATATATATATATATATATATATATATATATATATATATATATATATATATATATATATATATATATATATATATATATATATATGACGTAGATCATAATGTGTTTATATGAGATCTTTGTGGCACATGATACATCCAGATTTTCTTGTTACTTCGGTAATTTATATGTAGTTAAAGATGCTTTAATAGCTAATTTTCTCTTTGTTCTAAAGCAAAATAAAGATAGACATAGACGTACTATATATGCAGATATATATCACCAATCTGCGCCCAGAAAGAATCATGTGAATCCATGGAATTCACCAATCATAAGCAAGCCAAGCAAAGTAGTATATCTTTAAAAATATTGTATTATGCACACGCACAATAAAAAATGATGCTCCAGGTGATTCAGCACGTATGGATCACTACACCACTACGTTGCTCCTGGCCACATTGGATGCAGCTGATTCTGGTCTGCTCCTCGAAAACATAATCGTGTGAAGTATGGTCATGGATAAGCATGTACATAACAATTTATATCTTGGTCGGACGCTTGGTTTTGGCATGAGCCCAAATGTCCAAAAATCAATTAGTATTCAAAAATTTCAGGATAGGTTTTCTTTGCATGTGGAGTTGGAGAACAAACGACGAACTTGACGACATAGCAGAGATAAATCGTTGTGCTTCCCGTCCACTGTATGTTCTCCGATGGTCAGTTTACCAATTACCACAGAAACACGATCTACTTTAGGCCATCATCGGTACGCCTCATCGGGCACTGCATCGACCATTAATCCATTATTATCATGGTTAGATTGTTGTCTTCCCCGAACATGAGGCCAAGAAGAACTTTTTAGAGGTATTACATGATAGTTGGCCATTCTATATAAACATATGTGTACTTTGATGCCGGGGGTGGATGGAGGGAGACCGGACGACACGAACAATGAGGAAGAACGATCGCCGCTTGGTGTCGCAGTCAATCTCTCATCATCCCTCGCAGCACGTGGCTTCTGGTTCCTTTGCGGTTAGCTGCTGGGAGAGCGCACTTGATGGTGATGGGGAGCTAACAGTGGCCATATGTAGGAGAGTGGGATTGAAGGAGAGGTGGAGTGAGCGGCCAGATATAGGAGCCGATGGAGATGTTTTTCCTTTTTAATCGACCGGTAGAAGATTTTATTCATGGAGTTTCACGGGTCATCAACTGGATTCTGTCTTTTCTTTTCCTTTTTATTGGTATTTTTTTTAATGACGCTATATTTTTCTGAAGGAACGGATGAATTTTTTTTCACAATGTTGTTGGACGTGACATATGTCATTTTTTTGGACGGGATGATCTTTGTTCGGCAGGTTTTCTTTATTATTTTGGGCGTAAATTTTAAAATTAAACAATGCTGTAAGCTTCAAGGAAAGGTGCGGCCATGTACAGGAGCCGTGGTTGCCTAAAAAATGAGCATGGGCCGATGAAGATGTTTCCTTTTTTTAGGAAGAGATGTTTTTTTTTCTAAATGGTATAAAATTTTCACGTATCCCATACTTTTCCTTTTTATCGGAAGAGTCCTAAGGTAAGTTGCGGAAATTCACTTTCGCTCATAGGTTTATATGCACCCATTGTCTAAATACACATTTCAAAATGTTAAAAAAAATTGAGAAAAAATCTCGCGTGTAAATCCAGACATTATATGTGCGTGCATCAAGTTTCGATGAAAAAGGACATTTTGTGTGGCTTGTGTAAAAAAGACAACTTTTTATGCTTGAATACAGCTATTCACGAGACATATTTTTATCTTTTTTTATACATGCCACAAAAAATTCTTTTTTCACCGAAATTTTGTGTGCAAACATAGGATGTCCGGATGTATACGCGGGATTTTTTCTTCTTTTTTAAACATTTTGAAATGTGTTTTTATACGTATTTCATAATAGGTGTATATACACCTAGGAGCCAAAACGCCACTCTCGGTAAGTTGGCCTTATATTTGTTTGAGAAGGAGGCTATCTCTTTTTTAAAGGAAGGAGCGGCTGGATATTTTCTAATTTTGTTCCAAAACATTGGACGTGTCGGATGCCACTTTTGTAGACATGACCATAAGAGCCAGGATGTCTTTAAAAAATTTACAGGAACGGAGGAAGATATTTTCTCTTTTCTTGAGGAAGAGATGTTTTTTTCTTTTTTTAATTGGCAAGAAGATTTTTACGGATCCTGTCCTTATTCCTTGTTAGTATTTGTATACTCCAGTTGTTATGAAAGGAAGCTTGTTATGGAAGGAAGCTATCCTTTTTCAAAGGAACGGGTGGATGCTTTTTTTTTTGTTTCAAAACATTGCACGTGTCAGATTTCATTCTTTTTTGGACGGGACCATCTGTGTTACATAAGTTAATTGCACGTGTCAGATTTTATTGTTACGTAAGTTTTTTTAGCCTATTTGTTACGTAAGTTAATTGCACGTGTCAGATTTTATTGTTATGTCATTCTTTTTTTTATCGGACCATCTGTTATCTTGGACGTAAATTTTAGTATCCAACGGTGTAATTAATTTCGATGATGTGCATTACTTAGAAAGGCTTAAAAGGTGCCTCCAATTAGTAAATATAAGATTTTATGTGACTAGTTTTTTTGTATGATGTTTTTTCTAATATAATCTAATGGAAATGTATTACCACCTTCAAACAACCTACAATCCGAGACTCATAATCGATCATTCGAGGAACAAACAATCACATGAGGCACGGCACTGAAATTTGTTTACAAGGTTCATCAATGTGGCTACATCCCAAGGCATGACTACGGCGTTCCTCCCCGTGGCGCTGTCACAATACCGCACACCGGACACCTGGGCGTCGGCCTCACATGTCGCCGATTCCAATGTGTGTCTGTGTTATTATGTTTGCATAGATTACATCCCGTGTCTATCCTCACATTATACAAGAGTCCTAGGATACAAGATTGTCATACTTGAATACATCTCCGTGCCCTATGTAGACATATTTCAAATCCAAGCACAACTATAACCTACCCTTTATAAATATTTGACACAATTCTAACAACACATACGTGTAAGCATTATATGTACTTGTCTACTACTCCCTCCGTCCCAAAATAAGTGTCGCACATTTAACATTAAATTAGTACAAATGTTGTACTAGAGCAAACAACAACAACAACAACAACAAAGCCTTTAGTCCCAAATAAGTTGGGGTAGGCAAATGTTGTACTAGAGCAACGACACTTATTTTGAAACGGAAGGAGTATATGGTAGTTAGCTATGCACGCCAGCAAAGTTCCTCCTCTTGACCGCGACGGCGAGCCCGTTCTTCATGTGGAGTATCATGGACAACTTCGGCTCCACGACATGCCCTGGCACGACCTCAATGGCGAAGTTCCATAGCACGGCGGCTACGACAACCTTCATCTGCGTGAAGGCCACCTCCTTGCCGAGGCAGGTCCTGGGACCGCTGTTGAAGACCATGAACTAGTATGATGGCTCGTACCTCAGTTTTTCGTCATCGGTGACCCACCTCTCGGGCCTAAACTCCATGCAGTCCTTGCCCCACACGTTCTCCATCCTCCCCATGGAGTAGGAGTAGATGAGTATCCTGTCACCGACCTTTATCTCGTGGCCGCTCGGGAGCACGTCACCGGCCGCTGCCGCCTTGTGCTGGAATGGCACAGACGGGTAGAGCCTCAGACTCTCACGCAATGCCGCGTGCATGTACACCATGATGCTCAGCTCGCTCACGTCGAACACCACCATGTTGTTGGCGGCAGACAGCATCTTTGTGGCCACGATCGGTGTCAGCTCGTCGAGGATCCTCTGCTCCACACGTGGGTTCTTACATAGGAGGTAGAAGAACAATAACAGCGTCGTGCCAGTGGTGTCTCGATCGGCGAGCATGAGGTTCACTGCGGTGTCACGCAAGAACTCGTCGCTCGTGTCATTGAACATAAAGGATGACAACATGTCGGATGATTTGCTGACACCCTCGACGTGGAGCTTGAGATCGGATCTACGTTTGGTGATCATGTCTGTGACGAACCGGTCGAGGGTCCTACGAGCCACGGCCATCTTCTTCTCTAGGCCAACCTCATACCGGTACATGAGCCTCTAGCACGCCGGCGGGATGATGTGCCGTTGGATGACCGTCTCAAGGACGTTGTCCATGGCGCGCGTGAAGGGCATGACGGGGAGGCCGATCTGCAAGCAGCCAGGGTCGACCCTGAAGACGAGGTTGCAGGTCATGTCAAAGGTCAGCCTCAAGAACACGTCGTGGAGGTCACAGCGGCCGCCGACGTCGGCAGCGTGCACGAGGAAAGGGAGGAGGCTCCTCTCCACCTTGTCGCGGCTGCACCGTGCGGAGAAGGAGCAGAAACGGGGGACAGCCATGAGGAGCTGGGACTTGGCATGCTGCCGCCGCTAGGACTCGACGTCGGCGTTGACGGACCGCGCCAAGCACCAGGGCAGGCTGTGGCTCAACGCCTTCAGCAAGGGCACCTACAAGACGGAGCTGTGCAACAAGTGGGACAAGGGGGCGTCTTGCTCGTACGGTGACAAGTGCCAGTTCGCGCATGGCATTGCCGAGCTCCGCCCCATCATACGCCAGCGGGGCTGGCAGACCCAGGTCTGCCGCACGGTCATGGCGGTGCCCTCTGCCCCTACGGCCACCGCTGCCACTTCCGCCACTCCATCACCCACGCGGACCTCCACCACCCCTGATGCCATCTTGTGTTCTTTGAGCTTGTTGATGCTACTGTTTTGCTGTTTAGGCTTCTAAGTTTTGAGATGATAGTTGTGTCTCACAATTTAGCAGATGATGATAGCTAGTGTTATCTGTAAGTATCTCCTTAGGTAAGTGTCTAGGAGATGATATTTGCCGCCTCTCCGTACTGTGACCCGCAGACAAACTAACCTTCTCTCCGTACTATACAGAGCCGGTCCAAAGCATTTATGGGCCCGGGGCGATGTAAAACAATTGTGTTTTATACTAAACTTTTATACTTATTTTAAACCAAGTGTACCATATTACAGTTGTAATTAATGTATTTTCCTATTACTTAGCCACATAAAATGTTTTTCAACAATAGTTATATTATTCATTGGTATGCAGTTCTAATATATATCATTGAAATTCTTAATTCTACAAAATGAAAAATTTATGATGCACCAAAAAAATTCTTTATTATTAAAACAATCTTTCAGATTTATTTTTCTAATATTACATAAACGATGTAGTGTATATATGTTTGCATATCTATGGGTACGTTCATATATCTTTTAATATTATGGTAAAGATTTCTAAATTATATACACAATAACAAATATTTTAATAATGGTTTCTAGTGTATATTAGGTAGTCATATTCATAGAAATTTCTAGGTCATAGAAAATGTGGCTTGCAAGTTGGGTTCACTAATAGAATCATTGAAGAACCAAAAATGTTCTTGATTGTACTTTTATGTATGATTCGATTACTTAAAATGCTCATCCAGATTCACTTGTTTGATTTGGTGCAAATGAGATGCCTACACATTTATCAAATTAAAAATTGTGCATTGGTTTAAACATTGAAATCCAGTTACATAATTTTAATTATGATACTAAGACATGCATCGTAAAGAGAGACTAGTGTATTTGAACTCAACTTTGTGAAGGGTAACGCAGCAGAAAACAAAAAATTTCCGACCTACGTACCAGCCCAGGATCACTATGGAGACTGCATACAAGGTTTGATCTTTTTCGTTACCGACTCGTAGCGCAGCGGAAGTAGAGTCGATGACGATCAGCGGTGCAGATCCCCGCAGCTAGGATTTACAACCTCCCAACCGCGAGGATGTATACCCTCATCCGCCCCCGGACAGCCCTCCGGAAGGCGGTCGGACAGTCCCTCGGACGGTGTCACGGACAGCCCTTCGGGAGGACCATCGAAACTCGGACAGCCCTTCGGGAGGACCATCGAAACTCGGACAGTCACTCGGACAGCCCTTCGGGAGGACCATCGAAACTAAGACCGAAACTACGATCTCTCTACAGAGTTGCACACATACGGTCTCAACTATCCGGCAGGGCTTCGCCGTCCAGAACTAGTTCCTGCCGGAACCCAGACAGCCTTTCGGCTCTACGAAACTATTTCGCTGGGAGGGAGAGAGAAGCCAGACAAGTCTATGGCATGTGTATGAGAGCAAGGATGTCCTATTTGTGAGCACCCTCCACCTCTATTTATAGGGTGAGAGACAATGGTAAAAGTACCAAAATGCCCTCAGATATTTTCACTATTCATAATAGTGATTCTACTATTCATGAATAGTGTTTCCACAATTCATAAATAGTGTTTCCAGATATTTTCAGATATTTCCATCCACTATGAAAATTACCAAAATGCCCTCAAGGTAGCTTCTCCAAGAAGCAACCAAAAAACACTTTCACTATTCATGACGACATTTTTCAGCGTCCGGTCGAACTAAAAATATTTATGTGGGCTTAGAACATTTCCAGTACCCACTAAAATAATTTTCAATGCGATCCGGAACAATTCCGGTTTAGTGATTTTCATCTGCGAAAAGCATCTGAAGCGGTTTCGGCAGCTCCGGAACATTTCCGGTTTTTATCCCGGAAAATTCCAGAAAGTTTCCAGAATGATTCTGGCACCCTCCAAGAATTATCAGGCATGTGCCAAAACCAATTTGACTTTATGTTATCCCCTGAAACAACTTTTCAGTTTTACCGAAACTGTTCCGGTGTTCTCTCTGCGGAACTTTTCCGCTGTCCGAAACTTTTCCGGTGTCCAAAAACTTTTTTGGTGATTTTCTCTCAGACTCCCTGTCTAGTATTCAGCAGATAGATGACCCTTAAGCGTGTGACCCTATAGGTTCGGTGAAGCATAGACATGACCCGGAACCCCTTCCGATCAATGATCAACATCGGAGCCGTGGACACCCATATTGATCCCTATACCCACACGAATGAATATTCGAGTGAACCTCCAGTTGCCGTGTGCTATTCCTGTTGCTTCGCGATATGTTACAAATACCCGAGGTGAGACATGTAGGCATCCCCGTGGATCAACAACTTGTCCACTATGCCAGTTACCTCGTTACCGGTATTGTTCTCTTTTCTCGTTCCCGTGTTCCGGCATCCCTGTGATCAAATCACCCTGTGTCTGGCCAGACGATGATGGATACCGTAACACCGAGAGGGCCCAGAGATATCTCTCCATCGTCGGAGGAGCAAATCCCAATCTCGAGCTATCAAGTTACTTGACACACTTTTCCATGAACCCGTAAGCCGCCGTAATAGCCATCCATTTACGGATGACGTTTAACAAACCCCAAAGTTCATGAAGCAAGCATGAAGAAACTCGATACTCTCATGGTCTAAGGAATTATGCAAACGTTAACCATCTCTGTGTTATAAACCATTAACTTATGACGAATGTATCGCATAGCATAACATCAATTCGGGTCTATTCAACACAAGTGTTCTACCAACATTGCGCCCTCAAAATTGCCGGCATAGCCATGCCCATGATCAGGAAAACAGGATCATCATGCAATACTTGAGCCAGTCTTAGAGGCCAGACTAGGAATACATTTTACCGTTTATTATTCCACACGTGCATATGAGTCTTCCTCCGAGCCTCGTGGTTATTGCAGACTCGAGAACCATAGCAGTTATAGCATGGAACATAAACCTAATTATGAACAGGGAGATAATCAATAACATTTATTATTGCCTCTAGGGCATATCTCCTACACTTTGCCAGTCGGATTTGTTTGCCTATGTGTGGTACAACTTATTAGTATGTGATGTGAACTTACGCTTTTGTAAATCGAGGCTCTATTTTATCCATTTAATAATCTTTAAGATGTAATGTATACTTGTATAGTTCTTAGTAGTATAAGTTTTAGTTGGGCCCCTCCCCTCTTGGGGCCCAGGGCGGTCGCCCCTTTTGTCCGGTCTATGGGCTTGTCCTAGTACTATCTTAAATTACAACGAGGCCCCATCGTACGTTTACAAGATGCATAATTTCATTTAAATTTCCCTCCTTTTTTCCCTGCATATAGTATAAAATTGTCGAACATGGATGGATGCATTAGATTCCGACGAGGAGCAATGAGGAGACTCTGAACATGTTCGAGGAGTGGATGGCCATTCACGGCAAGACCTACGACTCCGATACCGAGTTTGCGCGCCGCTTCGTGCTCTTCAAGATCAACCTTCACTAGTACAAAACAGGGCATTGGTCCAGGCCAGATCGAGCAACAGTCCCGGTTCTGTTACGAACCGGGACTAATGCGTGCATCAGTCCCAGTTCGAGCGGGCAGGACGCCGGCCGGACCCCTTTAGTCCCGGTTTGTGGCTAGAACCGGGACTAAAGGGGCCGATACCCTTTAGTCCCGGTTGGTGTTACCAACCGGGACTAAAGGCTCCACCTTTAGTCCCGGTTGGTAACACCAACCGGGACTAAAGGTCCTCCCTCCCCCGCCCCAGGCAGCGCCACGTGGATGGCCTTTAGTCCCGGTTGGTGTCTCCAACCGGGACCAAAGGGGTTGTACTGTAGCTAGCCCTCTTTTTTTTCTGTTTTTACATTTGTTTTCTGTTTTTAGTTTCTGTTTTAATTTGCTTATATCTTTTAGGATATTTGATGTTTTTGAGTGATTCTTTTTGCATTGGATTCAAAATTTTGCCTAGTTTCTGTTTGTGCCATTAGTTTTCAAATTTGAATGGTTTAAATTTGAATTTATTCAAATTTGCTTCAAACCCTAGATTGTGAATAACTTGAGTTTACAAATAGTTTTTAATTTAATTATTTTTGCTCCTAGTCACGTGTTAGATTCTTGTCACAGTAAGATTTATTTGGTTATTTTTAGAATAATTTAAAGTAGGATTTTAATTAAAATAATACTGTTTTGCTTATATAGTTGTTTTAGTCATTTAATTGTTGTTTTTTATTATTTTTAGTTAGTTCTTTCTGTAGATTTTAACATGTTGTAGTATGGTGCATATTGAATGCACAAAAAAGTTTGGAGTTGAAATAAGTTTAAAAAAATGAAATGCCTTTGTAACAGATGGGTTTTCGTCCGAAACCCTGACACTTCGAAAGAGATTGTTCATTTTGTACACGAAGTGCATCCAGTTTTTGCCGTAGCCCTCTCAACTTTGTAGCACATGCTATGTGGGTGAAATGATGATACCATGCCAAGTTTCAACCTTTTCAGAGTTCATTTGTAGTGCTTTTCAATTTCAGGGTCATTTAGCTCAAAAAAATCAGTAAATGCATGAAAAATAGCAAATGAAGTTAGAAAGGGTTGAAATTTGAAGATGTGGCTTTGAATGGTGCATAATGAACACACAAAAAGTCTAGAGTTGAAATAAGTTTAAAAAAATGAAATGCCTTTGTAACAGACGGGTTTTCGTCCGAAACCCTGACACTTCGAAAGAGATTATTCATTTTGTACACGAAGTGCATCCAGTTTTTGCCGTAACCCTCTCAACTTTTTAGCACATGCTATGTGGGTGAAATGATGATACCACGCCAAGTTTCAACCTTTTCAGAGTTCATTTGTAGTGCTTTTTAATTTCAAGGTTATTTAGCTCAAAAAAATCAGTAAATGCATGAAAAATAGCAAATGAAGTCAGAAAGGGTTGAAAATTGATGGCGTGGCTTCGAATGGTGCATAATGAACACACAAAAAATCTGGAGTTGAAATAAGTTTAAAAAAATGAAATGCCTTTGTAACAGACGAGTTTTCGTCTAAACCCTGATACTTCGAAGCCGACGGCCGCATACCTTTCTGACTTGGTTAACCTTGGTTCTGACTCTGGCTGGGACGGTGCTAGCAGATGTGTAGTCGACGGTATGATTGGATGGACACCAACCCGGACTAAAGGGGTTCTGAAATTTTCAAACTCTACCCCCCCTGGACCGCCTTTTTTAGTTTTGTAGAAAATAAACAAAAATGATAAAATCTTCAAAAAATAAAATCCTTTGAGATGTAGTTAGGTTTTAGTGTCTAGTTGGTATAGAAATTTTGAAATATGAATTTTGACCTTTTTTGCAAAAAAACAAAAAAAAATGTAAAACGGCCATAACTTTTGCATACGACGTCGAAAAAAAAAGTTTAATATATAAAAAAAAACTAGAGAAAAATTGGGACTCGATTTCACCCGGGTTTACCCGGTGAAGTTTTCTCAGATTTTCAAAATTCCAAAAGTAAAAAAGTTATTTCAAATCAAAAATAGTAATTTTAATAATTTTAAAAAATAATTTTATTTAAAATAAATAAATGATGTCATATTTGGATTCCTCACATTTTTCTGATAATAATGGATATATTATTTGTCGAATTTCGATTTACAGATTTAAAGATATTAATTATGTCATATTAAATGAATAAATGGCAAAAAAAATGAATAAAATAATATTATTACTTATTTTATTTTCATTGAAATTCAATATTATTATTACTTATTTTGTTTATTTTAATAATTGTTTAGAATTCAAAAAATTAAATCATGTGACATCAAGACCTAAGGGTTAATAGGATTGATAGCTTACTATTGTCAGGAAAACAACAAGTGCAGACTTGGAAACTAGGGTCGATAGAACCAGGAAGTTAAGCGTGCTGGGGCTGGAGCAGTGAGAGGATGGGTGACCGGCCGGGAAGTTAAGCGTGCTGGGGCTGGAGCAGTGAGAGGATGGGTGACCGGCCGGGAAGTTAGACGATTTGAAATGAGTGCTCCACGCTGGAGCAGTGAGGACGGGTGATTATAGATTAAATTGTCAAATAATTCAAAGATTTGAAAATCGGAATAAAACTTAAAAACAAATCAAAAAAATAATCAAAAACAAATTCAAAAACAAATTTCAATTTTTTCCCCCGACAAACCCCTTTAGTCCCGCCTTTAGTCCCGGTTGGTAACACCAACCGGGACTAAAGGTCCTCCAGCCCACGCACCAGGCAGCGCCACGTGGAGGGCCTTTGGTCCCGGTTCGTGAGCCAACCGGGACTAAAGGTCTTGGGCATTAGTCCCGACCCTTTAGTCCCGGTTCCAGAACCGGGACTAAAGGCCCTCTAGAACCGGGACTAAAGGGGTTTTTTCTACTAGTGCTTGAACGTGTCAACAGGCACACCAACGCCGCCTTCGTCTCCTTCTCCTCGTATCGCCTATCCCTTGACCGTTTCGCCGACCTCAACTATCACGAGTTTGTTACCAGGTGCCAGGTAGGTAATTAACCATCCTCCTGCCTGCTCTCCCCGGACGGCGTTTTAGTTTTTCCTTTATGAGTTCTAAATTTTACTTACATATTCTAATTTCTTACTTTTTACTAATTATTATTAGGAGCCACCATGGAACTGGAGGAGTGTTGAACAACAACCTTGTGGGCCTGAATATGTTTGTTGCCGCAAGACTTTTGGCTTTCACAATTTTAACACAACCCGTTTCGAAAAAACAATTTTAGCACAACAATACTGTTTTATGAAATAGAATTGAGATGTATGCATTTTCTTCTTCGGATGCTGCTTGTCGTTAGATGGGTTGCAGCACATTGCAGCCAGCTAGGCTCTAGCTTATGCAAAGATCTCTACTAGGCTACCGCAACCATCGACTTAAAAACTCCCAGTGCGGTGCGAGGGCCAAGATCGCATCATCCCCCCGTCGCCCCTCCATTCTACACGCAAAATAAAAGAGCGGCGCTAAAATAGCCGCCACGAGCCATCTTTGTAAATGAACCCACACATGCATGATCCCCTCCTGTGAGGGGTAGCCATGACCCTCCCACTTCCTCCGCCCTCTAAAGAGCAGGCATCCACGAGCGCCTCAACACGATGTAGGTCGCCAAAGTCGAGCGCCTCATCGCTGCCGCGGCTACTGCGCCCTAGGGCCTGAGCTAGCACAACCCCGATCTCCACATGGCACCGATCGTCTTTGGGCTCACGGACATCGCGCCAATGACACCGCTGCCGAGGAAGATGTCGCCTACAAAGACAGGCCGTAGTTGTTAATTGACCTAGCTTCTCATATGAATTATCTCCTCTCTTTTTGTTCCAAAGTTTTGTTTATCAGTGAAAGTAGAGGGTTGATTTATGACCTTGATAATGTTGCCTGTTTCAGATCCTTATAACATCCTAAATAAAAGCAGCATCAACCTGGACTGGATGTGCATCTCTCTAATTTACCAGGTGTACAAAATTGGCATCTCAATGGTTCATGATTCCATGAGGTAATATATAATTGTCGTTTCATATGCAACATGGACCCATAAATAAAAACACACATTAAAATAAACACATGGATGCACGCACAAGTAATAGTACACACGCAACGTTCCGCTGTTTGGCACTGCCAGAAACACAAAAAGAAAAGATTCTAATGAATTAAAAAAAATGAATATTTCGCATATGTGTGGTATTGACTGTTACCCAGTCATTCAATCTGGATTGATGTTAAAGCCAGCCGTGTCCTAAATGAGCTCATGACAATCTGGAAACCCTAATTTAGGCAGTGCAAGATCACAGCCTATTAAAAACCCAGACAAGAAAATGCAAAATAGATCAACTATACTATTATAAATGTTAGATTATGATATATTGTAACATGATGCGCATCTATGACTTTGCATGAAAATGTTAAGGTGCTCATTTTATAACACGATGCACATCTATGACTTTGTAAAGAATATTCTAAGATACATAACTAAGTAAACCACTGGCAAATATGCCCGTGCATCGCAACGCGAGAGATAGTTGACATGTCCATTTCCCGTCAGCACGGCCCAACAACATTCGAATTGTATCCGGTCGGCCACGGTAGAGAGGTGCACACTAAGTTCTAGCAGGAATTCATATCAGTAGTACATTAAAAAGCATGCATATAATACTTTTGGTATAAGTTTTGTACGACTAAACTGATGAGCATAAATTTTAAATATTTCGTACCAAACATTACTTGTAAGTTGAACCAATATTTGAATTTTGCATCAAGTCATGAGAAAAATCTCAATAAAAGGATTATATTAAATGTGTTTTAGGCCATCTCTGCATGCGCTCTAATATTAATTAAAAATTCCCTCACACCCTTTATTCTCTCTTTTCTTTATTACTCCTTTTTTGTCCATCAAAACTTATCCTTGATACTCGCTCTGATCCATATATATAGAACCCCCTAACATACTCAATATATATAAATGATATATGGCGTGTTAGCATTTTTCAAAATATAACATAATAATTAATTAGGTTAATTAAGGTTATGCCCAAAACAGAATTTTAAAGTGGTTCACAAGAGCAAGTAATAGCATGATTAGAAACTACACATTTTTCTGATCAAATTACATATACTAATTATTTTAATCCAAGTTACGGTTGCAAAGTTATAACGTCATCATGTTTAACATATTCTTTGTAAATAATAAAAGTCAGAGAACTAAACGGGCTGAAAACAGGGCAAATTGGGCCTACTGCACTGCAGCTGAGCGGAGTATACTAACCAGCACCCAGGTGCGCAAGATAAAACTACCGCGGTTGGGCCAGAGCCGAAAGACATGTACTGTTGGACTGCGGGTTATTTAAGGAAAAATCTCAGAGGCTTTTTTTATAAAATATATGACGGACGGGCAGAAACACTCGATACTTTAATAGTAGGTATAGATAACTCAATTTACAGCCACCCTCACATTACACGTACAGTTTACTGAAGGCAAGGTAAGGCCATTGTTATTGGGTGCGAAGCTCCTAGAAAATACAAGCTCTGTCGATGAATTAAAGAAGAAATTATACATAGAATTGTCCTTCTCTCTTTTTCTGTCTCTACATCAATATTTTGTTTTAGTTTTCGGTAAAAGATTTAAAATTCACAAAAATGCGAAGAAATATTGTAAACCATAAATATATCAAACATTGGCCTGAGAAAATCTGAACTTATTTGGACTAGAAGTTTGGACGATATTGGTAACTTTAGTTAGCTCGTTCAACATTTTAGTTCAACCGGTAAATCGTACATGTACCCAATACTAATCTGGGAAAGTTCCAGCTCAATTGGACAGATTTGAGATATCGACAATTTTAGTTGATCGGCTGTTGTGGCCAGTTATTTTTAACATGCATGGATTTATAAGAAAAACTCACCAGTCTGAAATCAAATCAACGTATTAAACTTTAGGTTTTTTTAGTGGCTGAAAAATTCTAAATGATAACCCACACGTGTGGCACGAAGCAACATGACCCAAACGCCTCCATTATCAACCATTTTGCCACATCAAATAGATAACATCAACAAAATCTTTTATGTTTCAAACTTAAAAATGTTTTATCTTTTAAATAAAAAATCCGACTAAAAATCCGTTTTCACCAATAATTCCATCTCGACGAGATCTTCAAAACTAGACCCCATGTTGATATGTTTTGACGAACTTTTGTTTGCGCCAAAATTTGCCATGATGTTTACACCATAATTGTCATATAGTTTACACTAAAGTTGCCATGATATGTTTTATTTATTTATTTATTTCTTCTAAATTTAAAGCTACCGTTGTATTTTTTTAACTATTTTTCAGGGCAAATTTGATAAATTAACCATGGCAAATTTAATTCATCGATCATGGCAATTTTTAGAATTCATCATGGCAAATTTAGTTTATAGATTATTGCAAATTTATTTTATAGATCATGGTAATTCTAGTATTTTGAACATGCAAAAAAAATTGTATGAATCATGGCAAATTTTAGTGCATGTATATGGAAAATTTAAGTAATTCACCATGACAATTTTAGTTTATGATTCATGGCAAATTTGAGCCATTGACGATCCATTTTTAAAGTAATTGAAGACATATTTCTTTTTATTTATGAACCATGTCAAAATTATTTTATGGATCATGTCAATTTTTAGTGATACATCATGGCAAGTTTAGTTTCTTAATTTCCTTTTTATAAGATGTCAAAATTTACTTCAAGCGTAGAGGAAAAAGTAGTTGAAATATGTAATAGCAACTTCGGTGTAATCAGGATGGTAATTTATGTGCAATAGACATGGCAACTTTTAACGGAAAAAAAGTCATCGAAACATATCAATATGAGATCTAATTTCGAAGATCTCGTCGCGATGGATTTAATGGTGAAAACGGTTTTTCAATCGAATTTTTTATTTAAGAGATAAAACATTTTAAAAACTAAAAAGATAAAAGATTCATGTTGACATCATCAATTTTGTCACTTGTGCATGCATGCGATGACGTGGCGCGGTCTATGATCATTGGACGTGTGGTCTATTGTTGCTTCTACCACACGTGTGGTGGTTATCGCGACCCTAAAAATGAAGTAGTGTCTCTCCAGCTTAAAAAATAAGTTTTGCCCTAAAATTTTTGAGACTTCTAAATTAATTATTCCACTAGCAAAACGGTCCGTGTGTTGCAACGGATACAAAATTAATTTATGACTCAAACAACTTTTTGTAAGTATAAAAAAATAAGGTACCTCGGGGGCGTGACAGCGGCATGCGAAGTGGCATACATGAGGATCGAAGCATTTTCTTCGTACTTAATCACTGACGAGAAAAGGCATCACTCGCTTGAATAATAGAAGAATGTTATTGAAAAGAATTACCTCATCTACTACCTCCTTTCCGGTTTATAGGGCTTAACTCAAAATTTGTGTTTTTCCATTTTACAAGTCTCATTTCTATTGCTTTCCATCACATGTTCAGATTTTGAGATGCATTAAATTGCCACATGCAAGGCTTAAGAGAAAACTAGCCAATGCATGTAAAAGGTCTTGGTTATTTATTGGCTACACATGCATACACTGCAATCAAAGCATTGGTAAACACATTTTTTTAAGGAAAACGAGCGAATTAATTGAATACTTTTGCAAACTACCAAAAATATTCCACCACTCATCATCGAACTTGGTTGGTGAGATTTTTGAATTGAGCCTTACAAACCGAAAGGAAGGGAATATCCATTTGCGCGGAGAGGTGTGGTACCAAGGATCCGGAACGGTGATCGATCCGCACCGCACCGCAGAGGGAGCAATCTTGCGCGTCAAGTTGCGGCGCACGGTACCAATGCAAGAAACGGGCCAGCCCTAGGCCTACGCCTACGCCTAGCACCGGATCCGCGTACGTACGTCTTCTCATACGCGTGCCGTGCCAAGCATACGCGTGCCGTGCCGTGCCAGATCGATCACCTCATTCATCATTCCTCACAAACGCAGGCGCAGGCTCTCAGTTCACCATCGTGCAGATCCTCGGCGCCGTGCAGATCTTCCTCACATACGCAGGCGCAAGCGCAGGCGAGTCATCGGCGCCGTCATGCAGCAGGAAGCGAAAACATGTATTAGAGCTCATGCACCCGGGCTTCTCTTATCTAGCCATCCATCGCTACATCGCGATCCGTATAAGTACGTTTCTCTTTTTCGTTTCTCTCACATACACATGTCTTGGAGTTCAAACTGCGCAGCCCAGCATATATTTATAATGGGATTTTTATTTCTGTGCCCCTGGTTCCTTAGTTGTACTCATTCATCCCCACGCTCTTAACTTTTGCTCACTTTTCCCCATTCCTTTGCTCGAAACCCTCAGAACAGGTTACAACGGACGTTGTCGTCGGGTCAATGCCTCTGACCGTTAACTCTGACGAGTGGGGCCGCTCCCGCGCATGCAACTCACCGCGGTCGTGGGGTAGCACGTGTCCATGGGACATGCCCGAAACGTCCCATCGTATAAAGAGGGGGAACCACCTCCCGGCGCGTCGCCCCTACCATTTCCCCCAAATCCCCTCCCCGCCGCATCGTCTTCCTCTCTCCCACCGCGTCGTCTCGCTTTCCTCCACTGCCTCCACCGCACCGTCTCGCTCTCCCCCACCGCAACCTCTTCCTCACCTTCATCGCCTCCATCTGTCTGATGGCGGACGCTCGTGGCGACGCCGGAGCAGCGGCCGGAGATCTAGTAGTGGAGCTGCAGGGCGCGGTGACCGCGGATGAAGTGAAGGACATTGGCGGCTTCCACGGCGGTGCGGGGAAACTCGCAACCGCTGCGGATGTGGAGAAGGAGGTGGCGGGCTCCGCCTTAGCGCTGCCGGAGCTGAAGGTGACGGCGTCGAGTGGCGCAGTCCATCCCGATGCGCAGCCTGGCGAGGAGCAGGAGGTATTTGCACTTGCTTGTTAGTTCCAATATTTAGCTTGTAGAGTTAGTTGCATTGGTTAGATTGTGATTCGTACGGTAGTACAGATGGTTAGAGTAGTTGGTTTGACGGATGTGCCGGGGTTTTCTGTATGGAGGGGGGGGGGATTGGGGTTTTTGTACTAGGGTTTTTTGGATTACATTCTTTGCAAAAATGCTAGATATATCTGTATGAGAGATAGGGATCTCTGTGCTTCAATGCTACACAGATGTATGCTTATTAGATTTTGTTTTTAATGCTACACAGATTGGGGTTTGTAATGCTACAGACATGTATGCTTATTAGATTGGGTCCCTATTAGATTTGTTTTTGAATGCTACGCAGATTGGGGTTTTGAATGTCATATGCCCAAATGGAATCCATTGATTAAGAAGTTGTTTGATTCATTAGTATATAAATTTGTCCACAATATATAGTTATATTAGCTCTGTTGTTCAATGTGTGTGCATGACAATGGAAAATGCAAATAGGATCATAGTATATTAGCCCTATGATCAATGTGTCATGTGTGCATATCTAAATTTTCAATTGGCTTCTGTATTTACTAGTGATGGATGTAATTGTATATTCAGGAGGATGATGGTTGGGGGAAAAAGAGGAAGCTGGACCTTACTGGGTTCAATGACCCGTACGATCCAGGGTATAGTGACGACGAAGAGTATGAGGTAAGCCTACTTGAAATTTAGATTGTTCATTTAGTTCCTTTGACATGGTGTATATGAATCTATAATGTATTAATGTAATTCATTCGTGTGTGCAGTATGTCTCTGGAGAAGATGTGGATGTGGACGTCGGCAACTTCGCATCCTTCAAAGCAAAGGAAGAGGAGAAGATCAGGGCCAAGGGAGATGATTACTACTACAAAAGCAAGACCAACACTTGGCGCTGCCCCTACTGCACCACCAAGCCAAAGCCAAAGTCCGGCCGCTTCGTTCACCTTCTAGCTCATGCAGAAGATGTAGCCATCCACGGCGAGGACTACAAGATCAGGGGGCAGCATGATGCCCTCGCGAAAGTCCTGACTCCCCTTCCCAAGTGATGTGATGATGTGATGATGTGTTTTAATTACTTTTGGTTGTTTGGTGAACTTTGTGTGTGAACTATCTATGGATGGTATGGTACTATGATGGTATGGTACTATGATGGTATGGCTATCTATATTGGGTATTTGTGTGTTTTTAAATTTGTCTGCTATGATTTGTTTCAGTGTTTATTTTCTGAGTTGAGGTGTTGCAATGATCACACATGCTGTTTCAGTGTTGCTTCACTGATCAGACATGCTGCAAAGAATAAGAAAAAGGGTTCCCTAAGAAAAAAGAGCAAATAGTCCATCATTTTATCAAATATTCCAATAACAGAGCAAAAAACAACATTTGAATGAAGATGTAATGATTTTTTGTAATAAAGGAGTATTATACTAATTATTTGTCTCATGTTTTGAACTTACATTCGACAGGACAGTATAAATTCAAAAAAATGCAAAAAAAAAAAACCTTGGCAGCCTATCTATGTTGGGATCTATGTTTGTGTAGGAGAGCATGTGTGCAAAATTTGAGATGATTTAGAGGAGGTCAAAGAAATTTGAATTTGAGAAATGTGCTCCAAATGAGCTCCCAAGCTAGGGTAAACAGCCCCATTTGTAATCAAGTTTTTTTTGGACCTACTCTAAATGAGCCAAATGTTTTTTATTAACACCTATTCAATCTATATAGTGTAGATTCGAAGTCTCACTATTTTTTTAATTAATCTTCATATTTTTACATTTATTTTGAAAAAATATGCTTTAATATAAAAACTATTAAAAACACGTTTAAAATATGAAAATGGAAAACTAAGTTCAGATCCTTCTTATTCACTTTGAAATAAAGCTTTGGTGATTTTTTTGATTTTTTTTAAATTTTCAAAAACAGAAGGTAACCCTACCTCCTCTCCTTGAACTCTATGAAATGTTGTATAGGTGATAGCTCATATGTGTGAAGGTTTTTTCATGAAAATGACCATAGACCAAGTTTATGATTTTTGGTTGGTAACATGTCACATAAGACAACATTGTGCGTAGGTTTTATATTTTTTTGATTTTTTTTAAATTAATGGTGCTCATTTGACCTCGATCGTGCCAGCTAGGTTTTTTTTTGAAAATGTCCGTATACCAAGTTTAGTATTTTTCCTAGTTAGTGTGTCTTATAAAACGACGAACGGTGAAGGTTTCATATTTTTTCGATTTTTTTTAAATTAGTTATGCTCAGTCAAAGCCTTGGAAACCCCGTTGACCAGCTCAAAACCCCTCCTAACCCTAGCTCCGAACGTCAGCCGTCCGATCATATGGACGGCTCCGCATCGTTGGATCGTAGGGCGATCCGCGAGAGGCGATCCTATTGGTTGTGCTCGGCTGCTCGGCCACCATTGACTCCGTGAAAAAAAACGTAGTTATTGGGCCCAAAAGGAAACCAAGCTCTGGTTGGGCCGTCGAATTGCGTCGTTTTTTTGCATCGTTTGCTCTGTTTTTAGTGAACGTGCTGGCTCTGTTTTTTGCATCGTTTGAAATTACACAACAATTGACATTGCCTAGAAAATTTAGTTCTTTTTGTTCAATACAAATGCAAAATGACCAAATTTATAAGGGCCAAAGTTATTTTTATCATGCAAAATGGCCACAAACTATTAAAAAATTGTTTCTTTTTGTTCATATAATATATATGACCACAGATTCCCACGCGTGTAATTAGCTTCTTTTTCTTCTTCTTTTCAAACCACAGTTTCCCACGCGTGTACACTCCCGACGCCGCGGTGGGTGTGAAAACGGGCCACTTCACATTTGACCCCGTTATTGCCATGACGAAATAACACGTAGCACTACGGCTATTTAAGCCACCCTCTGCCTCTGCCATCCCTCATCCATCTCCCATCCTCTGCCATCTGCCCTTCTTGCTCTTTGACCCCTTCTCCTTCTTCTGCACATCCCTCAGCCATGCAGTACACCAGACCAACCTACCGCTTCCCACGCACCATGCCGGAGAGGCTCCACCCTACCGGCGTGTACGTTGTGCGCACACTACGTGTGTGGGCGATATCAAGGTGGAGGACCGCAAGGAACTTCACCGAGTTCTTCCTCGCGGTCGGCTACCGCCACCTCCCGCGGGGATCTCCAACGATGTTCCGCGTCGAGGAGGTCATCCAAAACGGGGTGGTGGTTGCTCTCCTTGCCCACTTCACCAACACATTCGACGCCTTCTACCTCCTCGGCTGGGTGTTTTGGTGTGGCTGCGAGTTCATCGCTTTCACCACCCACAACAGGTATACGGAGTACACCAACATCCTCCCCACCGCGTCGCGCATGCACACTCTTCCGTACCCCATCGACAACGCCCCGGAGGAGCACTGAAGGGCGCCTGGAGGAGGATCGAGGTGGAGAAGGCGGCGGCTAGGGTTCTAAATCCTCTATCTATTTTTCTTTTTTGCTGAATCTATGTTATGTTAATTAATTTGTAATTGAACTATGTTGGAGATGCTATGGGATTGTTGGCCCTTTTATTAAGTTCTATTATTAAGTTTTCTCTCTATTCTATTATTAAGTTCTTGCTAGTTTGAACTATGTGATCGTGCTATGGGCTTGTTGGCCCTATCTACATATTTATTGATTGTTTTCTTAGAGAGCTCGCTTTGTTAGTAACCACCTAGTGCATGCAGCCACAACGAACCCTTCTCTTTTATTTACACAAGCCACAAATATGTAGCCACCTAGCTAGTGCATGCAGCCACAAAAATATAAAACATATTGTTCAATTTATTTGTCGTAGCAAAACGGGTGCAGATGCGAGTGGATCGAAAAGGCTGAAACTGATCGTAAAAAAATGATGCTCTAAATCGAGGAGACAAGCGTGCGAGAAGAGAGGAACCAGCGGCAGCGACCGTTGCTGCATCCGTGGCGGCTGGCGTGCACGAAAGCGGCTCGGTCAGTGCATCGTGGCGGCACGCATCGGCGCATGCACGCTTGGTCGGCGCATCGTGGCGACGCACATCGACCCATGCAGGCAGGCTTGCTGGGTGCATGCATAGCAGGCTTCTGTCGTGGCGGCGCGCGCAGGCGTTTAATGCAAGGGATGGCCCAACGAAACCACGGCCCAACGGTCGAACAACGACACCGCCCAACGCGGCCCCACTTGTCAGGACCAACAGGCGACACAGTCCAGCGCGGCCCCACTCGTCAGAGTTAACGGTCAAGTCATTGACCCGACGGCAACGTCCGTTCTGACCTGTTCTGAGGGTTTCGGACAAGGGAGTGGGAAAAAGTGAGCAAAAGTTAAGAGCGTGGGGATGAATGAGTACAACTAAGGAACCAGGGGCACAGAAATAAAAATCCCATTTATAATTAGGATGTGGGATAAAATTTTCGGATTTTTGGTCCAACATATATATACAAAATGACCTTTTTTAGATTAAAAAAGCTCATTATATATATATATATATATATATATATATATATATATATATATATATGTTGGACTAAAAAATCCAAAATTTCTATCCCACATCCTAGTTATAAATATATGCTGGGCTGCAAAGTTTGAAGTCCAAGACATATTTTATGTGGAAAAAAGGAAAAAAAATCTGCATGTACTAAGTTAGTTGTGTAGCACAGATCTTAAAACAACGTTTGGAGAGCTAGGACAGTGAGGCCCGGATGCATGAGCTCTACGGCGACGGGCGTTTCTTATACGGCGGCTACACGTACCCCGTCCCCGTCCCCGAGCCACCTCGCCGCGCAAGAGGCCGCAGCACTCCGCGTTGAGAACACCGATCTCCGCGGCGCCAACCAGGCACTGGCCGAGCATCTTCAGCTCTTCCATCTCGGTCAGATGGCCACGCCGGTGATTCCTCCCATGGACGGCCACCTCGGCCAGATGGCCGCGCCGGTGATTCCTCCCATGGCCGGCCACCTCGGGCAGATGGCCGCGCCGGTGATTCCTCCCATGGCCGGCTAGCTCGGCCAGATGGCCGCGCCGATGATTCCTCCCATGGCCGGCCACCTCGGCCAGATGGCTCCCGCGGTGGCCTCCCCGGTCGGCCACCACGGGCAGATGTCCGTCCCGGCTCCCACATTGGCCTGCTCGACGAAGAAGCACGCAATGATGCCCAAGAGCATCAACTTACCTTCTTCGACTGCCTACCTCATCATGCCCAAGAGAGAAAGTGATTGGTGGAAATGTGGATCTAGATCTCCTCTCTCTTTTCCCTCAAGAACTAGCAAGAATCATTGGAGGGATTGAGAGTTAGCAAGCTCAAAGAAGGTCAACAATGGGGGAAGAACACAAGCTCAAAGGATTGGGACCATTGGGGAAGATGGCCCCCTTAAATAGGCCCCCCGAATCCAACCGTTATGCCCACAAGTCGTGCACAAGCGGTACTACCGCTCGGGGGAGCAGTACTACCGCTTAGCACAGTTAAAACAGCCAAACGAGACATAAAAACACGAGTGGTAGTTCTGCCAGAGAGGTAGTACCGCTCGGGGGAGAGGTAGTACCGCTTGAGAGGTAGTACCGCTCGGGGGAGAGGTAGTACCGCTTGAGAGGTACTACCGCTCTCTACTACCGCTCTACTACCGCTCAAGAAGATTGGGCTCCAGAAGTATAAATAAGCAGAAGTGGAAGCGGTAATGATTAGCGGAAGTACCGCCTAAGCGGTACTACCGCTCGGGGGGAGAGGTACTACCGCTTGAGGGGTACTACCGCTCTCTACTACCGCTTAAAGCAGTACTTCAGCCCAAGCAAAACCGAAACCGCCATAACTTTCGCATACGAACTCCGAAAAGAGCAAACTCAAGCTTGTTGGATAGATGACGACAAGTACTATCAAGAAATGGAGAATAAATGCCAATAGTATAAGGAAGATGACCTTCCCAAGAATTATCCGGCAAAATCTCCAACACCGAAAACACAAATGTGATACATACAAAAACCGTTTTCGATGAGCTTGAGCTTATCACGATGAAGACCATAAGCTCCAAAACTCCCAAAGCGAAAAGCCAAACAAGAACCAAGATATATGATGATGCCAAGGATGCAATGGTTTGAGCTCTCAACGAACGATACGATCAAGCTACTCACTCGAGAGCCCCCCTTGATAGTACGGCTATCGATCCTATAACCCAGTCTCCCAACTAACACCGTGAGACCGGTAAAATAGAAAACCTATCAAGGACAAACCTTTGCCTTGCGTATGGTCCACTTGATCTAGATGTTGACGATGTAGTCCTCCTAAAGATGGGCCACCTTTCTTGATTGCGCCGGCTCGATGAAGACTAGTAGATTGCTCCCCCATACTCCACTATAGGTGAGCCACTCTTCGGCACATTTTCACAAGTCCATTGTCACCATAATGGAAAGCAAGCTTCAAGCATGATCTCTTCATGACGCTCCACTTGAACTTGCACACCGCAATCTTGATGACGTTCACCACTTGATGTCATCCTCCATGGGTTGTATGAGATCTTCCTCTTGACGCAAGCCCATGGAAACATACCTAACCCCACATAGAACTCTCACGTAGACCATGGGTTAGTACACAAAGCGTAATGGACAATGCTTACCATACCATGGGATCACTTGATCCCTCTCGGTACATCTTGTACGCTTTGTATGTTGATCAACTTGATTCACTCTTTGACTTAGTCTTGATCAACCTTGTATCTTATCTTCTCTCTTCATAAAGATGATGTCTTGAAGGTAAACATGAATGCTTACACAATCTTCTTCTTCAAGACATGCTTGCAATAAGCTCAACTCTCACATGACCAATCTTTGGATAAAACCTTGAATACCACCTTGGTCACGATATAAACTCCTTGAAACCAACAGATGGACTTCAAGAAGTGCTTATGGACAAATCCTTTGAATATAACTCAAGGCAACCATTAGTCCATAGGGATTGTCATCAATTACCCAAAACCACACATGGAGAAATGTGCTCTTACACATGTTCAGTTCAAACATTGTGCTGCTACACTGATTGAGCCGGTTCAGGTTTGCAATGCAAACTGACACATGCTCGCAATCTTGTTAAGTTTACAAATTATCTTCAGCAATTATCTTGCAGGTTCATCGGCACTTGAAAGAGCAGCCACAACAAATTCAGAGTTCAGAGTACAGATTAACTGAAACCCGAAACCTAAAATTTTAACTGAATTTTACCTTCTTCTTCTACAAGCGGAGGCGGATGCCTCGGGGGTCGGTGGCCGGGATCGGAGGGCGTCGGCGTTGCCCACCAGCAGCAGCGGTGAAAGCAGAGGTGTCCATCACCACCACCACCAGTCGGCGGTCCTGCAGAGGAGCTCCGGGCGGAGCAGCAACTTGCAGAGGAGCAACAGCAGCGGGATCAGGACTTTCTTCTTCCCGGTGCTAGAGGCGACGCTGCTCCCCCCCCTCCCGGTCGCTGGCGTAGCCGCTGCTGCAGGGGCTGGGCGGGCCGACGTCGCCGTAGCCGTCCTCCTCCTCCTCGGGCCCCTCAAACTCCTCCCTCCTCCAGGACGCAGCCGTGCTGCTCCTGCCCCTGGACGCGGCCGTCACGCGCCCCTCGTCCTCGTTCTCCTTGGAGGTCTTGTGGCCGGCGGCGGCGAAGTCCGCGGGCAGGTCAGCGCTGGCGGGGGCCGGATCGGGGGCCAAGGCCTCGCTGAAACAACATTTTCACCACACCACATTGCTGAACGTAGACAGTAATGATGATGTTTGCTCAAATCAATCACCATTCGACGGCAGTACGTATTCCGATCAAAGAAGCAACAACTAAGCAAGAAATTTCCACCCAAAAATCACAAGCTCAGCAAGCATCCCCCACAATAAACATCCAATCCCTTAAAAAAGGATACATACCTGATTTACAAGTTGGTAAGAGCATCTCCAACAGTGGTTGTAAAAAACGCGTGCGCGGCAAAAAATAGGTTTTAGCGCACGCGGAGCGATTTCGCGCGCTCCAGCGGGCGCGGGATATTCAGGCGCGCGCGCGAAAAAGCGGCCGGGCGCGCGCTAGTTTTGGCGCGCGGCGTCCGGCGCGCTTTATAAATCCAACGTCCGCCACGCGCCCTAGACACCGCTCTCCGCTCGCCACGCGCTCCTCCAACGCTCCTCCAATGCTCTCTTCCCGCATCTTTCTTGCCTCGCCGCCGTCGCGCCACCATGCCGCCGCGCCGCCGGGGAACTTCGGGCTATGTCGGCGTCCGTGCGCGCCCCTCCGGCGCCATCTCCGCCGAGATCCGGTCCGGCAACATGCGCCTAGGCCTCGACACTTTCGACACCGCCCACGAGGCCGCCCACGCGTACGACGCGGCGGCTTGGCAACTCCGGCAGCCTCGTAGGGATATGAATTTCCCCGAGGTGATGACGCGGGAGTGGGCGCAGCGTCTCGCGCCTCCCCCGTGGCTTGTCACCGAAGAGGACCGTCGCGAGAACCAGAGGCGGGAGCGCCGCCTCGCCATCACCGAGACGGACGAGCTGGCCATGGCGTCGTGGCGCGAACGGTTCCCGCAGGACGTCCTCGACGAGCGCGAGTTCTTCGCGCAAAGGAGGGCACGGAGGAGGGCGGAGAGGAGGGCGGAGCGAGCCGTCTATCGCGAGGACATGCGTACGCGAAAGGCGGCCACACTCTTCAACATCGAGTTTGGAGAAGCGTCGACCTGGGACGACAACGATGACCAGTATAATGATGCCTTCATTGAGACGTCGGAGGAGGACATCACCGAGTCGGAGTCGGAGGAGGAAGAAGACGACGAGTAGTAGTCGGAGTCGGAATAGATGAACTAGCTATGTATCGTTTTTATTTTATCTACATATGCTATGAACTATCTATGTATCGTTTGCTATGAACTATCTATGTATTGTTTGCTATGAACTATCTATGTATCGTTTTCTACCGTACGTATGTGTATCGCGCGTTGTATTTTTAGCGCTTCTGCTGGAGCGGTGCGTGCGCAATTTTCTGCAGCGGCCGCTGGAGCCAGCGTTCAGCTGTGCGCGAAAAGTTGCTATTTTAGCGCACAAAAGACATTTTTTGCGCGCCGCGCCTTGCGCCCGTGTTGAAGATGCTCTAAGGGGGGATGCTGCTGCTTGCCGTTGCCCATCTCACCTCCCGTTCCCTGAATCACAGACGCAAAAACACGCTAGAATTCCCACATCGGAATGCATATCGGACGACCTAAAACCGAACAAAAATGAAGGGGCTGGGCGCAGGGGCTAGGCATAGGGGCCGGCGGGGCTGGCTGCAGGGGCGGGCGGCCGGGGCGGGGCGACGGGCCGGCGTCGGGGCTGGGCGCAGGGGCGGGCGGCCGGGGCTGGGCGACGGGCCGGCGTCGGGGCTGGGCGCAGGGGCGGGCAGCCGGGGCTGGGCGGCGTCGGGAACGAAGGGACTGGGGCGGCGGGTCCCACTGGAGTGCGTGAATGAGATGCTGGTGCGGGAGCGGTTGGTGGGGGCGACAACGTGCTGTGGGGATTAGCCTTTCGTTAACGAAGGAAATTTCATTAAGGAAGCATTTAGATCATTGATTTTATGATTAAAGGGTTCATATTTATAGTTGGATTTGTCCTCTCTTCTTTTTTAGGGGTAGTAGATGAACCATCAGAAGCTGAAAAGACGAGGAAACGGACCAGCTAATTGATTAATGCGGGCTGGGCTCTTTTTTTTTTAGCAACTCACGTTGGGCTGGATGTTGGAATTCCTTAAATTATGGGATTGCCGGATGTCACGCGCTACTGGTGGTCTCATGTTCGCAGTCGTACGACCCGGTCGTATTAGATTTTTTTCCCCTTCTCCCTGGCGAACACCACGGAAGGTCCACGAAGATCACAATACCCCCACACAATTGACACGCGGAACACCAAGTTTGACACCGACACGCCTTCCCTTGCGTCCTCCCAATGACCGGCGGGGTCCACCGTGCTATCGAAGCCCTGGAGCGCTCACAGCTCTCTATTTCCTGGGAGGATCGATCGATTTCCTTTTTTCTTCGGGGAAAGAGATGGAAGGTGCATCGACGGCGGACAAGTACGTGCCCAACTCTCCTCATCTCCTGGCCTCAATATATGTTTCTCTCTCCCACCGGCCGCATCCAAATTACGCCCTCAATATCTTGGATCGATGAGGAGCTCCACCTACTACACGGCGGCCCTCATGGCCGCGGCAGCGCTGCTGCTCATGGCTTGGCTGTCGTCCTCCCACAGCGGAGGAGTTCAGAGGAGCGAGTACAGAGGAGGACCGAGGAGCGAGGAGATGTACAAAGAGATGTTCGCCGAGTTTATGGCCAAGTTCGTCAAGACATACAACATGGCCGAGCAGGAGCGCCGGTACGCGGCCTTCAAGGATTCCATCTGTGACGCAGACAAACTAGTCTTCTCTCCATACTATCTTAAATTACGACAAGTCCCCATGGTACGTTTACAAGATGCATAATTTCACTTAAATTGCCCTCCTTTTTTTTTGCCTGCATATAGGATAAAATTGTCGAACATGATGGATGCAGGAGATTCCGACGAGGAGCAATGAGGAGACTTGGAAGATGTTCGAGGACTGGATGGCCATTCACGGCAAGACCTACGACTCCGATAACGAGTTTGCGCGCCGCTTCATACGCTTCAACATCAACCTCGAACGTGTCCACAGGCACAACAACGCCGCCTTCGTCGCCTTCTCCTCGTATCGCCTATCCCTTGACCGTTTCGCCGATCTCCACTATCACGAGTTTGTTACCAGGTGCCAGGTAGCTACTTAACCATCCTCCTGCCTGCTCTACCCGGCCGGCGTTTTAGTTTCTTTTTGTTTACTCCCTCCGTCACAGTTTAGAAGGCATGCACGTATACCTTGGTCGTCAATTTCACTTATATAAAATATATCGTTTAACATAAAAAATATATATTTAGAAAATAGAACATCTAAAGTTTTTAATGATATATTTTTTGTAATATATGCTTCTTATTAAGTTGGTTAAATTGATGACCTAGGTACACGTGCATGCCTTCTAAACTGTGACGGAGGGAGTATTACGAGTGCTAAATTTTCCTTACATATTCTAATTCTTTACTTTTTACTACTTATTATTAGGAGCCCACCATGGAACTGGAGGAGTGCTCAACAACAACCTTGTGGGCCTGAATATGTTTGTTGCCGCAACACTTTTGGCTTTCACAATTTTAGCACAACAATACTATTTTATATGAAATAAAATTGAGATGTATGCGTTTTCTGATTTGGATACTGCTTGTCATGAGATGGGTTGCAACACATTGCAGCCAGCTAGGCTCTACCTTTCGCAAAGATCTCTACTATTAAAGGAGAATATGTTGTCAGGCGTGATAGTTCGACCTCCTCATTCGGACCAACTAGGCTACTACAGCCATCGACTTAAAAACTCCCAGCGCCGTGCGAGGGCCAAGATCGCACCATCCCCCCCCCCCCCCCCCCCCCCACCCGCTCGGTCGCCCCTCCATTCTACACGCAAAATAAAAGAGCGGCGCTAAAATAGCCGCCACGAGCCATCTTTGTAAATGAACCCACACATGCATGATCCCCTCCTGCGCCGGGACCCTCCCACTTCCTCTGCCATCTCAAGAGCAGGCATCCACGAGCGCCTCAACACGCTGTAGGTCGCCAAAGTCGAGCGCCTCATGGCCGCTGCGCCCTAGGGCCTGAGCAAGCACGATCTCGATCTCCGCATGGCACGGGTCGTCTTTGGGCTCGCGGACATCCCGCTAATGCCGCTGCCGCCGAGGAAGACGTCGCCTACGAAGACATGCCGTAGTTATTACTTGACCTATAGCTTCTCATATGAATTCATCTCTTCTCTTTTTGTTCCAAGGTTTTGTTTATCAGTGAAAGTAGAGGGTTGATTTATGACCTTGATAGTGTTGCCTGTTTCAGATCCTTATAACATCCTAAATAAAAGCAGCATCAACCTGGACTGGATGTGCATCTCTCTAATTTACGAGGTGTACAAAATTGACATCTCAATGGTTAGTGATTCCATAAAGTAATATATAATTGGCCGTCTCATATGCAACATGGACCCATAAATAAGAACACACATTAAAATAAACACATGGATGCACGCACAAGTAATAGTACACGCGCAACGTTCCGCTGTTTGGCACCGCCAGAAACACAAAAAGAAATCATTCTAATGAATTAAAAAGAATGAATATTTCGCATATGTGTGGTGTTGACTGTTACTCAGTCATTCAATCTGGATAGATGTTGTTTAGCGTCTTAAAGCCAGCCGCGTCCTAAATGAGCTCATGACAATCTGGAAACAGTGTGTCGTTAACTGCGAGAATTACCTTCATAGAGCTACCCTAATTTAGGCAGTGCAAGATCACATCCTATTAAAAACATAGACAAGAAAATGCAAAATAGATCAACTATACTATTATAAATGTTAGATTGTAACATGATGCACATCTATGAGTTTGCATGAAAATGTTAAGGTGCTCATTTTATAACACGATGCACATCTATGACTATTTAAAGAATTTTCTAAGATACATAACTAAGTAAACCATAACTCAATTTACAGCCACCCTCACATTACACGTACAGTTTCCTTCCATTTACTGAAGGCAAGGTAAGGCCATTGTTTTTTTTTTTTGCGAAAAAACTTCCGATCTATTCATCTTCAAACATGGTAGTGTACAACGAACACCAGAAATAATAAAAATTACATCCAGATTCATAGACCACCTAGCGACGACTACAAAACTTGTTGTAGACAGTCGGAAAACTTGTCATCGCCCCTCCCTCACCGGAGCCGGGCAAAACTTGTTGTAGTAGACAGTCGGAAAGTCGTCGTGCTACGGCCCCATAGGACCAGCGCACTAGAACAGCAACCGCCGCCGATGAAGAGTAACGTAGATCGAAAGGATCCAACCTGAAAACACACGAACATAGACGAACGACGAACAGATCCGAGCAAATCCACCAAAGACAGATCTGCCGAAGACACACCTCCACACGCCCACCGACGATGCAAGATGCACCACCGGAACGAGGGCTGGGCGGGGAGAACCTTATTCCACGTTCAAGGAGCCGCCGCCGTCTCGCCTTCTTGAGCAGGACACAAACAATAACAAAACTCGAAAACACATCTAAAAACGGAGCCCTCCCACCGACAAGCGCCGATATCCACCACGCCTCCATGGCCCTAAGGCTACCCGAGACGAGGCAGATCAGCACCGGCGCCGGCGGGAGGCGAAGAAACCCTAATTTTCTTAGGGGAGGCGGCGGCTGCGTAGCTAGCTAGCCTGGCACAAGGTAAGGCCATTGTTGTTGGGTGCGAAGCTCCTAGAAAACACAAGATCTGCCTATGAATTAAAGAAGAAATTATACATAGAGTTGCCCGTCTCTCTTTTTCCGTCTCTACATCAATATTTTGTTTTAGTTTTCGGTATAAAATTTAACATTCAAAAAAATGTGAAGAAATATTGTAACCCATAAATGTATCAAACATTAGTCTGGGAAAATCTGAACTCATTTGGATTAGAAATTTGGACGATATTGGCAATTTTAGTTAGCTCGATCAACATTTTAGTTCAACCGGTAAATCGTACATGTACGCAATACTAATCTGGGAAAGTTCCAGCTCAGTTGGACAGATTTGAGAGATATCGACAATTTTAGTTGATCGGCTGCTGTGGCCAGATATCTTTAACATGCATGGATTTACTATAAGAGAAACCCATCAGTCCGAAATCAAATCAATGTATTAACCACTAGGTTTTTGTAGTGGCTTAAAAATTAAGTAATGTCTCTCCAGCTTAAAAAAATAAGTATTGCTCTAAATTTGTTGGGACTTCTAAATTAGTTGTTCCACTAGCAAAAGGATCCGTGCGTTGCAACGGATACAAAATTAATTTATGACCCGAACAACTTTTGGTAAGTATAAAAAATAAGGTACCTCGGGGGCGTGACAGCGGCATACCAAGTGGCATACATGAGGATCGAAGCATTTTTTCCTACTTAATTCCAATGGTATGGTGAGTAATTTCCTTTAACTTCAGGGTTTGTTTGAATCATTGATGAGAAAAGGCATCCCTCCCTTTAATAATCCCAAATGATAACGCCCACACGTGTGGCATCTCTACACTTCGTCCACACGCCTTAATCTCCGTTTGTTCTGGTTTGCACGAATTTGGACGATTCCTGACGAAATTGAAGTGCCACGTAGGCGTAGTGTGTTGTGTGGGGGGTTAGAGCGCTCACCCACATGGCCTTGCACGACCTGCAGCCAGCGGTTGCCAGCTTCGCCGTGTGGGTGAACCGGTCCTCGCCCACACAGACACCATCCAGCACATGCCGTGTGGGTGAACTGCTCTTCGCCCACACGATGCTCGTATGGTGATAAATGAAAACTATAGTTGTGCATATGTGGCACCTAATTAATCACACAACACAACAATGGTTGACCATACATGGCAACTATGGTTGTACCACACGTGTAGCAACTAGTTAATCACAAATGACAACTATGGTTTGACCACACGTGGCAACTAGTTAATCACACATGACAACTATGGTTGACCATACATGACAATTATGGTTTGATCGCCCGTGACTACCATTAATTAGACATGGCAACTATGGTTAACCAAAACAGAGAAGTTGGCATGTTTTACAACTAAAGTTGTCATCCCCGGTAACTAAAGTTGCCATAAAAAATGTCAGGGCGGAATTGCTTCGTGCCACACGTGCGGGGTGGGGATGAGTAGCTGTTGTTGGACGTGTGGCATGAAGTAGTTGCGCCCGGACGTGTGTGCAGTTGTAATGCTCGCCCACACAGAATCGTGTGGGCTGTCTTCTGGTTATGCCACATAGTGTCGTGTGGTCGGATGTCCAATATGCCACACGTGTGATGAATAATCGTGACCCTTAATAATAAAAGAATGTTATTGGAAAGAATTATATGATCTAATCATTTGTGTGGAGAGTTGTGGTACCAAGGATTCGGTTACTGGCCAAAGATTGTGTGAATATATCGTTGTAACAACACACAACAATCGCCATGAACTCCAATATCATATTTTAGGTTAAAAAATACTCCAATATTTTTTAATGCATTGGATCTCTCTTTACTTTAGATGGTTTATATCTTTCCACTTTCAGCAAAATACCAAAACATAATCCTAGTCCATGCACTTTTGAAAACCGGAAGAGATGTCACAATTTTGTGGATATAGACATATAGTGGTAATAATTTACCATGCTACATAAAAGTGAAGTCTAAGCATGAAACTGAGCATATCGATCATTGTGCAACTTCTCCACTGTGGCCTTATCCTATCCCTGCCCACCAGAATCTAGTCATCTATAGTTCATCTGTATGCCATGAATAACAGAAGTTTATAACAAACTGAGGAAAACTAAGAGCTATGAACTAATTATTAAAGGAAGTTTACGCGGTTTCCAAGTGAAATTTGTATGGACTCCCTTTTCTTGGGCGGGAGACTCCTTGTTGACCTAAAGAAGAATTAAAAAATAGAAAGAAATTAAACGGACTGCTTTCTTAGAAGGATTTGGGTGGAACCATAGCTAATAAGTTATAGAAAACAAAATAAACTGAGAAAATTGAATTAAGGGGTTGGTTTGTTAGGAGTTTAGAAGGAGTCGTTGATGTCCAGAAATAGAAAATAAACTACAGAAAGATTAAATGAAAAGAGACAAAGGAACTAGAATTCTCTTATATAATACATGAATTTGGTATAGACACTAGTGGAGAAATGACTAGCCACAACTCTTGTTCGTGGCGCGCCATTTGTCGCCAACGCCAGCACTAATATTTTCAAATAGTGCTGGCGTGGGCTAAAATCGTACGCCATAGCTATTTGCTTAGTGCTGGCATTGCAAGCCCGGCGTTGCACATTCAGGCCCAAATAGGCCCACGCCAGCACTAGTCGGTTTTAACTCCCAGCCGACACAATGAAACCTTATCCTTTCGTGCTCACTCTCTCAATCCCCAAACTCCACGTCCTCTCCTCTGGATCCCCACCGTCGCCCCACCCGCCGGCGCCGCCGCCCGTAGCTGCCCGTCTTCGCCCGACGCCGCCCAGCCCGACCCGGCCCGTCTCCGCCTGACCTGCCCCGCCGCCGCCCCACTCAAGCACAGGTACATCTAGCATTCATTGTAAGGATTTTGATGTTTTGGTTCAATAAATTATAAACAACTAGATGATACCCCGCGTAGTGCTGCGGGAATTGTTAGTCCTATTCACATGATAATAGATAAATTGAATACCTAGATTTTGATGTTTGGTATTAAGATGAAATTTTTAGTCCTAGATTTTGATGTTTGATATTAAGATGAATTTTTTTCAACGTATATAGTTATAAAGAGTGCAAAATGGGAATTACATGATCAATTTGTTTGTACTAAATATAATCATGTGACATATGTAACCTCATATACTTAAGAATTTCTTCATATAAAGCATACCCTTCTCCACGGGAAAGTTGGAATAATATATATGGAGAACATAAAGGAAGCTTTCACATCCTCTGATATACTATCAAGATTGGGATAAATATATTTTCTACTCTCTTGAATAAAGTTTGTAATATTATCCCTACAACATGAAAGCGAAAAATGAAAATACATGGTCAACCTTGATGTACAAGTTATAATTTGCTTGTGTACATAGTTTGCTTGGTTTCATTACAAGTTATAATTTGCGTGTGTACATAGTTTGCTTGGTTTCATTACAAGTTTTAATTTGCTTGTGTACATAATTCAGCATGGACAATTCAGCAAACAACAATGAATCGGTGGGCGACGTGGAGAAGTGGAATCAGTGGAGATTAGAGGAGTCAGACTGGAGCATCAAAAAACTCGACGAACACAATGCCGAATTGAAGAATGAAAGGGATGAGTTGCTCCTAAAGGGTGCTAATATCCGCACTAAGATCGACAAACTGAGGGAGCTGAGGGATAAGTTGACATATGATAGGGATCAACTCAAGCTGAAGAAGAAAAACTCAGGACAGAGAGGGTTGAGCTACAGACAGCCGTTGCTCATTTCAAACAAGATGGAGAGAGCAATCGGAGGACGCCAGCTGAGGATAATCCTTGATGATGAAGAGTAGTTAATTGATTTACTAAGTTTTAAATTATGAAGTTTAATTATGAGTATGTTTAAATGATCAGTACTAAGTTTTAAACTATGTAGTTTATGAGTATGTTTAAATGATTAGTACTTTTTGTGAAGTTTAAGCTCTTAAGTTTTTGAAGTATTATTTTTTTATTATAAAAAAAACAAATTACTGGCGTTGATAAAAAACGCACGCCATAAACATGTGAAATACTGCTGGCGTCGTCTCCAACGCCACTACTACTTTTTAACTGTGACGCCATATTGCTGGCGTCGGGTGTCTACGCCAGCAAGGCCATTTTGACCACGTCATAGCTAGGCTTTTCTGCACTAGTGAGACATATAGCTATGGGTCCGACTATGCCACATCTAGATGTGAGATAATACCTCACATCTAACATGACATCACGCCTTTATTTTGTACTTGTCCAGTCAGCCCTGTTTTTTATTGTCTATTTTGTTTTTTGTTGTTTTTTAAAATTGTGATGCCCGGTTTTTTTGAAAAATACTATATTTTTTATTTGTGGAGTCAGCCTTGCTCTTTTATTGTCCAGCCCAACCGCTGTTTGTTTTTTTTTCTTTATTGTCCGCCCAGTTTTTGAGAAAAACACGTAAAAAATATTGAGCACCTAAGAAGAATCAAACTCCCAACCTCCAGTTACCAAACATGTCCTTATAGCCACTTGAACTAATGAATGGTTGTTGATAAAGTCAACGTGAATATTTAAGAACTCGATGTTATGACAGATCTGGAATCTTTTTTGAACACTAATTGAAAAATTGTGAATGTCAAATAATTTTTAAAACGCAAAGACTTTTTGGAAATCCAAACATTTTTTGAAAAATGTGAATAAAAAAAATTGTCATTCCGATTTTTTTTAAACAGGAGAAGTTTTTGGGAAAACGTGAACAAATTTTATATTATAAAAATATTATTAAATGCGAAAATTTTAGAAAAATCTGAACATTTTCTGAAAACACAAACACATTTTGAAAAAATGGGCACATTTTTTAAAATTCCCAAACATTTTCCAAAAAGAATGAACTGTTTTACGAAAACATGAACACTTTTTGAAATTTCGAACAGTTTTTGAAAATGGGAGCATCTTTTGGACATTCAGAACATTTCAAATATACAAAATGAACTTTTTTGGTGTAGGACGAACTATTTTTATATACGATGAACATTTCCTTGAACAAACTGAACTTTTTACAGTGTTCGATGAACCTTTTTAGGTTTTTAGTGCGTGCTTGTATGAACCGATCGTCATGCATGCCTTTTATACCCTGCCTTGGGTATATGCATGTGCTAGTACGTCCCTTGCTATGCATGCAAATGCAAAGCTCGTCGAAGGATCAGCTAATGCATGTACTGTTCCTCAAAAAAAAAAACTAATGCATATACTGATGTGATGACATGCTTCCTTCCCTGTGTATCCTACACATAACAAAAAACTTCCACATTCAAAAGATGAAATTGTAGCGCTTAGTCACGTAAGAGACAAAACACATGTCCAGTTGTTAGTTGAGGGTGAACTTGCAATTGGGACAACTACTTTCAATTCTGAGTCGGGGGTGGACTCGCAACTAGGAAAAAAAGTTCAGGTCCCGGTTACGAGTTAAGAGTGGACTTGAACTGGGACAAGACAACGTTGGAGCCCAGTTGCGAGTTGAGGGTGGTATTGCAACTATGACATATAAAAGGTTGGGCCCTAATTGCAAGTTAAAGGTAGACTTGCAATGGGTACAAAAAAGGTCGGGTCCAGTTGCGAGTCAATGTTGGTCTTGCAACTGGGAAAAATGAGAGAAGAATTGGTCGGCCCTCGAAGATAGACTTGCAACTAGCCCCCAACTACGATAGAGTTTCTTTTTTCTTGTCTCTTCCAATTATACATCACAGTCTAGAAACAACATAGTGAACGGGTTGCCAGTGGGCTGCGATAATGGGCCGACAAAAGCGAAGCCGGATAGACCTAGGCCAAGAAGATGATATGCAACCAATAGTGACAAGCGAGGCCAAAAGATAGAGTGCTTGCATGAAAATTGTAGAAACTAAATAAAACAATGACAAACTTAGATGAGACAACATTTAAAAAGTTGTGAATTTAAAATATACTTATGAAATTTCAAAAACCATTGATTTTATGAACAAAAGAAAAGAAGTTTAAAATCCAAAAGAAAATTTAAAATAATAAACAAAGGGAAAAACAAAAGAGAGTGAGTATAGAGAGTGGCGAACATAAAATACTGAAAAAAAATGCTAGCCCCCGACTCTTTCAATTATCCCTCGGAGCCCACTGAAAACAGAAAACAAAAGCGGTCCCCTCTCCACACATATATAAAATACTAGCCCAGTCTAGGCCTGTAACCGGCCCACACAAACAAAAAAGACCATCCCACACACACGAGCGTAACACAACCAACAGGCCACAAGCGCACGCAAACATCAGAAGGAAGCCACGCACAATGGATGATCACAAAATTTACACGAAAATTACAGCTTTAGATCATATGGTGAGAAACTTATATGTAAGAAAACTATATCTCATCTAGATGTGTCTTAGCAATCTGAAGAAAAAAATCCATGAACTAACAAAAGACAAAAAGAAAATAAAAACAAAAAAACAAAAAGGAAATGAAAAAAAAAAAGAAAAAGAATAGAGAGTGAAGAAGGCAAGCGACCAACGCCAGACCCTTCTTTTACTAGTAAATGTGCACGTGCAACGCACGTGTAACCGCAAAATGAAATTTTCTCATTCACCCTAGTTAGGAGGCATCCCACGTCATATAGTATGTCACATATGGAAGAAAATCAAATGTCTCCATAGATAAAATAGTCATAGGTGCACTGAGTCTATTAGTAGATTTTCAATCAAATGAAATAACACCAGATTTACTAATCAACATTAATCTTGGAAGCACACAACTATATTGCTCAATCTAGTACATTTGAGAATTCTTTCCTCCAAGAGAACAATCCAATGCGCCTGCTTACCTAGCTAGGGAAACAGTTTGCTTGTTGGATTGACCTTGCGAGGAAAGAGGGGGGGGGGGGGGGGTGGGGTCTGATTTCTTGGATTTAAGTGGTGCATGTCCTTTTGAATTCCGTCAGCAGTAGCTTTTTGTTTGCATTGCAAATGGAGGGGACCTTCCATGCCACCGCACAAGTAGGCACATGTCCGACCCTCTCCTCACCACCATCCGATATAAGTTGCTATAGATGTGAGTATATGCACATCATGTTGTGAATACATTCACTCCATTGCATCAGACGGTTAGTTCAAAAGATTGACAATCATATGAAGGTAGGAGTTTTTCCATTGCTTGGTCCTATATATTCAAACTGAATGGTACCACTTATGTATCTTCTGACGTTGACCTTGGACACAACAAGTAAGAGCATAAGGCAACTTTATGTATTAAAAGAATCAGACAACTTCATTAACAATGAGACAAACACAACATGCTTTGCAAAGATACATGAAAATGACATCACATCACATGTCTTGATAGCTCTTTGGACATCAGCGTGAACATATGGACACACCTCTATACAGCCTATCTAATCAAGAAAATCGTTTGCTGCGAAAAAACGGTCAGCATGTCAACAAAAGGAGCATCGGATTTCATAGCTTGCGGCACCAAGAAGAATATACTGTATATTCCTGACTTCTCTGGTGCAAGAGAGAGGATCCAGAGCTGGATCCTCTGCCTTACGAAGTGAAGTCAGGGGAGCTACAATAATCTGACTTCACTTCTCTCTAGTTCCATGAAGGATACCCATTTCAATTTTCAAAAGACCGATTTTCAAATTTAAAAGATCAATTTCAGTTCATGACATACTAATTTCAATTCTCAAAACACTCGTTTCAATTTTTTTAAATTAATTTCCCATTTTTAAGAAGATCAATTTCTCACAAGGTCTCTCACTTGCCTTCTCTTTTCTACACAAGGATAACATTGTAGCTCCCTGACTTCCCTTTTGCAAGGCAGAGAATCCGTCTCCCAAGGAGCAAGGCAAGTTTGTATAGCTAAAGCTAACCCCGTAATAGCATAGACCCCCTCAGGCTGCAGTAAACGTATTTTCACAACATAGGTAGCATCATGGCGTAAGCAAACTGTGCAGCTGATACAAGGTTGACATGTAAGGTTAACAATCTTTGACTTCTTTTTCGCTGGCATGATCACCATACTTTATTGTGACTGTGTTTTACCCCTATAACTGACGGAAGAAATCAGCCTCATTTAGCAACTGGTACAGAAGAATGAGAGAATCAGGAGTTAAACATCATCAAATAAGTTGGTCAAGCTGCATAACATGCAAATCAACATTGCATCATGGTATCACCTCAGAGTATATCTCAGGGCACCAAAGGAATCATGGCAATATACAATAGATAGCTTGTAAAATTAGCAAGCGCCTGGATAAACAAATGATGAAAATATGAAAAAGGCAAGAAACATGTATATACGGTACCTTTTGATTGCTTTACGACACAAATGCTTGTTAGTCTGCATCAACACTTCAAAAGCATGGCACCAACATCTGCACGTGCCATTATCTTGGTTATTTCTAATATATATTCTCAGATTCGCAAAATCCATTCAACTTGTCTTGTCCTGTCCAAAAGGAGCATAAAAAGTCACGAATAGCTAAACTAATCCTTCCAACCCCAACTCCCTATTCCCATATGCGTCACAAAGTTTTTCATGTCCAAGTATATTATCTATTGTTCTGTTGGGGAACGTTGCATGGGAAACAAAAAATTTCCTACGCTTCACCAAGATCAATCTAGGAGATAAGCATCTACGAGAGGAGAGATCGGATCCACATACCCTTGTAGATCGCTAAGCGGGAAGCGTTAAGAAACGCGGTTGATGTAGTCGAACGTCTTCACGATCCAAATCGCAAGCCGTCCCGCGATCCAATCACAATCTAGCGCCGAACGGACGGCACCTCCGCTTTCAGCACACGTACAGGTCGATGACGATCTCCGCCTCCTTGATCCAGCAAGCGAGGGAGGAGAGGTAGATGAGTTCTCTGGCAGCACAACGGCGTGGTGGCGGTGGTGGTGAACTGATCCGGCAGGGCTTCGCCGAGCTCTACCGAACAAATCTAGAGGAGAAGGCTATCTAGAGGGAGAGAGGGCAGCACGTGGCTTTTCAGGTGCGGCTGCCGTCTCAAACCTCCAGTATATATAGGGGGAAGGGAGGAGGGGGGCCGGCGCCCTAGGGTTCCCACCCCTAGGGGCGGCGGCCTAGATGGTGCCGGCGGCCTAGGGGGTGCCTTGGCCCCCGAGGCAAGTGGTGCGGCCCCCCCTTGGCGGCCAACCTGTTGGGTAACGCAGCAGAAAACAAAAAAATTTCGACCTACGCACCAGCCCAGGACCACTATGGAGACTGCATACAAGGTTTGATCTTTTTCGTTACCGACTCGTAGCGCAGCGGAAGTAGAGTCGATGACGAACGGCGGTGCAGATCCCCGCAGCTAGGATTTACAACCTCCCAACCGCGAGGATGTACTCCCACGTCAGCTCACCGGACGGATCTCCGGGCAGCCCTTCGGGAGGCATCGGGACAGTCCCTCGGATAGTCCCACCGGACGGATCCTCGGACAGCCCTCCGGGAGGCCTCTAGACAGTCCTTCGGATAGTCCCACCGGACGGATCCTCGGACAGCCCTCCGGGAGGCCTCACGGACAGCCCTTCGGGCGGGTCACTCGGACAGCCCTTCGGGAGGACACCCGAAACTTAAACTGTAACTCGGACAGCCCTTCGGGAGGCACTCTCGAACTAAGACCGAAACTACGATCTCTCTACAGAGTTGCACACATACGGTGTCATCTATCCGGCAGGGCTTCGCCGTCCAGAACTAGTTCCCACCGGAACCCAGACAGCCTTTCGGCTCTACGAAACTATTTCGCTGGGAGGGAGAGAGAAGCCAGAAATGTCATGGCATGTGTATGTGAGAGCAAGGATGAAGCATATGGGGCTGCCTCCTCCCCTCTATTTATAGGAAAAACAAGGGGTAGGATGGGCATATCCAAAATGCCATGTCATCCCAAAATATCTTGGGAAGATATTTGTGGAAAGCCAACTTCCAACCATATCCATAAATCTGATTTCACTATTCACGACGACATTTTTCAGCGTCCGGTCGAACTGAAAATATTTATGTGGGCTTAGAACAATTCCAGTACCCACTAAAATAAGTTTCAATGCGATCCGGAACAATTCCGGTTTAGTGATTTTCATCTGCGAAAAGCATCTGAAGCGGTTCCGGCAGCTCCGGAACATTTCCGGTTTTCATCCCGGAAAATTCCAGAAAGTTTCCAGAACGATTCTGGCACCCTCCAAGAATTATCAGGCATGTGCCGAAACCAATCTGACTTTATGGTATCCTCTGAAACAACTTTTCAGTTTTACCGGAACTATTCCGATATCCTCTCCGGAACGTTTCCGTTTCGTCCGAAACTTTTTCGATGATTTTCTCTCAGACTCCCCGTCTAGTATTCAGCAGATAGATGACCCTTAAGCGTGTGACCCTATAGGTTCGGTGAAGCATAGACATGACCCGGAACCCCTTCCGATCAATGATCAACATCGGAGCCGTGGACACCCATATTGACCCCTATACCCACACGAATGAATATTCGAGTGAACCTCCAGTTGCCGTGTGCTATTCCTGTTGCTTCGCGATATGTTACAAATACCCGAGGTGAGACATGTAGGCATCCCCGTGGATCAACAACTTGTCCACTATGCCAGTTACCTCGTTACCGGTATTGTTCTCTTTTCTCGTTCCCGTGTTCCGGCATCCCCGTGATCAAATCACAAAGTGTCTGGCCAGACGATGATGGATACCGTAACACCGAGAGGGCCCAGAGATATCTCTCCATCGTCGGAGGAGCAAATCCCAATCTTGAGCTATCAAGTTACTTGACATACTTTTCCATGAACCCGTAAGCCGCCGTAATAGCCACCCATTTACGGATGACGTTTAACAAACCCCAAAGTTCATGAAGCAAGCATGAAGAAACTCGATACTCTCATGGTCTAAGGAATCATGCAAACATTAACCATCTCTGTGTTATTAACCATTAACTAATGACGAATGTATCTCATAGCATAACATCAATTCGGGTCGATTCAACACAAGTGTTCTACCAACAATTGTGCCCTCAAAATTGCCGGCATAGTCATGCCCATGATCAGGAAAACAGGATCATCATGCAATACTTGAGCCAGTCATAGAGGCTTGACTAGGAATACTTTTTACCGTTTATTATCCCACACGTGCACATGAGTTTCCGTCCAAGCCTCGTTTTATTTGCAGACTCGAGAATCATTGCAGTTATAGCATGGAACATAAACATAATTATGAACAGGGAGATAATCAATAACATGTATTATTGCCTCTAGGGCATATCTCCTACAGACTCCCACTTGCACTAGAGTCAATAATCTAGTCAATGCTAATGCACTTTACACCTATGGCATACTGGTGTAAAATATGCTTCGCATGTGGTATAGCCTGATGTCCAACGGATCTGACGACTTCAGCTCCGTGTGTAACTTTGCATATCCCCGCGTTTTCACGCTTTCACAAAATTCATATTTTGTGTGGACTTGGCTTTGCATATGTGTGAATCATTGGTCGAAACCTGATTCCTCAGACTGAGCTATGGAGCAACTATCTGCAATAGTGTCCCATAGACCAAAGCCATCTTGGAACCATACTAAGTTCATGAATGAACTATATGATTCAACAACTCCTTTGTCACTTCTTAAGCGTCAACATACTTAGCCTTTGTTATAGAATTCGCCGCAGTATCTTGTTTGGAACAATTTCCAACTACCGTGCCACCATATTGTGTATTACACAAAACCCTTAACTTAAATCGAAAATCGCATGGAGCATTGATGAAGACTGTATCGATGTAATTACTTACAACGAGTACTTCATAATCTCCGCTTGCGAGAAAACATGTCATCACTACTACTCTAGTACTCAATGACTTCTTTCACTGTTGTCCTATGATCAGTACTTTGATCACTTTGGTATCTATACTCGCAACAACTTTGGAGTATTGGACATATCTGGTTGTTTTTACATACCATGGAATACATGATTAATCCAAACACAAGAGTGTGTGGAATCACCATCATGTATTTTGCTCATCAGTGTTTTGGGACACCGAGTCTTGCAAAAACTCTTTCCATGTGACTTCGGCAAGAATCACTCCTTGACGGTTTTCAATGCTAAAAGGTTTTAACATCTTGTCAATATGTATTCGTAGCTTAGCCCCATTAGGTAAATCTATCTCCATAGATCATCATGCCTAATATTGAGGCTATTTAGCCTAAGCACTTCATCGAAAAACTATTTTCAAATGAAGTCCTAATTCGTGTCAAGAAATTTATTTCCAATTAACAATGTGTCAAGTACACAAGGTTTCTAGAAATATTATTATGCTCCCACTTACTTTCTTGAATCACAAGCATTTTCGATACCCATTTGATGAAGTCAAACCCCTTTGACCATTCCATCAAAAACGAAGATTCCAACTCCACTTTGCTCTCTTCTGTCCATCGCTGGAACTCTGAAGTTTGCATACTTACTAGCATCCTCTGGATCGACAATTACTTTGGAATGTATCACATACAAGTCCTAGGTTTCATTTCCATCAGATGGAAATCCTTTTGTCATCTATGTTTCATATCTCATGATTGAAATATGTATTAATTGCTAGTTCAACCCGAACCGATTTTAAGCTTCGCTACGGTGAGACAATCTCATCGTAGTCAACTCCTTGAACTTGTTATTGCAACAAGTCGAGCTTTATGGATAAAACATTTTATCCGTATCAGTCTTTAGTTCCATAAATATTCGTTAGACTCTAAGTCTTCCGAAAGGTGTATCAAGATTTTAATCTTGAATCACTTATATGGAAACTATCTCGGATTGTATTGGCATTTAGCCAATTCTAGAGTCAGGGCCATCAACGCTTCCTTGTGTACTGTAGGTATACTGTTGTCTAACAACAATATCTCGTTTGCGCACCTGATAGGTTTGCACGAGCTTTGCCTACGTGGTTCAGCTGCAAGTTCGACCGAAGTCCACACATTTTATTGTAGAGACTTCCGTATCAGTCGTAGTAGGAAACTCTGGAATCACTTCCAAGGTTCCTTTCCTTTGATCTGATGACGAAGATACTGTTTATCTCGTCGAGTTGCACTGTCCTCCCACTCACCTTTTTGCAAGAAACATTTTCTTTCAAAATTGTACCGTTCTTTGTGGCAAACCTTTTGCCTCGGTATCGTGGTGGAGGAATTCCCAATTACTTGGGATAACCTACAAAGTAGTTCTTGTCTGATTTGGAATATGTTTGTAACCTTTTACACAAGCCCCATATTCCAAATGTTAAGGAAAGACCAAGCATGGTTGGGCGTACCATACCATGGCGTCATTTCAACAGACCTGATGGCGCTCTTTTTAGTGTAAAAGCCGTAGTCACTAAAGCATTACTTTAAAAGAGATAATGGCAAATTGATTTATGTCATCTTTGATCTTACCATGTCGAAAATGGTTTGATTACATCTTCATGGACGTACCAATCTCAGTGGAGTTCCGGGAGGTGTAAGTTATGAAACTCTTTTCACAACTCATCAGACATTCGCTAAACTTGTAACTCAAATATTCCTTTCCGCAATCCAATTGCAGAAACATAATTTTCTTGTTACAATAATTTCTACTTCATTTTTGAAAACCTTATGAATGAATTCAAAAGATCCAGACTTACGTCTCATCAAGTAAATATCCATATATCCACTTGAGTCATTCTGAAGATAGATAAATCCACTGCCAGCAACAACATTTATTGGACTACACACATCAAAATGTATGATCACCAATAAGTTTGTTGCTCGTTCCTTATGGCCTGTGAACAGTATTTCAGTCACTTCACTTTTCGGAGGAAAGTTGCAAGTGTCAGATGATTCAAAATCAAACGACTTCAAAATCCATCATAATGGAATTTTCCATGCGGGTTTCTCCAATGTGACCAAATGCAGTGCCACATATGTGTGGTATTCTCTTTAGTCTTGTGACATTTAGCGTCAGTGTTATGGATGTATCATATTACCATCAATATTCATAACATACGTTCCATCGCTGTGGAAGCATGGCCCTTATGTTATTCATGATTCCGAACAACAATTGTTCTTTCATGAACAACACTCTTGCAACAAACATTATGCAAATAGGCTAGAGTGTACAAAACTCTAAAATGAATTATGAAAGTAAATACAGAGGTAAAGTATTATTATCAATATTCATAACATACATCTCATTCATAATGAAAGTATGGCCCTTATGTTATTCATAACATCGAACATCAAAAGTTCTCTTATGAACAACCTTCTTGCAAGATACCTTATGCAAAGGGCTAGAGTGTGTAAAACTCTATAATGAATTTTGAAAATTAATACAGACAGAAATACACCGATGGAAGGTATAGTAACATTTACTATATTCCCAGCGCGTATCTAAACCTCACTCCGGCAAGTCCTTTTAGGCCGTAGTAGTTCTTGCATCGAGTTGCAACGGAATGCAATCGAGCGGGTATCTCTGTGATCAACTCACAATACCCAAGAATCAGTGATTAACAGGTTTAATCATATTTCCCAAGAACTATTTCTTTGACCAGCCTTCAACACATCAATAACTTGTATGACATTCATACATGAGCTGGATATTCCAGTCTTCACTCTATTTGCCTTTATACTTCTAACAGTTTAACTTTCAGTATTTCTTCTATCTCAGAAGAAGCATCCAACTTAAGAGTGGCGTTAGCCCCGGATTTCCTAGGCGTGAAAGTCTCACTAACACCCTTCGGACATTTCCTTTAAGTTGTTTGTTTTATTCACCTTCATCATATGACAGGCGTTCTACTGGATCCCTCTGTTATTAGTCAAATGCATAGTAAACACCTTTTACTAACAGTTTGCAAAACAAACCTTGCTTTGGATATCCCATATCTTTTAGCCTTTGTTTGTGTCTGAAAAATGATTTTCAGTTCCATGAATATCACATAGCTATCCCAAACTTTTGAAGTCCGGGTTTCATGGAAGCAAACATATTGCACTTGACCGTAACGGAATTTTAGCTTTTGGATCAAAGGACGAGAGTCTCATTATCCATAGCATTAGCGGGAGAATACTAAAAGCATGCGATAGGACAAAGTCCTTCTCGGCACTCTTGAGGACAATCCTCACATTACGTTTACCAACCGTAAAGATTTAACCAGATATTTAACAGCTAATTCAATTTTAACAGGGAAGGTGGAAATGCGAGCCATTATTCTACAACTATCATGCAAAATTCACTTAGACAAAGTTCATAATTAATTGCACTGAGAATTAAACAAGTTAATTCTATAGTGCGCTCCCACTCAAATCAATATCTCTCATAATTGGTCGTGAGTGATTCAAGACCCATATTACAATTCAACGCCAAGGATGCATCCATCTCAAGTGACGAGAATTGCAACCGGTAGGCCAACTTGCCAATCACATCTCTATGTGACTCTTGTTCATCTTTCGATGCGTGTGTTCTGAGCTCATGACTTTCATGCCTGAACGTCAAGACAACCAAGTGATCTCGCTGCGAGGTCTCAACTCACCCGCCTCACACTTCCCTAATCGTTCGTACCCATGCAACCATGTGATACCCCGAAAAGTTAGGTGCCGTGACGGTGCTACACTTGGGAGAACACTAACTACTTGATATTTTTGTGAGAGATCACCCTAATAAAAAGCGACTACCGCGCAATCAAAAGGGTGCAACATAAGGGATAAACATCTCAGGCAATTCATAATTAGCATGATATGGTATAACCCCTTCTGACGGAGAAGTCAAGTATTCTTCGTCTTCGGCATTCGCGTCGGTGTTCACCTTTGCGAAGATTGCCACCACCTTGTCGATGCACCAGATAATATTGCTATCTCTATAGCTAATAAAATAAGTGCATTACATAAGGTTGACACGCAGGTCATTAAAGTGCAATCATATGGCTCCAGCCATCATGCCGAATCATGACACGCAGGTCATGTTAATCAATTTACATTATATAGTCATCTCATACATAATCAAATTATTATGAACACTGCTATACCACATCATATGCACATGCAAACCATCCTGCAAAACCAAGTTAGACGCCTCTAATCGGTTCATGCAAAAACTTGTTTTACGTGGCTTCTAAGGTTTCGAAACAAACCGAACCTACCTACGTATTATTATCAAGTATGATAATTCAAGTCGCTAGATTAACATCGCGGGGTGTATGAAACACGAGATAATTAAATCTCGAGCCCCATAATAAACTTCGTCATACGCATGACCCCCGTGCAGATCATATCTGCAATGCCCTTTCATCTGCGAATTTCATCTTTCTTTTGACTATGGCGGAACCCAAAGAACTGAAGCACTTCGTTGATCAATCAGGATCGCGGATTGCCAGAACTTTGTGAAATTCCACCATACTGTCTCGAGATTGAGCAAACGCAAATTATAGGGAAGCAACAAGAACATCGGGTAACAGACTTCATCTGTCACCCGCACAAATAATTTTCAGCAATAGAACTCATCTACTACCTAATTATATTGTGCAACACCCATACATCTCATGTATTCTAGATCATAACATGCATCTACTCATAGCCAGGCTCTTGATGCCACTGTTGGGTAACGCAGCAGAAAACAAAAATTTTCCAACCTACGCACCAGCCCAGGACCACTATGGAGACTGCATACAAGGTTTGATCTTTTTCGTTACCGACTCGTAGCGCAGCGGAAGTAGAGTCGATGACGAACGGCGGTGCAGATCCCCGCAGCTAGGATTTACAACCTCCCAACCGCGAGGATGTACTCCCACGTCAGCTCACCGGACGGATCTCCGGGCAGCCCTTCGGGAGGCATCGGGACAGTCCCTCGGATAGTCCCACCGGACGGATCCTCGGACAGCCCTCCGGGAGGCCTCTAGACAGTCCTTCGGATAGTCCCACCGGACGGATCCTCGGACAGCCCTCCGGGAGGCCTCACGGACAGCCCTTCGGGCGGGTCACTCGGACAGCCCTTCGGGAGGACACCCGAAACTTAAACTGTAACTCGGACAGCCCTTCGGGAGGCACTCTCGAACTAAGACCGAAACTACGATCTCTCTACAGAGTTGCACACATACGGTGTCATCTATCCGGCAGGGCTTCGCCGTCCAGAACTAGTTCCCACCGGAACCCAGACAGCCTTTCGGCTCTACGAAACTATTTCGCTGGGAGGGAGAGAGAAGCCAGAAATGTCATGGCATGTGTATGTGAGAGCAAGGATGAAGCATATGGGGCTGCCTCCTCCCCTCTATTTATAGGAAAAACAAGGGGTAGGATGGGCATATCCAAAATGCCATGTCATCCCAAAATATCTTGGGAAGATATTTGTGGAAAGCCAACTTCCAACCATATCCATAAATCTGATTTCACTATTCACGACGACATTTTTCAGCGTCCGGTCGAACTGAAAATATTTATGTGGGCTTAGAACAATTCCAGTACCCACTAAAATAAGTTTCAATGCGATCCGGAACAATTCCGGTTTAGTGATTTTCATCTGCGAAAAGCATCTGAAGCGGTTCCGGCAGCTCCGGAACATTTCCGGTTTTCATCCCGGAAAATTCCAGAAAGTTTCCAGAACGATTCTGGCACCCTCCAAGAATTATCAGGCATGTGCCGAAACCAATCTGACTTTATGGTATCCTCTGAAACAACTTTTCAGTTTTACCGGAACTATTCCGATATCCTCTCCGGAACGTTTCCGTTTCGTCCGAAACTTTTTCGATGATTTTCTCTCAGACTCCCCGTCTAGTATTCAGCAGATAGATGACCCTTAAGCGTGTGACCCTATAGGTTCGGTGAAGCATAGACATGACCCGGAACCCCTTCCGATCAATGATCAACATCGGAGCCGTGGACACCCATATTGACCCCTATACCCACACGAATGAATATTCGAGTGAACCTCCAGTTGCCGTGTGCTATTCCTGTTGCTTCGCGATATGTTACAAATACCCGAGGTGAGACATGTAGGCATCCCCGTGGATCAACAACTTGTCCACTATGCCAGTTACCTCGTTACCGGTATTGTTCTCTTTTCTCGTTCCCGTGTTCCGGCATCCCCGTGATCAAATCACAAAGTGTCTGGCCAGACGATGATGGATACCGTAACACCGAGAGGGCCCAGAGATATCTCTCCATCGTCGGAGGAGCAAATCCCAATCTTGAGCTATCAAGTTACTTGACATACTTTTCCATGAACCCGTAAGCCGCCGTAATAGCCACCCATTTACGGATGACGTTTAACAAACCCCAAAGTTCATGAAGCAAGCATGAAGAAACTCGATACTCTCATGGTCTAAGGAATCATGCAAACATTAACCATCTCTGTGTTATTAACCATTAACTAATGACGAATGTATCTCATAGCATAACATCAATTCGGGTCGATTCAACACAAGTGTTCTACCAACAATTGTGCCCTCAAAATTGCCGGCATAGTCATGCCCATGATCAGGAAAACAGGATCATCATGCAATACTTGAGCCAGTCATAGAGGCTTGACTAGGAATACTTTTTACCGTTTATTATCCCACACGTGCACATGAGTTTCCCTCCAAGCCTCGTTTTATTTGCAGACTCGAGAATCATTGCAGTTATAGCATGGAACATAAACATAATTATGAACAGGGAGATAATCAATAACATGTATTATTGCCTCTAGGGCATATCTCCTACACAACCTAGCCCCCAGCCGCATGGGCCTTGCGTGGGAGGGGCGGCCAGCCCACCAGGGGCTGGTGCGCCCCCTCTCACAGCCCATGGGGTCCTTCGGGGCCCGTGGCCCCTTCCGATGGACCCTCGGAACCTTTCCGGCACCCCCGGTACACTACCGGTGACGCCCGAACCTTTTCCGATGACCAACACGGAACTTCCCATATATCAATCTTTACCTCCGGACCATTCCGGAACTCCTCGTGACGTCCGGGATCTCATCCGTGACTCTGAAAAACCTTCTGTCACCAACATATCCAACTCAACAATATCTAATCGTCACCGAACGTTAAGTGTGCAGACCCTACGGGTTCGAGAACTATGTAGACATGACCGAGAGACCTCTGCGGCCAATAAGTTACATCCTACTTATGCTGCATTATTCGGTGTTAGTTATGCTCAATGCTCGCTTATGTGAATTTTCGTTTCTTGGTTTGGTTGCTTCTCAATCTATTTGCTAGCCTCCATTTGTACTAAGTAGAAATACTACTTGTGCATCCAAAATCCTTAAACCAAGTTTTGCCTAATGAGTCCACCATACCTACCTAGATGCGGTATTTCCATGCCGTTCCAAGCAAATTTGTATGTGCCATCTCTAAATTTTCAAAATAAATTTTCTCTTTTGTGTGCTCGTACCGCTCATGAAACTGTGGGGAGTGTCCAATATTTTTCCATGCTAGATGTGTTATTCTCAAGATGAGTGTGTTTTTTCACTTGTCATTGCACGAGAGCGGAGGTAATAGGGATGCCCATTCCTGAAATGAAAAAGGAAAAAATATTTACTTTATGTTGTCAAATAATAAATTCCTTGGAAAGTGTTGGTATGGAAAGCAACCGTGGATACGGCCTGCCATGGAAAGTGAAAGTTTGGTGGAAAAAGGAATAAACTTTATTTTCTGTTTGGGAACCGCCTATGATATATCTAGCATGGAAAGTATTGTGAGCTACTTTGTCGTTTTCGTTGACAGGAAAGGCATGCCACCCAAAATATTTTCTCTCTCTCAGTTTAAACCTTGAGCTCTAGCACCTCTACAAATCCCTACTTCCCTCTACGAAGGGCCTATCTATTTACTTTATGCAATTTTTATTTTTACTTTGAGTCTCCATCTTCTCTTAAAGCATCAACTAGGGGGCACTATGATCATACTTGAGCATTGGGCATAGCTAATATTTGAGTATGTTTCAGGAATGGATCAATGATTGAGCATGATGGGCTAGGGATAACTTTCTTTAGTGTTGATATTTTAAAAGACATGGTTGCTTGTTGACATGCTTGAGTATTGAAGTCATTATGTAAAAACTAGACTATTGCTTTGAATCATTTACAAGTACAAATGTCCATGCTATACAAAAAAAAGAATATGAGATGAACATGTTAGGCAGCATTCCACATCAAAATTTTTGTTTTTATCATTTACCTACTCAAGGACGAGTAGAAATTAAGCTTGGGGATGCTGATACGTCTCCAACGTATCTATAATTTTTGCTTGTTCCATGCTGTTATATTATCATTCTTGGATGTTTTACAATCATTTTATAACAACTTTATATCAATTTTTGGGACTAACCTATTGACATAGTGCCAAAGTGCCAGTTGCTGTTTTTGCTTGTTTTTTTACTTCGCAGAATATCAGTACCAAACGGAGTCCAATCGCGACAAAAGTTTTGGAGATTTTTTCTGGACCAGAGGGCACCCAGTGGGCCAAAGAAGTGCCAGAGAGGTGGGCCGTGGAGACCACAACCCACCAGGGCGCGCCAGGGGGGGCCCGGCGCGCCCTGATGGGTTGTGCCCTCCTCGAGGCCCCTCTCCACCGCCTCTAATGCCTATAAATTCCCAAATATTTCAAAAACCCTAGGGGAGTCGACGAAACACAATTCCAGCCGCCGCAAGTTCCAGAACCTCGAGATCCAATCTAAACACCATCACGGAGGGGTTCATCTTCTTCATAGGTGCCTCTCCGATGATGGGTGAGTAGTCCACCATAGACCTACGGGTCCGTAGGCAGTAGCTAGATGGCTTCCTCTCTCTCTCTTATGATTCTCAATACAATGGTCTCTTGGAGATCTATTTGCTGTAAACTTTTGCGGTGTGTTTGTTGGGATCCGATGAATTTTGAGTTCATGATCAGTTTCTATCCATGAATATTATTTGAGTCTTCTTTGATCTCTTATATGCATGATTGCTTATAGCATCATATTTCTTCTTCGAATCTTTGGTTTAGTTAGGCCGACTAGATCGATTTTTCTTGCCATGGGAAGAGGTGCTTTGTGATGGGTTCGATCTTGCGGTGTTCTATCCCAGTGACAGAAGGGGCAGCAAGACACGCATGTATCATTGCCATTAAGGATAACAAGATGGGGTCTATTCCTACATGAATAGATCTTGTCTACATCATGTCATCGTTCTTATTGCATTACTCCGTTTTTCCATGAATTTAAAACACTAGATGCATGCTGGATAGTGGTCGATGTGTGGAGTAATAGTGGTAGATGCAGGCAGGAGTCGGTCTACTTATCTTGGACGTGATGCCTATATAATGATCATCGCCTTGGATATCGTCATGACTATTCGATTTTATATTAATTGCCTAACAGTAATTTGTTCACCCACCGTGCGCTATACTCATGAGAGAAGCCACTCGTGAATCCTACGGCCCCCGGGTCTACTTTTCCAACATATTGCTTTCCGATCTATCTTTTTGCATCTTTGTTTTAAGATATACAAAACTAAAAACCCAAAAACATATTGCTGCATATTTTATTTGCCCTTTTTATTTTGTGTTCTTGAGAGATCTATCTCTCCTATCTATCACTACCTAATCTATCTTTTTACCGTAGAGGGATTGACAACCTCTCTTTCGCGTCGGGTTGCAAGTATTTGTTGTTTGTGTGCAGGTGCTGCATATTGGGTGGTGGTGATCCTCCTACTGGTTCGATAACCTTGGTTTCATAACCGAGGGAAATACTTACCGTCGATGTGCTGCATCATCCCTTCCTCTTTGGGGAAATACCGACGCAGTCTCAAGCCATGTCAAAGGAATTTCTGGCGCCGTTGCCGGAGAGGAAGCGGTCTCTTCTACGTGCCTATCATAGGCGCCGAGGGGACTCCATCATCATCTACCAGGTTCCTAATCACAAATCTCATCTCCTTGCAATTACATTATTTGCCATTTGCCTCTCGTTTTCCTCTCCTCCACTTCACCAATTTGCCGTTTTATTCGCCCCCTTTTTCGTTTGTCTTTTTTCTCGCCGGATCTCTTCCTTGCTTGCAATCTTGTTTGCGTAGTCACGATGACTCAAGAAAACACCAAGTTGTGTGATTTTTCCAATACTAATAACAATGATTTTATTAGTACTCCGATTGCTCCTCCCGCCACTAGTGCGGAGTCTTGTGATATTAATGCCGCTTTGTTGAATCTTGTCATGAAAGATCAATTTCCGGTAATCCTAATGAGGATACCGCGTCCCATCTAAACACGTTCGTAGAATTGTGTGATATGCAAAAGAAAAAAGATGTGGACAATGATATTGTGAAGTTGAAATTATTTCCTTTTTCCTTGCGGGATCGTGCAAAAATTTGGTTTTCCTCTTTGCCTCGCAATAGTATCGATTCTTGGAATAAGTGCAAGGATGCTTTTATTACAAAGTATTTTCCGCCCGCGAAAATTATTTCCCTTCGGACACAAATCATGAATTTTAAGCAACTTGAGCATGAACATGTTGCACAATCTTGGGAAAGAATGAAGTTGATGCTAAGAAATTGTCCTACTCATGGTTTAAATCTTTGGATGATCATACAAAAAATTTATGCGGGGTTGAATTTTGTCTCTAGAAATCTTTTAGATTCCGCCGCGGGTGGTACTTTTATGGAGATTACTTTGGGTGAAGCTACTAAATTGCTAGATAATATCATGGCTAATTATTCTCAATAGTATACCGAAAGAGCACCTACTAGTAAGAAAGTTAATTCGGTTGAGGAAATTAGTACTTTGAGTGATAAGGTTGATGCTTTGATTAAATTGGTTGCTAGTAAAAATGCTCCTATTGATCTTAATGATGTGCCTTTGTCTACCTTGATTGAGAAAAATAGTGATTCCGTAGATGTGAACTTTGTCTCGCGAAACAATTTCAATAACAATGCTTGTAGAGGTAATTTTAATCCTAGGCCTTTTCCTGGAAATTCCTCTAATAATTATGGTAATTACTATGGTAATTCTTCTTACAATAATAATAGGAACACCTCTGATCTTGAGAGTAATATTAAAGAATTTATCAATGCACAAAAGGCTTTCAATACTACGATAGAAGAAAAGTTGAATAAGATTGATGATATGTCTAGAAGCATTGATAGAATTTCTCATGATGTTGAAAATCTCAAGTTGAAAGCTTTTGTGCCTAATATTGATGAATCAATTAAGGCTTTATATCTCTCCATGGATGAAAGTAAGAAAAGAACCGCTATGCTTAGAGCTAAGAGAGAAATCTTAGAAAAATCGTTTTCTTGTGCTTGCCTTCATAAAAAAGATGAAGATCTTAAAGTGATTGGTGTTTCTTCTATTGATTCCTTGTTTAGTAATGTTAAAATTGATGATAAAGGAACTGAAGTAGAGTCAACTTTAGCTAGAAGGCGTCCCAATAATTTGGAGGGTGAAAATCTTGATGAAAATTTTGATAAAAGTGGGTTTGAAGAGGTCAAAACTTTAACTAGTGATGTGCCCACTATTTTGGATTGCAAAGACTTTAATTATGATAGTTGCTCTTTGATTTAACGTATTTCTTTGCCGCAATCCATGTTGAATTCACCCCATGCTTATGAGCAAAATAAAGCTTTTATTAAACATATCGTTGATGCATGGTGAAATCTTTTGAAGAAAAGTTAGAGTTGGAGATTTCTATTCCTAGAAAATTACATGATGAGTGGGAACCTACCATTAAGGTCAAGATTAAGAATTATGAGTGCTTTGCTTTATGTGATTTGGGTGCTAGTCTTTCCACGATTCCGAAATCTCTTTGTGATGTGCTTGGTCTCACCAATATGGAAGAATGTTCTCTTAATTTGCACTTGGCGGATTCTACTGTTAAAAAGCCTTTGGGAAGAATTAATGATGTTCTTATTCTTGCAAATAGTAACTATGTGCCCATATATTTTATTGTGCTTGATATTGATTGCAATCCGTCTTGTTCCATTATACTTGGTAGACCGTTTTTACGCACTATAGGTGTCGTGATTTATATGAAAGAAGGCAATATTCGTTTTCAATTTCCCTTGAGAAAGGGTATGGAAGATTTCCCTAGAACAAGAATTAAGCCACCATATGAATCAATCATGAGGGCATCCTATTGATCCAAAACCAAAGATGACAATACTTGAATCTCTGCGTTATGCCTAGCTAGGGGCGTAAAACGATAGCGCTTGTTGGGAGGCAACCCAATGAATAAATTTATTTTTGCTTTTCCCTTTATGTTTTGGAGTGATGACACAATTATGCCTCTGTTATGAGTGTGTTTTTTATGTTTTATTTAGTGTTTGTGCCAAGTAGAGCCTTTAGGATGATTCATAAGATGAGTAGAAGTGATGCTGAATCTGAAACAGAAACTTTGCCTCCAGTGTTTGAATTTTCATTTTTTACTGGAACGTGATATTGAGCTGAAATTTTAATACAGTGTTTCTATACAAATTAATTACGTTTTCCTATTTTTTCAGAATTTTTTAGAGTTACATAAGTATGGTTAGAGTAGAGATTACTACAGACTGTTCTGTTTAAGACAGATTCTGTTTTCGTTGCATTGTGTGATTGTTTTGATGAATCTATGGGTTATATTGAAGGGTATGAGCCATGGTAAAGTTAAAATAAAGTAGGTATAATGCAATAATAAAATATTAATGGGTTTGCAACAGTACCTAAAGTAGTGATTTGCTTTATTATACTAACGGATCTCACGAAGATTTTGTTGAGTTTTGTGTGATTGAAGTTTTCAAGTTTTGGGTGAGATCACGATAGATGAAGGACTAAGGAGTGAAAAGAGCCTAAGTTTGGGGATGCTACCGCACCCCCAAGATATATCCGAAGAGTAACAAGCAACTAAGCTTGGGGATGCCCCCGAGAGGCATCCCCTCTTTCTTCTAACGACCATCGGTATTTTACTTGGAGCTATATTTTTATTCGTCACATATCATGAGTTTTGCTTGGAGCGTCTTGTATATTTTCTTGCTTTGTTTGGTAGTTTTTCACATGTATCCTTGCTGAACACACCTATTTGAGAGAGCCAAAATTATGCTATGACTTGTTAGAATTGCTCTATGCGCTTCACTTAAACTTTTTGAGCTATAGAATTGCTCTAGTGCTTCACTTATATCTTTTTGAGCACGGTGTGCTTGGAAATTTGTGTAGAAATACTCTCATGCTTCACTTAGATTAATTTGAGAGTTAGTAAATTTTGAAGAAATCCTCTCATGCTTCACTTATACCTTTTTGAGAGATGAAATCTTTATGCTCATGTGCTTCACTTAAATTTGTTTGAGCTTGCCAAAAAGCAATGGCTATATATGAAACTAGTCCCAAAGTGATAGATATCCAAGGAGGATATAATAAAAACTTTCATGAAGATCATTGGGAAAATTAAACTTCATTCCTTGTAATAGTTTTGAAACATGTTGATAGTAATATGTGAGTCGTGTTAGTGAGTAATTGTGCTTTAGTAGGAATATTGGTGTTAAGGTTTGTGATTCCCTATGCATGCACGAAAGTCAATAGTTATGCAATGAAGTTACATCGTACTTATGGTGCATTATTCGGTGTTAATTATGCTCAATGCTCGCTTATGTGAATTTTCGTTTCTTAGTTTGGTTGGTTCTCAATCTATTTATTTGCTAGTCTCCATTTGTACTAAGTAGAAATACTACTTGTGCATCCAAAATCCTTAAACCAAGTTTTGCCTTATGAGTCCACCATACCTACCTATATGCGGTATTTCCATGTCGTTCCAAGCAAATTTGTATGTGCCATCTCTAAATTTTCTCTTTTGTGTGCTCGTACCGCTCATGAAACGGTGGGGAGTGTCCAATATTTTTCCATGCTAGATGTGTTATTCTCAAGATGAGTGTTTATCCACTTGTCATTGCACGAGAGTGCGGCGGTAATAGGGATGCCCATTCCCGAAATGAAAAAGAAAAAAATATTTATTTTATGTTGTCAAATAATAAATTCCTTGGAAAGTGTTGGTATCGAAGGCAACCGTGGATACGACCCGCCATGGAAAGTGAAAGTTTGGTGGAAAAAGGAATAAACTTTATTTTCTGTTTGGGAACCGCCTATGATATATCTAGCATGGAAAGTATTGTGAGCTACTTTGTCGTTTTCGTTGACAGGAAAGGCATGCCACCCAAAATATTTTCTATCTCTCAATTTAAACCTTCAACTCTGGCACCTCTACAAATCCATACTTCCCTCTGCGAAGGGCCTATCTATTTACTTTGTGCAATTTTTGTTTTTACTTTGAGTCTCCATCTTCTCTTAAAGCACCAACTAGGGGGCACTATGATCGTACTTGAGCATTGGGCATAGCTAATATTTGAGTGTGTTTCATGAATGGATCCATGATTGAGCATGATGGTCTAGGGATAACTTTCTTTAGTGTTGATATTTTGAAAGACATGGTTGCTTGTTGACATGCTTGAGTATTGAAGTCATTATGTTAAAACTAGACTATTCCTTTGAATCATTTACAAGTCCAAATGTCCATGCTATACAAAAGAAAAGAATATGAGATGAACATGTTAGGCAGCATTCCACATCAAAAATTCTGTTTTTATCATTTACCTACTCGAGGACGAGTAGGAATTAAGCTTGGGAATGTTGATACGTCTCCAACGTATCTATAATTTTTGCTTGTTCCATGCTGTTATATTATCATTCTTGGATGTTTTACAATCATTTTATAACAACTTTATATCATTTTTTGGGACTAACCTATTGACATAGTGCCAAAGTGCCAGTTGTTGTTTTTGCTTGTTTTTTTACTTCACAGAATATTAGTATCAAACGGAGTCCAATCGCGACGAAACTTTTTGGATATTTTTTCTGGATCAGAAGACACCCAGTGGGCCAAAGAAGTGCCAGAGAGGTGGGCTATGGAGACCACAACCCACCAGGGCGCTCCAGGGGGGCCCCGGCGCGCCCTGATGGGTTGTGCCCTCCTCGAGGCCCCTCTCCACCGCTTCTGATGCCTATAAATTCCCAAATATTCCAAAAACCCTAGGGGAGTCGACGAAACACAATTCCAGCCGCCGCAAGTTCTAGAACCTCGAGATCCAATCTAAACACCATCACGGAGGGGTTCATCTTCTTCATAGGTGCCTCTCCGATGATGCGTGAGTAGTCCACCATAGACCTACGGGTCCGTAGGCAGTAGCTAGATGGCTTCCTCTCTCTCTCTTATGATTCTCAATACAATGGTCTCTTGGAGATCTATTTGATGTAAACTTTTGCGGTGTGTTTGTTGGGATCCGATGAATTTTGAGTTCATGATCAGGTTCTATCCATGAATATTATTTGAGTATTCTTTGATCTCTTATATGCATGATTACTTATAGCCTCATATTTCTTCTTCGAATCTTTGGTTTAGTTAGGCCGACTAGATCGATTTTTCTTGCCATGGGAAGAGGTGCTTTGTGATCGGTTCGATATTCTGGTGTTCTTTCCCAGTGACAGAAGGGGCAGCAAGACACGCATGTATCGTTGCCATTAAGGATAACAAGATGGGGTCTATTCCTACATGAATAGGTCTTGTCTACATCATATCATCGTTCTTATTGCATTATTGGGTGGTGGTGATCCTCCTACTGGTTCGATAACCTTGATTTCATAACTGAGGAAAATACTTACGGTCGCTGTGCTGCATCATCCCTTCCTCTTTGGGGAAATACCGACGCAGTCTCAAGCCACGTCAAAGGAATTTCTGGCGCCGTTGCCGGGGAGGAAGCGGTCTCTTCTACGTGCCTATCATAGGCACCGAGGGGACTCCATCATCATCTACCAGGTTCCTAATCACAAATCTCATCTCCTTGCAATTACGTTATTTGCCATTTGCCTCTCGTTTTCCTCTCCCCCACTTCAGCAATTTGTTGTTTTATTCGCCCCTTTTTTCCTTTGCCTTTTTTCTTGCCGGATCTCTTCCTTGCTTGCAATCTTGTTTGCGTAGTCACAATGACTAAAGAAAACACCAAGTTGTGTGATTTTTCCAATACTAATAACAATGATTTTATTAGTACTGCGATTGCTCCTCCCGCCACTAGTGCGGAGTCTTGTGATATTAATGCCGCTTTGTTGAATCTTGTCATGAAAGATCAATTTTCCGGTAATCCTAATGAGGATGCTGCGTCCCATCTAAACATGTTCGTAGAATTGTGTGATATGCAAAATAAAAAAGATGTGGACAATGATACTGTGAAGTTGAAATTATTTCCTTTTTCCTTGCGGGATCGTGCAAAAATTTGGTTTTCCTCTTTGCCCCGCAATAGTATCGATTCTTGGAATAAGTGCAAGGATGCTTTTATTACTAAGTATTTTCCGCCCACGAAAATTATTTCCCTTAGGACACAAATCATGAATGTTAAGCAACTTGAGCATGAACATGTTGCACAATCTTCGGAAAGAATGAAGTTATGCTAAGAAATTGTCCTACTCATGGTTTAAATCTTTGGATGATCATACAAAAAAATTATGCGGGGTTGAATTTTGTCTCTAGAAATCTTTTAGATTCCGCCGCGGGTGGTACTTTTATAGAGATTACTTTGGGTTAAGCTACTAAATTGCTAGATAATATCATGGCTAATTATTTTCAATGGCATACCGAAAGAGCACCTACTAGTAAGAAAGTTAATTCGGTTGAGGAAATTAGTACTTTGAGTGTTAAGGTTGATGCTTTGATGAAATTTGTTTCTAGTAAAAATGCTCCTATTGATCTTAATGATGTTCCTTTGTCTACCTTGATTGAGCAAAATAGTGATTCCGTAGATGTGAACTTTGTCTCGCGAAACAATTTCAATAACAATGGTTATAGAGGTAATTTTAATCCTAGGCCTTTTCCTAGAAATTCCTCTAATAATTATGGTAATTCCTATGGTAATTCTTCTTACAATAATAATAGGAACACCTCTGATCTTGAGAGTAATATTAAAGAATTTATCAATGCGCAAAAGGCTTTCAATACTACGATAGAAGAAAAGTTGAATAAGATTGATGATATGTCTAGAAGCATTGATAGAATTTCTCATGATGTTGAAAATCTCAAGTTGAAAGCTTTTGTGCCTAAGATTGATGAATCAATTAAGGCTTTATATGTCTCCATGGATGAAAGTAAGAAAAGAACAGTTATGCTTAGAGCTAAGAGAGAAATCTTAGAAAAATCGTTTTCTAGTGATTGCCTTCATAAAAAAGATGAAGATCTTAAAGTGATTGGTGTTTCTTCTATTGATTCCTTGTTTAGTAATGTTAAAATTGATGATAAAGGGACTGAAGTAGAGTCAACTTTAGCTAGAAGGCGTCCCAATAATTTGGAGGGTGAAAATCTTGATGAAAATTTTGATAAAAGTGGGTTTGAAGAGGTCAAAACTTTAACTAGTGATGTGCCCACTATTTTGGATTGCAAAGAATTTAATTATGATAGTTGATCTTTGATTGAATGTATTTCTTTGCTGCAATCCATGTTGAATTCACCCCATGCTTATGAGCAAAATAAAGCTTTTACTAAACATATCATTGATGTCATGATGAAATCTTTTGAAGAAAAGTTAGAGTTGGAGATTTCTATTCCTACCATTAAGGTCAAGATTAAGAATTATGAGTGCTTTTATTTATGTGATTTGGGTGCTAGTGTTTCCACGATTCCGAAATCTCTTTGTGATGTGTTTGGTCTCACCAATATTGAAGAATGTTCTCTTAATTTGCACTTGGCAGATTCTACTATTAAAAAGCCTTTGGGAAGAATTAATGATGTTCTTATTCTTGCAAATAGGAACTATGTGCCCATAGATTTTATTGTGCTTGATATTGATTGCAATCCGTCTTGTCCCATTATACTTGGTAGACGGTTTTTACGCACTATAGGTGCCGTGATTGATATGAAAGAAGGCAATATTTGTTTTCAATTTCCCTTGAGAAAGGGTATGGAAGATTTCCCTAGAACAAGAATTAAGCCACCATATGAATCAATCATGAGGGCATCCTATGGATCCAAAACCAAAGATGACAATACTTGAATCTATGCGTTATGCCTAGCTAGGGGCGTAAAATGATAGCGCTTGTTGGGAGGCAACCCAATGAATAAATTTATTTTTGCTTTTCCCTTTCTGTTTTTGAGTGTTGACACAATTATTCCTCTGTTATGATTGTGTTTTTTATGTTTTATTTAGTGTTTGTGCCAAGTAGAGCCTTTAGGATGATTCATAAGATGAGTAGAAGCGATGCTGAATCTGAAACAGAAACTTTGCCTCCAGTGTTTGAATTTTCAGTTTTTTACTGGAACGTGATCTTTGATCAACGAGCTGGTCCTATAGAGGCTTACTAGGGACACGGTGTTGTCTATATACCCACACATGTATTTTAGTTTCCAATCAATTCAATTCCAGCATGGATAATAAACATTTATCATGAACAAGGAAATATGATAATAACTACTTTATTATTGCCTCTAGGGCATATTTCCAACAGTCTCCCACTTGCACTAGAGTCAATAATCTAGTTCACATCACTATGTGATTTACATTGTAATGAATCTAACACCCATACATTTCTGGTGTTTATCATGTTTTGCTCGTGGAAGAGGCTTAGTCAATGGGTATGCGACATTCAGATCCGTGTGCACTTTGCAAATATTTATGTCCTCCTCTTTGATGTAATCGCGAATGGAATTGAAGCGTCGCTTTATGTGTCTGGTCCTCTTGTGAAACCTTGGTTCCTTGGCTAGAGCAATGGCACCAGTGTTGTCATAGAACAGAGTCATTGGGTCCAGTGCACTGGGCACAACTCCAAGATCTGTCATGAACTGCTTCATCCACAAACCTTCCTTTGCCGCCTCCGAGGCAGCTATGTACTCCGCTTCGCATGTAGAATCAGCTACCACGCTTTGCTTGGAACTGCACCAGCTTACCACTCCTCCATTGAGAATAAATATGTATCCGGTTTGAGACTTAGAGTCATCCGGATCAGTGTCAAAGCTTGCATCGACGTAACCCTTTACGATGAGCTCTTGATCACCTCCATAAACGAGAAACATTTCCTTAGTCCTTTTCAGGTACTTAAGGATATTCTTGACCGCCATCCAGTGTTCCACTCCTGGATCACTTTGAAACCTTCCGGCCATACTTATGGCAAGGCTAACATCTGGTCTTGTGCACAGCATTGCATACATGATAGAGCCTATGGCAGAAGCATAGGGGATGACACTCATCTTTTCTCTATCCTCTGCAGTTACTGGGCATTGAGTCTTATTACTCAACTTTACAGCTTGTAACACAGGCAAGAACCCCTTCTTGGACTGATCCATTTTGAACTTCTTCAAAACTTTATCAAGGTATGTGCTCTGTGAAAGTCCTATTAAGTGTCTTGATCTATCTCTATAGAAAGTCCTATTAAGTGTCTTGATCTATCTCTATAGATCTTGATGCCTAATATAAAAGCAGCTTCTCCTAGGTCCTTCATTGAAAAACTCTTATTCAAATATTCCTTCACGCTTTCCAAAAATTCTACATTGTTTCCAATCAGCAATATGTCATCCACATATAATATTAGAAACGCTATAGAGCTCCCACTCACTTTCTTGTAAATACAAGCTTCTCCGTAAACTTGTATAAACACAAACGCTTTGATCACCTCATCAAAGCAAAGATTCCAACTCCGAGATGCTTGCACTAGCCCATAAATGGATCGCTGGAGCTTGCAAACTTTGTCAGCATTTTCTGGATCGACAAAACCTTCTGGTTGCATCATATACAACTCTTCCTTAAGCAAACCATTAAGGAACGTTGTTTTGACATCCATCTGCCAAATTTCATAATCGAAAAATGCAGCTATTGCTAACATGATCCTGACGGACTTAAGCATCGCTACGGGTGAGAAAGTCTCATCGTAGTCAACTCCTTAAACTTGTGAAAAACCATTTGCCACAAGTCGAGCTTTATAGACGGTGACATTACCGTCCGCATCCGTTTTCTTCTTAAAGATCCATTTATTCTCAATGGCCTTTCGCCCTTCAGGTAATACTTCCAAAGTCCATACTTTGTTTTCATACATGGATCCTATCTCGGATTGCATGGCCTCTAACCATTTGTTGGAATCCGGGCCGACCATCGCTTCTCCATAACTCGTAGGTTCATCGTTGTCCAACAACATGACCTCTAAGACAGGGTTACCATACCATTCAGGAGCAGTACGTGTCCTTGTCGACCTATGAGGTTCGATAGTAACTTGATCCGAAGCTTCATGATCACTATCATTAGCTTCCTCTTCAACTGATGTAGGCTCCACAGAAACATCTTTCTGCGCTGCGCTACTCTCTGGTTGAAGTGAAGGTTCAACAACCTCATCAAGTTCTATCTTCCTCCCACTCAATTCTTTCGAGAGAAACTCTTTCTTGAGAAATGATCCATTCTTAGCGACAAACACTTTGCCTTCGGATCTGAGATAGAAGGTGTACCCAACCGTCTCTTTCGGGTATCCTGTGAAGACGCATTTGTCCGCTTTGGGTTCGAGCTTTTCTGGCTGAAGCCTTTTGACATAAGCATCGCAACTCCAAACTTTAAGAAACGACAACTTTGGTTTCTTGCCAAACCACAGTTCATACGGCGTCGTCTCAACGGACTTAGATGGTGCCCTATTTAAAGTGAATGCAGTTGTCTCTAATGCATAACCCCAAAACTATATATAGTGGCAAATCGGCAAGAGACATCATAGAACGCACCATATCCAATAACGTTCGATTGCGATGTTCGGGCAAACCATTACGCTGTGGTGTTCCAGGTGGCGTCAACTGTGAAACAATTCCACATTGTCTTAAGTGATTACCAAACTCATAACTCAGATATTCTCCTCCTCGATCAGATCGTAGGAATTTAATCTTCTTGTTACGATGATTCTCAACTTCACTCTGAAATTGCTCGAACTTTTCGAACGTTTCAGACTTGTGTTTCATCAAGTAAATATACCCATATCTACTTAAGTCATCGGTGAAGGTGAGAAAATAACGATATCCACCACGCGCCTCAATGCTCATCGGACCGCACACATCGGTATGTATGATTTCCAACAAGTCACTTGCCCATTCCATTGTTCCAGAGAACGGGGTCTTAGTCATCTTGCCCATGAGGCATGGTTCACATGTGTCAAGTGATTCAAAATCAAGTGACTCCAAAAGTCCATCAGCATGGAGTTTCTTCATGCGTTTTACACCAATATGACCTAAGCGGCGGTGCCACAAGAAAGTGGTACTATCATTATCAACTCAACATCTTTTGGCATCCATGTTATGAATATGTATATCATCACTATCGAGATTCAATAAGAATAAACCCCTCACATTGGGTGCATGACCATAAAAGATATTACTCATATAAATAGAACAATCATTATTCTCTGATTTAAATGAGTAACCGTCTCGCAATAAACAAGATCCAGATTTAATATTCATGCTTAACGCAGGCACTAAATAACAATTATTCAGGTTCATCACTAATCCCGATGGTAGTCGAAGAGCGAGTGTGCCGATGGCGATCACATCAACCTTGGAACCATTTCCCACGCAAATTGTCATTTCGTCCTTTGCCAGCCTCCGTCTATTCCGCAGTTCCTGTTTTGAGTTGCAAATGTAAGCAACCGAACCAGTATCAAATACCCAGGCACTACAACGAGAGTTGGTAAGGTACACATCAATAACATGTATATCATATATACCTTGTTTGGTGTTGGCCGCCTTCTTGTCGGCCAGATACTTGGGGCAATTCCGCTTCCAGTGGCCAGTACCCTTGCAATGAAAGCACTTAGTTTCTGGCTTGGGTCCAGCCTTGGGTTTCTTCACGGGAGGGGCAACTGTTTTGGCACTCTTCTTGGAGTTACCCTTCTTGCCCTTGCCATTCTTCTTGAAACTAGTGGTTTTATTGACCATCAACACTTGATGCTCCTTCTGGATTTCTGACTCAGCGACTTTAAGCATTGCAAACAGCTCGGCGACTGACTTGTTCATCCCTTGCATGTTATAGTTCAACACAAAGCTTTTGTAGCTAGGTGGCAGTGATTAAAGAACTTTGTTAGTGATCGCCTCTGGTGGGAGAGTAATTCCCAACTCAGCCAGACGGTTGGAACACCCAGACATTCTGAGTATGTGTTCACTGACAGACCCGTTCTCCTCCATCTTGCAAGCATAGAACTTATCGGAGGTCTCATACCTCTCGATCCGGGCATTTTTCTCAAAAATAAACTTCAACCCCTAGAACATCTCATATGCTCCATGATGTTCAAAACGTCTTTGAAGTCCCGGTTCTAAGCCATACAACATTGCACACTGAACTATTGAGTAGTCATCAGAACGTGCCTGCCAGGCGTTCGCAACATCTGCAGACGATACTGGAGCGGGTGGCGCACCAAGCGGTGCATCAAGGACATAAGCCATTTGGGAAGCCGTGAGGATAATCCTCAGATTACGGGCCCAGTCTACAAAGTTACGTCCATCATCTTTCAGCTTGGCTTTCTCTAGGAACGCATTGAAATTCAGGGGAGCTACTGTGCGAGCCATTGATCTACAACATAAATTTTGCAAAGATTACTTAGACTAAGGTTCAAGATAATGAGTTTAGTTAATCATATGACTTAGAAACTCCCACTCAAATTGACATCCCTCCGGTCATCCGAGTGCTGCATGATCCAAATTCACCAACCCAAGTCCGATCATCACGTGAGATGAGGTGGTTTCAATGGTGAACATCTCCATGTTGATCATATCTACTATATGACTCATGTTCGACCTTTCGGTCTCTTGTGTTCCGAGGCTATGTCTGTACATGCTAGGCTCGTCAAGTTTAACCTGAGTGTTCCGCATGTGCAACACTGGCTTGCACCCGTTGTATGTGAACATAGAGTCTATCACACCCGATCATCACGTGGTGTCTCGAAACGACGAACTTTCGCAACGGTGCACACTCGGGGAGAACACAAATTTTATCTTGAAATTTTAGTGAGGGATCACCTTATAATGCTATCGTTGTCCTAAGCAAAATAAGATGCATAAAAGGATTAACATCACATGCAAATCATAAGTGACATGATATGGCAATGAACTTGTGCTTTTGATCTCCATTTCCAAAGCACCGACATGATCACCATCGTCACCGGCATGACACCATGATCTCCATCATCTTGATCTCCATCAACGTGTCGCCATGAGGTTGTCGCGCCAACTATTGCTTCTACAACTATTGCTAACTCATAGCGATAAAGTAAAGAAAATGACACAAATTAATTAAAGACAACCCTATGGCTCCTGCCGGTTGCCGTACTCATCGACATGCAAGTCGATATAAACTATTACAAAACATGATCATCTCATACATCACATATATCACATCATGTTTCTGGCCATATCATATCACAACATACCCTGCAAAAACAAGTTAGACGTCCTCTAATTTGTTGTTGCATGTTTTACGTGGCTGTTATGGGTATCTACCAAGAACGATTCTTACATACGCAAAACCACAACGGTGATATACAAGTTGCTATTTCACCTTCTACAAGGACCGCCTTTGTCAAATCCGATTCAACTAAGGTGGGAGAGACAGACACCCGCCATCCATCTTATGCAACAAAGTTACATGTCAGTCGATGGAGCCGGTCTCTCGTACGTGGACGAGTAAGGTTGGTCCGAGCCGCTTCATCCCACAATACCGCTGAATCAAGAAAAAACTGAGGGAAGCAATTTGAATATCAACGCCCACAAACTCCTTTGTGTTCTACTCGTGATGTCATCTACGCATAGACCTAGCTCATGATGCCACTGTTGGGGAACGTTGCATGGGAAACAAAAATTTTCCTACGCTTCACCAAAATCAATCTAGGAGATGAGCATCTACGAGAGGAGAGATCGGATCCACATACACTTGTAGATCACTAAGCGGGAAGCGTTAAGAAACGCGGTTGATGTAATCGAACGTCTTCGCGATCCAACTCGCAAGCCGGCCCGCGATCCAATCATGATCTAGCGCTGAACGGACGGCACCTCCGCCTTCAGCACACGTACAGCTCGATGACGATCTCCACCTCCTTGATCCAGCAAGCGAGGGCAGAGAGGTAGATGAGTTCTCCGGCAGCACAACGGCGTGGTGGCGGTGGTGGTGAACTGATCCGGCAGGGCTTCGCTGAGCTCTACCGAACAAATCTAGAGGAGAAGGCTATCTAGAGGGAGAGAGGGCAGCACGTGGCTTTTCAGGTGCGGCTGCCCTCTCAAACCTCCATTATATATAGGGGGAAGAGAGGAGGGGGGCCGGCGCCCTAGGGTTCCCACCCCTAGGGGTGGCGGCCTAGATGGGGCCGGCGGCCAAGGGGGTGCCTTGGCCCCCAAGGTAAGTGGTGCGGCCCCCCTTGGCGGCCAACCCTAGCCCCCAGCCGCATGGGCCTTGGGTGGGAGGGGCGGCCAGCCCACCAGGGGCTGGTGCGCCCCCTCTCACAGCCCATGGGGTCCTCCGGGGCCCGTGGCCCCTTCCGGTGGACCCCCGGAACCCTTCCGGCACCCCTAGTACACTACCGGTGACGCCCGAACCTTTTCCGGTGACCAACACGGAACTTGCCATATATCAATCTTTACCTCCGGACCATTCCGGAACTCCTCGTGACATTCAGGATCTCATCCGGGACTCCGAACAACCTTCGGTCACCAACATATCCAACTCAACAATACCTAATCGTCACCGAACGTTAAGTGTGCAGACCCTGTGGGTTCGAGAACTATGTAGACATGACCGAGACACATCTACGGTCAATAAGCAATAGCGGGACCTGGATGCCCATATTGGTTCCCACATATTCTACGAAGATCTTTGTCAGTTGAACCTCTATAGTCAAGGATTCAGTTAATCTCATACCCCGTTCCCTTTGTTCATCGGTATGTTACTTGCCCGAGATTCGATCGTCGGTATCTCCATACCTAGTTCAATCTCGTTACCGGGAAGTCTCTCTACTCGTTTCGTAATACAAGATCCTGTGGCTAACTCTTTAGTCACTTTGCTTGCAAGCTCATTGTGATGTTGTATTACCGAGTGGGCCCTGAGATACCTCTCCGTCACACGGAGTAACAAATCCCAGTCTTGATCCATGCCAACTCAACAGATACCCTCGGAGATACCTGTAGAGTACCTTTATAGTCACCCAGTTATGTTGTGACGTTTGATACACACAAGGTACTCCTCCGGTGTCAGTGAGTTGCATGATCTCATGGTCATAGGAACAGATACTTGACATGCAGAAAACAATAGCAATAAACTGACACGATCATATGCTACGTTCATAGTTTGGGTCTTGTCCATCACATGATTCTCCCAATGATGTGATCCCGTTATCAAATGACAACTCATGTTTATGGCCAGGAAACCTTGACCATCTTTGATCAACGAGCTAGTCCTATAGAGGCTTACTAGGGACACGGTGTTGTCTATATACCCACACATGTATTTGAGTTTCGAATCAATACAATTCTAGCATGGATAATAACCATTTATCATGAACAAGGAAATATGATAATAACTACTTTATTATTGCCTCTAGGGCATATTTTCAACATGTTCATGGATGCCTACAGCTATGGAAATGACATATTTTGTTTAACATAGATAGTTTAGTAGTAGACCATAGGTAAAAATACATATGCATTTTGGAGCTCCGGGCATATCTAAGAAGCATGAACACTGTTGTTGACTGTAAATCAAAAATCATATAAAACAATTCTCAAGTACCGAAGGAAGTTAGTAGTGTGGCTTAGCTTTATCAATAATTGATCTTCTAAGTACCTGCACCGCAAGTATGAATTTACTGATTATTTATTGAGAGAACCATGCACTAGTATAACACTTTGCGAAACAAAGTGTGAACCAAACTTGATGGCTGCACATTAGTACTCAACTACATACTCGACAAATAACACTTGCGAATTTGTAGCATGCAGTACCGTGGTTTGCTATGAAGAAAGCGTGCATTACCTTATGAAGTAATATCAAAATGACAGTTAACTTTGAACAAGGAAGGACAGCTAACCTAATGTTTTCCAGCTCTCACAAATTTTTTATGATTAGCACTGGACGAAAACAAAAAAGATATCACCAAGAGGGAAATTCAGAGTTTGACCATCTCTCTAGACTCTAGGAAGGGTATCCTTGTTTTGCAAGGCCATTCGGTACTCGTACATAAGCTAGCAGTGCCAACAAACTAACAAGGTAAGTAAACCTACCCACACAAGACAAGCCAGGTTTGACCTACATGCTAATTAAGGTGGAATAGTTTCAGTCTCTGGTCGAACGATCATGAATTTATTTGTTACTCCCTCCGTTCCTAAATATAAGTCTTTCTAGAGATTTCACTATAGACTACATACGGATGTATATAGACATACTTTAAAGTGTAGATTCACTCATTTTGCTACGTATGTAGTTCATAGTGAAATGTCTAAAAAGACTTATATTTAAGAACAAAGGGAGTAGTACATAGAAGCTATTTTTCCTGAAATATCTACACGTTATCATATTTGAGTTAATTTTTCAAAGAATAATGGGAGTACTCACTTTTGCAATGAAAAGGACTCTAGGTAGTACTTAGCCACTATCGTATTTCTTCAGGAATACCTTCGCTTCCATTGTCAACCCGAGTGGAAAGGCATAAGATGATTGATAACTCAGAATTTTCTGTCAAAGTTAAACAATGAAAAAAATTAGATCAGGGACAGTGAACTGTTCCAAAATAATCACTGGGCACATTGCAAACTAAGCCTGAATGCTAACCAGCATGTGTGTCTTCTGTGAATATGAAACCAGCCGATACTCTTCATCAATCAAAAAGGAAATCAAAAATAAGTCATGTGATGCTAGGATCTACCTTGAAATGAAGTACTCCATCCGTCCCAAAATAAGTGTCTCCACTTTGTACTAAAGTTGAGACACTTATTTTGGGACAGAGGGAGTACTATGACATTCTTATTTTCTGGCTCCTATGCTTGTTTGGTTCCTGTGTAGATGCACTATATAAATTATTTGTATAACTAATAGTAAATGACTTTTATAAAGCGAGGGAATGCTGATACGAATAGGAATACTAATTTGTCAATATAATCTATGTTTATCAACAGTCTTGTCAACCTTATTGCATAGGACAAACTCTCATTAAATGCCTGGTTGGTAGATGATTCCAACACTAAAACAAACTGAAGGAGGGTTTTCTTCACTCTTCGGTGTATACCTGAAAATGTAAGACAGTATAGCACATTGCATAAGTTTGAAGGAAGGAAATAAAACATGATCAGAATTCAAAAGCTGCACCATAACAGAGACTATCATTGGTTGATCATACAGAGGTGGCGCACATGACAGACCCAGGTGGGCCCTATGTATGTGAAACTCAAGCGGGGGAATAAAAGAACATGCATGCCAGGGATATCAGATGAGGGTTTCACTGATCTGGAGAAGGATTTGTGACCTTTGTTCTTATTTAAAACTTGCATCTCTTGCATTCTCCATACAAATACTTTCCTGAAACCCAGCTAGAACTGAATGAATTAACTATGGGCAGAGGAAGGAGGAAGGACCTCCGTGGTACTGCTGTTGGTACTTGCTATCTCCCCAACTTAAACTGTTGTGGCTGCCTCATGCCTCATGTCGAGCCTAATACGATTCTCCATATGTAAATCAAAATTTATAAATGGATACAAAATCCAGTCTGTAAAAAATATGCAGATATGAGCATATCACTGCTTGATACTGTATAATCACAAAATGATGGCTATGAAGCGGTGGAGTAGCTGATGATGTCAAAACTCAGTCAGTGTCTAATAGCCAAGACTAATATGTATTTCCCTCTGTATTGACAATTGCTTTGTTTGACGATTCATTTAATAGCATTGGTTAATAAGGAAAAAAAAGGTAGCAGATATGTTGTGCATGGAAATGACGCGTTGTTGATATAATTAAAACTTTGGTTTGATGAGGTGAAAGGCCAGCCGAGATTCATCCTGCTGGTTGGGGATTTTGACGAAAAGCAGAGTAGCCCTGGCAATGTGGCCAAAGAGTAGTACTTAGATGCTGCAGCATGAATTGAAATTGAACTTATTTTTTATTTGGTCATCTATCTATCTATCTATCTATCTATCAGGCAAGTGTTGTCATGCAATCTGTAGTCTTATGTGCTGAAAACTTTGGAAAGGGCAATGTGGCCTATCCGTGTCTCTGTGCATCAGTTGATGTAATCAATGAAGAATTAGCAAACATGCATCATGCATCGATCTGGTAATTAGCAATAGAAACCTCGCGGGAGAAGGTCTGGTCATTGGCATCGATCTTGAGTGCACTGACTTCTGCAGATGAAGAGAAAATAAGGTACCTCATGGGAAAGGATTCGTGGGCAGCAGATGGCGTCGGCAGCGGCAGCGGAACGCACACATTCGGGGGCAGCAGATAGCGTCGGCATCGGGGGCAGCAGCCAGAAACAACGTGCCTCAACGCGCAGAATCAGGAGCTGGTAGTTGGTGTCAGTGTCGGCGTAGAATCGGCGGCGGCGCTCCCAACAACCTCACGCCGTGATGTGGAGGGGCACACGGCGGCGTCGTGCGGCCTCGACTGAGCGGAAATCAACGGGCGCCGAATACTCCGGCTTGGTGGTGGATCTGAAGGTAGAGAGGGCTCCGGCGGTGCCGCCGTGTATGCTCCTTGCCACGATCTTGGCTGCTGGCCGGCGGGGCTGGGTGCAGGGGCCGGCGGGGATGAGTAGGCGGCGGGGCTGTCTGGCGGCGTGGCTGGGCGGCGGCGGGGCTGGGCGGCGCAGGGGCCGGCGGGGAGGCTGGGCGGCGGGTGCAGGGGAGGGATGGCGAGTGCGTGAAGGAGAGGCGGAGCGGTTGGCAGGGCGAAGACGTGCGCGATGATCCGGTGCGGTGGGTCAGTGTTTCGTTAACGAAGACAATTTGGTTAACAACGTATTTATATCCTTGATGATGTGATTAAACGATCAAGATTTTAAGTTGGATCTGGCTTCTCGTCATTTTATAGTGATAGTAGATAGGGAATGGAACTTTTAGTTCCTGGTGTATCTACACCCTATATGGAAAAAAAATAGCAATTCAACAAAAAGTCAAAAAATTCTGAAAATATTTTTGAAATAAACTTGACCTTCCATGGTACTTGCTAGAAAAATTCCATAAAAATAAAATTATACTTTGTCTCCTTTTCAAAAAAGACAAATTTTCGGTCAAAATAGCATGAATAGTGACCTATAATAGCAAATAAATTTTGTCTTTTTTGCCCAGAAGTCAATGTTGGTTTTTTTGTCATGAAAATTTATATACTAGTGCAAAATAAAGTCAAGTTTAATCTAAAAATATTTCTGAACTATTTTAACTTTTTATTTAATTATTAAAAAAAAATCCCCATACAGGGTGCATATATAACCAGGAACCAAAGTGTATTTCCCTAGTAGATAGTAGATGATGCCACCACCACATCAATCTGGCCGCTTTCTGCTTTGTACTTGTGGATGATGCCACCACCACCACATCAATCTGGCCGCTTTCTGCTTTGTACTTGTAGATGATGCCACAAGCCCAGGCATACGCATGGATAACGGGACAAACAAAAAACAAACGACGTGCCCGGCACACATTTTTCGATAAGGGGCTGAAGGAATCGAAACAACGACGACACGGGATGCAGCCAGCGACGTAAGTCAAGCCTCGCACTAATAAATAATCAGGTATACTTCCTGGTTGCAGGGGTTTGAGGAAAATCCTATCGAAAGGTTCTAGACTTAGATGCAGGGGCGGAGACAAGGCGGGCGAGCAGGGGCTAGAGGAAAATCCTATCGGCCGCATTTTGAGGCAGATTGTCGACCGATCGCACACCCCAGTCTAAAGAATGAGCCGGCCCATCTGAGCCCGCGAGCAGCACCGATTTTATAAACCTTCTAGAACAAAACAGAAAACAATTTGTGACCCAATTATAATTTTTTTTCTGGTTTTCCATATTTGTTTTCGTTTTCTCATTTATATGTCTCTTTTCTGTTTTTTGTTTTTTTTTCTCTTGTTGTTTTGTTTTTCTTTTTTCAAGTTGAACATTATTTTAACATTTTCCGAAAAATTCAACCTTTTTTTAAGATTTTCTAAAATGTTCCTATTTTTAAAAATTTGTTCACAAATTGAAAAAAAAATCCAAGTTTAAAAATGTACAGGAATTTTCAAAAAATGTGCCTGTTTTAAATTTTGATCAAAACTTCAAAAAATGTTAGCAATTCCAAAAAATAATCCTCTTTTAAAATTTATTCATGAATTGCAAAATGTTCAATGTTCAAAAAAATTCCAGGAATTTCAAAAACAAGATCACAGTTTCAAAATTTTGTCATAAATTCAAGAGATGTTCGTGTCTCATAAAATGTTCAGGTAGTTCAGAAAATGTTCACAGTTTTAAATATTTGTTCGAAATTTCATGAAATATTCCATTTTGAATTTTTGTATTCACCAATTGAAAAAATGTTCGGTTTCAAATTTTTGTTCGTAATATCATGAAATATTCCATTTTCAAATATTTGTTCACAAGTTCAGAAAATGTTCACAGTTTCAAATTTGTTCCGAATTTCATAATTTGTTCACAAATTCAAAAAATGGTTCACCTTTTTCAGTAACAAATCTTCTTTTTGCAATATTTTTTGTTCACGTATTCAAAAAATGTTCCTATCTCCGAAAAGTTGTTCAGAAATTTAAAAATTGTTCGCACTTTTTCAGAATAGACACTTCTATAAAAACGTTCACTACAATGATTATTTCGGGTTCGCTACAATATTCCTATTCGCTATAGTAGTTCAGTCCGATTTAGTTTTTAATGTTATGCGCTGCTTTTGTAAGAACAGTACTAGTGCACTGGACTGGTTATGTGCGCGCGATCCTGAACAGTTGGTCCACTGTTCGAATCCCAAAATCACGCTGCTTTTGTTTTTTGTCATCTTTTTCGTCCCGCGGTACTGTTTGACGGGCCGGCCCAGTCGGCCTCCCTCCTGTGCGTGCGGCCACCAATTTGACGCAAAGAGCGTCAAATAGGGGCTCCTGGAAATATATCCATGCCAATCCCTCGCCCCCCTCAACCGTTTTAAACAGCCTGTGTACAAATGGCCGTCGATAATTGCATCATTAGCCCGTGTACAAATTATTACGTTGAATGTAGAAGACCAAAGCCCCATAGCCCATACACATGTTGGCGTACGTAGTGTGGCTGCCTATTATTTTGCCTCTGAAGAAATCTGGACGACGTGATACACATGTTGGCGTTGACGGTGCGTATTCTGTTGGACTAATTAGGGCTTTTGCCGTTGTCTCGTGCCATCCGCCGCCGTGCGTGCACTGTTAGATGAGCAGGAGGATCAGCTAATCCACTGTTGCGTACGACTAGACAAGCAGGTGAGCCAGATCATCAGAATACAAGCAAGACCCCGTTAGCCAAGTGACCATGATTGGAAATATTGGCAGCTATTAATAATTTTATTAATCTTTTCCATGAATTATGATCTTGGTCCGATTAATTAGCACGGCATATAATATAGAGCTTTTGATACTTTGTGCATTTTTGGATCAACGACATGACTTATTTGACATGTCTAATATATATGCACTTTGCTTTATTTATAGGAACATGTTTAATCGCTATGGAGCAGGGTGGCGGTCTCAGTGCCTCTACCCTTGGTATCTTGCGTCCTGCATTATTTGGTGATAATACATTCCGCTTAGGAGCTATCGTTGCACGCCGCCTGCATGGTAACCGGACCAGGGGAAAGATCCACGGTGGTATTTATGCCACTCGTTTAGCAAAACACTTTGAAAACAATATACGCCTCGTTCTGTATCATCAGTCCATGTTAGAGCACCAATGTATTGATGAACATGCGCCTCTGCACCACATTCGTTATAACATATTATATAGGGAGAAGACGCGTGATATTATTCTGTTGCGTGCACCTTCTTTGTTTAACTATTATGTCAGGAACGGATATGTCGTCATGCCATCAGATATAATTGCTTACCGGAACGAGTTGGCTGAGGCGAACGCTGCAGCTCAGGCTTGGGACGCTCAAGTATCTCAGCCCAACTATTTTCCTCGTGGACCAGATGGCTAATACGGATGGTGATCAGTAAGCTAGGTAAAAAAACCTAAGCCCAATAATTATTTTTAGTCAATCGACTGACCACAAACACAATCCAGTCAGTATATGTCTAGGAACGCTTCTTAATGCATGCGGGACATCAAGTCCATTGCATGATGCGTGTGTTGGCGCCGCCTCTCGCAGCGCCGCTCTTCTTTTTCCTCAGGGCTGCGGCGCACAACTCTTTCTTCTCTCAATCTCTATCATTTCCCTTACTCTCTCTCTCTCTCTCTCTCTCTCTCTCTCTCTCTCTCTCTCTCTCTCTCTCTCTCTCTCTCTCTCTCTCTCTCTCTCTCTCTCTCTCTCTCTCTCTCTCTCTCTCTCTAATGGGTTCTCTCAAGAACACACAGGAGAAACTGAAACATACACATACAGGGGCAGAGGCAGGATGAAATATGTGAGGAGGCAAAGATGTATCTGATTTTTTTTTCAGAGACATGCATACGAACTAATGGCAAGATAATTGAAAAGACCAACCACACAAGCATACGTATAGGGTGTTATATCGTGTAAGAAGCAACGTCAAATATTTCCTTATAATATAATGTCATCACTCATCACACAAATAATTATGAAAAGTTCATAGCCAAAGTAAAAGTAAACTGACCACTTAAGGCACAATAACTTGAGAAATATCATATTTCGTTCTTTTTTGCCGATATGCCACTGATTTCTGGCCTCCAAGTTGCATGAAAAAGAAACATGTTTAAATACAAAGTGAATGTAAACATTGATATATATTTAAAAAACTTGAGCACACTACCTCCTTCCTTTTCATCTCAAGTCGATTTTTCGCATGGAAGGGTTTAACTATAACCTCATTAAGAATATTATCTATCATTTCATTTTCTGCAAATCAAATACCGCTTACTCTTACAAATCCACCTGGGTTTAACCTTGAAGGGACAATGTTGATAAGCCCCCCATGTCATGTAATTTCTACTAGTCTCCTCATGTTGATTGAGATTACAATATGTAAGTCTCTTCCTTTTTAGATGGATCCCGAGTAAGCTTGTTCAGATCGATTATTTCAGGCATAGTACTAGTCCTGGACTTTGCAAAAAACATTTATCCATTCGCTTTTCTGTCATTGTCAAATAGTTGAATATTCAAATAGTTGAATATTATCTAACACATTGTTTTCTACAAACGAATCCAAATACATGAAGGTGAAATATGAATAGGTTTTGTTATACTCCGACAAGTTCAAATTTATTCATACAAAGTTATTTGGTGTAACTAGATTCCGTCAATCTAATTACCAGTTTGTACAATGTAATTTATACGCCTGGATAATTGATACGATTCCCTAACCTGTTAACATTGAAATCAGAATAGAATAACAATCTGGGAATTACAAGGGAAAAAACAAGATAACTGAACCTAGGTCTTACATATATTTTGAGGTAAATACATCACTGGTGCTTGAACTTGTTACGAATGTATAATTTGGTGCCTGGACTTGTAAAATACATTGAACTGGTTTCATAACTTGACATGGACGTGCATATACGATACAAATAATCTTGTTTTTATACGTCCATGATGCTGACGAGGCACGCCAGGATGTAAGGGACTAGGCCTGTGGACTGGTTTTTTGCGGGAAACCCCCTAGAATAAAAAAAATCTTACAGAAAGACCCTCAAAGAGAAAATGATAAATTAAAAAAGATTAATCTATCAATAATTAAAACTGGCCCGGGGTTCGAACCACACGCGCAGGTGTGCGTGGCTAGCTAGTCGACCCGTTCAAATTTAGTGTCAAGAAAGGATTCATATACTTCATAAAAAAAAATTCCAGCAATATAGTGCCAATGATTTGAACCTGCAACCAGGGGCTATATAGCGGCCGCACATACCACTCCAACCGACGACATCGAATGATAAAATGATAAATTTATAGGTTTATAACATAGCGAGCCCGTGTGGCTAAAACGGACCACATCGTGGCTCAGTTTTCAATGTGTTTGTTCTTTTTCATTTCATTTTTTAAAAAATATGTAAACTATCATCGCGTTACAAACAATATACATATATTTAAAACAAATTACGTTAAAAATTTCATATAATTTCATAAAATACCTATGCAAGAATTGAACGGAAATACAAATAATAAAATTATGAATTAAGAATATATTTTATATTTTGAAAAAATATTCACATTTTATTAAAATATTATAGTAATTTTAGAAACGTTCGTATATTTAAATAAATTCTCATATAAAATTTTAAAATTGCTACGTTTGTAATAAACTATTTATGTAGCATATCAATGTGTTCATGCTTTTACAAAAATTTGTGTTGCTTTAAAAAGTTTATATAGTTTGTGTGTTTTCTACGAAAATACATACAAGCCTAGTGCGCTATTAGACTGTGGATCCTCACATGAATAGTACTTGAATGATATAAACATTTAATTATTCATAAATATTTTCAATTTTATGAATATGTTTTAAAATAACACGTGAATTGTTTTTAAAATGACATGAAGATTTTTTGCATTCTTTTGAAATTATTTTTGTTATACAGTCATAAAGAGTACTTGTACTATCGATACATGCATTGGCTGGAGTGGCATCCGTGCCTGGTCTACAAGTTTTGGTCCGATGTTTGGGTCACAGCCCTGGTGTTGTTTTTGCTGGATTATTAAATTCTCTTTATTTATTTTGCTCGGTCAAATGTTTATAAATGTTATGAATCATTAAATATCAGCAAATGTGAAGTTGTTGAGTGGCTACCCGCATGCACTTGACTGGTACGTCGCTGGATCGATCCAGGACACCGGTTTTAGTTTTTATCTTATAGTTATACTCCTAGTTTTTTTAATAATTTGTCAGTTTCTCCCCATAGGCCTTACTGTCAGAAAATAATTTCAGGGGTTTTTCCGCAAAAACAAGAGCACACACCCTTGTCACTGACAGTGGGCCCCATGGCATGCTAGCGCGCTTCCTCAGCTTCGCGGATGTATACAAACACCATTTAAACCGTATATGCGTGTCCATGCCAAGTTATGGAATCAGTTTAATGTATTTTGCAAGTTCAGGCACTAAAGTGCACGTCCATGACAAGTTCAAGCACCACTCGTGTATTTACCTCATATATTTTTGATTCGAAACTAGGGCTTACCTTGATTGACCAAGAGCACAAATTCTTTCCTCAAGACGACCAGACGGACGGCCGGACGGCGGGTTTCGGTGCGTCACGCAGGCAGACAATAGATCGTGTAGAGGCGGCGAACTCATGTGTTCAGTAATCAGTACTCCCTCTAAACCTAAATAATTATAGTTGGGGAGAACTAGACAGTATATGCGAACGTGACGTGATGTGGGAAGCAGCCTGCTCGTATTTCTCTCTATAATGGGCTGCTGGGCTAAGATATCCAGATGGGTTGATATGTTTCTTTTTCGGTTTGAGCGGGGGCAAATTCCTTGGGCTGAGCGGGGGCAAAGACATACTGTCTGGGCCTGGTATAAAAAGGCCAAACAAACGAGTGGGGGCATTCGCCCCCCACAAGAAAAGTTGTAGGTGGATTCGCCCCTGTACACGTATACACATGTACCAAGGAGGAGCACAAAGCTTTGCCGTGAGTCTCTTCTCCTTCCATGGACACGCGTTTAATTTTTAAGGAGGAGCACAAAGCTTTTGTCGTTTAATATGTTTCTTTTTCGGTTTTCATTTTTTGTTTTTTTATCCTAAATTTTCTATATGTCAATTTTCTTTTAAAAGTGACCAACATTTTATGTACACGCGTTCAACATTTTCCAAGTGCTTATTCAATATTTTTAAAATAGTTGTCCAACAGTTTAATACTCATACGTTTTTAAAATATTTTTTCCAATTTTTTAATACTTGTTCAATATTTTTCAAGTACTTATACATTTTCCATTACTTGTTCAATAATTTTCGAAATATCCGTTAAACACTTTTTAATATTTTAACATTTTTCTATACTCGTTACACATTTTTTATATACCTTATCAACATTTTTAATATTGTTCAACATTTTTCGAATTCCTGTTTAACATTTTTAATACTTAATAAAAAATTTCAAATAATTATTCAACATTTTAAAATGTTTTTCTCAAGAGTTATATATATATATATATATATATATATATATATATATATATATATATATATATATATATATATATATATATATATATATATATATATATATAAACAGGGAAAATGCAGGTTCTTCCGCCGCATGGCCTGGCCCATATGCTCGCTCGCTTCAGCGAGTCAGAAGGGTCGAGTCGCTGAACGCGAGACATAGCGATACCCGTCATACAGCGCGTGTGGCGCACAGGGTACAGTCAATGGGCCATCACCCCAGTTCACGGTATGTTTTTTTTTTCATAAGATGGTTTTGCTTTTTCTCACTTCTATTTTGTACTTTCTTTCAAACAAGTCGTTGGATTTAATTTATGGAGCTTAAATACATAAAAACATATTCAAAATATATTGTTTATAATACATATTTAATCTGTATTTAAAAACGTTCATAGTATATCAAAACAAATTTAGTGTGTATAGAAAAAATGTTCACAGTTATTAAAAGACAGTTCACCATACATTCAAAAAGTTCACCGTACATAAAAAGTTGTTCAAAGTATATAATAAAAAGTATTCACTGTATATGTAAGAAGAATTACTGTATGTAAACATTAATCATTGTACATAAAGATGTTCAGCGTAAATTAAGGTTCAATATGTATTGAAAAAAATGTCAATGTATATGAAATATAAAAAATATATAAAACTAGAAGGAAAAACAAGAGAAAACCACATCCAGAAGCAAAAAATGACAACGTAAATGTCAACATATATGACTTTTGTTGTTGATTTCTTAAATAGGGAAACCGAGAGCTAGAACCGTCACAAAACAGGAATTACCTAGACGGCTGATTGTGCCGACCTATTTGTTCGATTCGCTCTTTATGTTCGATTGCTCAACATATTTTTTTGTCACAAAAGAGTGACAATATGGAATTCCGCATTGGTTGCTTGGATAGCGACTATTTTCGCCTTAAGTGACGCGAGAGGGTTCGATCGTGTTGAGGGTTACAGTGTCAGGCCGGCCCACTAGCGCATATATTTCGAAAAAAGCTTGTTAAAAATCGGTGCCGCGCACGAGGGATAGATCCTACGATCTCATGGTTGCACCTCGGCAATGCTAAGCACTGCACTGAGTTTGCCTTCTTGTATGATAGGTAGGGCGCGGCTTATTAGAAGGGAAAGAGCCGGTTTTTATTTTTTGGTTTTTGTTTCTTCTCTTATTTTCAATTTTTTCTCCAGGTTTTTTCATTTGTTTCTTCAGTTTTATTCCTTTTATATTTCCTTTCGTTTATTTTGTTTCTTTTTTGGTTTTCATTTTTTGTTTTTTCTTTGTTTCTTTTTGTTTTCCATTCTACATTCTTATATACATGCTAAAAAATCAAATACTTCTTCAAGAATTTTCAAATACTTGTTCACCATTTTTATATACATAATAAACATTTTTTATATACCTGTTCAATATTTTTCAAATATATTATCAACATTATTCAAATACTTGTTCACCATTTTTATATACACGATCAACACTTTTTCAAATACTTGTTCAACATTATTCAAATATTTGTTCAACATTTTTCAAATACTTTTTCAACATTGTTTAAATACTTGTGCAACATTCATTTTAAAATGCTTTATTAACATTTGTATATACATGATCAACATTTTATAAATACTTCTTCCACATTTTACAAAACATATTCAATAATTTTCAAATATTTTTTCAACATTTTTTAAAAGGGAAAACTTTGTTTTTGCCACTCCAGTTTTTGCCCACTTTGCTTATGTCACTCTAGAAATGGGCATTTCACTTTTGCCACTCTTAGCTTTAAGAATACATCACAATTACCATTCCGTGACAAAAACAATAATTCCATAGTGGCAATTGTGATACATTGTCAAAAGCTAAGAGTGGCAAAAGTGAAACGAAAAATTATTGGTTTTGCTATGGAATGACATTTGTGATGTATTGCCAAAAGGTAAGAGTGGCAAAAGTAAGATGTCAAACTTTAGTGTGGCATAAGCAAAATGGGCAAAAACTAGAGTGGCAAAAACAAAAGTTTTCCCTTCTCAAATAATTCTTCGACATTTTTCCAATAATAATATACATTTAGAATATTTTAAAGTATACACAAAAGTAAAAAAAGTAAAAGGCAAAACAGAAAATGTAAGACGTACAAAAACGAAAAAGGAGGTTGTGGCCTCCCGTGATGGTGGGCCAACCCATCTAGGTCCTCCCTTCAGCGAGGGGTTCCTCCCCTATTGCTGAAGGCGAGACGTAGGGGTGCCCGACGGGTTGAAGGGCCCGTCCATATCTCACCTCTAGCAAGCTAGATGTTTTCTTTGATTACTAAACACATATTGGGCCTGGCCCATGAAGCAATGCATGCCATGTAGTTGACAGGTTTGTCTCATAACATGTTCGAACGCTTCTACCGACATATCCCTGTGTTGTCATGGGGCAGGCTAGGAACATATGACCAGGGCGGAGATAGGGGACGAGTAGGGGCTAGACCCCCAAAATGGTCGCCCTCCTCAACATTTTACGATATGCAGTACTATGATTAGCTCTGAAGGAGAGCAATTAATCAATGAGTACTCCTTCAAAATCCCCCGCACTTTTGGCACGCTCTAAGCCGCCACCACGTGTCTCACTCTGGGCGCTTCCTTCGGATTTTTTTGTACACGCTTTCGGCTTTTAGATGATATTTTTATTGCTTTTTGGTTTTCTCTGGCTTTTCTTATGTTTTGAACGAGTGTTTTTTTTTTAACTTTTTTGCGCTGAAAAACATTTTTCTTTGTTTTTTATTCACGAGAGGAACAAATTTACTTCTCGTGAAGGCACAGATCTGCTTCCGTGAAAGGCATAGTCGTGCCTCTTGAAGAAAAGGAAAAAAATCCTTCCGCGAGAGGCACAAATTTACTTTTCGTGGAGGCACGGATTTGCTTCCGTGAGAGGTACTATTGCGCCTCTCGGAAAAGGATTGTTTTTGTGAGAGAGGTACAGATTTATTTCTCGTGGAAGAACGAATTTGCTTTCGCGAGAGGCACAATTGTGCCTCTTAGAAAAAAAAAGAAAAAAAATGAGTTTTCGTCGTGGGAGGCATAGTTTTGCTTCTCGGGTAGGTAGATATTTGCTTTCGCGTGAGGCATAGTTGTAACTGTGCCTCTTCGGAAAGAGAAAAAAACGTGATTCCAGTTCGGTTGTTTCCATATGTTTTTTTTTTGTGAAAATAAAAAATCATCGAAACATATAAACATGAGATCTAGCCTTGAAGATCTCGACGCGAGGAATTCAACGGTGAAAATGGTTCAAGATTTGAACACACGTTTTAAAAGATAAAACATTTTGAATAAACGAATCTACCAAAAAAAGAACTCCATGTTGCGACATTGCGTCACTTGTGCAATCTGATGAGATGTGAGAGATCTTTGTAAAGAGTACTTCTTCATTAATGATTTTGACTCTGGAAGCTTACATCCGGAAGACTAATTGCCTCTCCTTAATAGGACTGACCTAGAAGCCCAACAGCCCATCTGCTGAGAGCCATCGTGGCCTGGCATTTTATTTTTTTAGAGCCAACGTTGTGCCAACAGATATGATCTATTGGAAATCCATATCTGTCGATTGATTATCCAAACCGCTGCTAGGACACCTGCCTGCCGCTCGCCGTTATCCAGAGGCGCAACGGGATCAGACCATCGTGGCATGGAATTGCTACGATCGCTCCCTCCTTCTTAATTGAACAAATGTTTTTTTTTCTAAAAAAACATTTTTGAGCTGAAAAATGTGGTTTTATGTTTTTTATTCACAAGAGGCACAAATTTACTTCTCGTGGAGGCACGTACCTGCTTACGTAAGAGACACAGTAGTGCCTCTCGGAAAAAATAAAAAAATGTTTTTTCCTTCCGCGAGAGATACAATTTTAGTTTTCGTGAAGGCATGGATTTGCTTCCGTGAGAGGCACAGTTGTGCCTCTCGGAAAAGAAAAACACATTCTTTCCTTTCGTGAGAGTTATAGATTTATTTCTTGTGGAGACACGGATTTGCTTTCGTGAGAGACACAATTGTGCCTCTTAGAAAAAAGGAGAAAAATGAGTTTTTTTTGTTGTGAGAGACATAGTTTTGCTTCTCGTGTAGGTACATATTTGCTTCCGCGTGAGGTACAGTTGTGCCTCTTCGGAAAAAGAAAAAACTTGCTTCCAGTTTGGTTATATCCATCCTGGTTTTTTTGTGAAGAAAAATCCATCAATAAAATATCAACATGGAATCTAGCTTTGTGGATCTCGGCGCGGGGAATCCCACGGTAAAGACGGTTCAAGATTTGAACGCATGATTTGAAAGATAAAATGTTTTGAATAGGGGTCGCGATATTCACCACACGTGTGGGATATAAGGGGCCACACTGTAGGAGATATGCCCTAGAGGCAATAATATATGTTATTGATTATCTCCCTGTTCATAATTAGGTTTATGTTCCATGCTATAACTGCTATGGTTCTCGAGTCTACAATAACCACGAGGCTCGGAGGAAGACTCATATGCACGTGTGGAATAATAAACGGTAAAATGTATTCCTAGTCTGGCCTCTAAGACTGGCTCAAGTATTGCATGATGATCCTGTTTTCCTGATCATGGGCATGGCTATGCCGGCAATTTTGAGGGCACAATGTTAGAAGAACATTTGTGTTGAATCGACCCGAATTGATGTTATGCTATGAGATTCATTCGTCATAAGTTAATGGTTAATAACACAGAGATGGTTAACGTTTGCATAATTCCTTAGACCATGAGAGTATCGAGTTACTTCATGCTTGCTTCATGAACTTTGGGGTTTGTTAAACGTCATCCGTAAATGGGTGGCTATTACGGCGGCTTACGGGTTCATGGAAAAGTATGTCAAGTAACTTGATAGCTCAAGATTGGGATTTGCTCCTCCGACGATGGAGAGATATCTCTGGGCCCTCTCGGTGTTACGGTATCCATCATCGTCTGGCCAGACACTTTGTGATTTGATCACGGGGATGCCGGAACACGGGAACGAGAAAAGAGAACAATACCGGTAACGAGGTAACTGGCATAGTGGACAAGTTGTTGATCCACGGGGATGCCTACATGTCTCACCTTGGGTATTTGTAACATATCGCGAAGCAACAGGAATAGCACACGGCAACTGGAGGTTCACTCGAATATTCATTCGTGTGGGTATAGGGATCAATATGGGTGTCCACGGCTCCGATGTTGATCATTGATCGGAAGGGGTTCCGGGTCATGTCTATGCTTCACCGAACCTATAGGGTCACACGCTTAAGGGTCATCTATCTGCTGAATACTAGACAGGGAGTCTGAGAGAAATCACCGAAAAAGTTTCGGACACCGGAAAAGTTTCGGACAGCGGAAAAGTTTCGCAGAGAGAACACCGGAACAGTTTCGGTAAAACTGAAAAGTTGTTTCAGGGGATACCATAAAGTCAAATTGGTTTTGGCACATGCCTGATAATTCTTGTAGGGTGCCAGAATCATTCTGGAAACTTTCTGGAATTTTCCGGAATGAAAACCGGAAATGTTCTGGAGCTGCCGAAACCGCTTCAGATGCTTTTCGCAGATGAAAATCACTAAACCGGAATTGTTCCGACTCGCATTGAAAATTATTTTGGTGGGTACTGGAAATGTTCTAAGCCCACATGAATATTTTCAGTTCGATCAGACGCTGAAAAATGTCGTCGTGAATAGTGAAAGTGCTTTTTGGGATATTTATGGAAAAGTCACCTTTTGGGATATTTTCCCAAAAGGTTTCTAGAAGGCTTGGGGGCCAAGCAACCCTACCCCTTGGATTTCCTATAAATAGAGGTGGAGGGGCTGCCTCCACACTCACTCCTTCTCACATACAAGTGCCATGACATTTCTGGCTTCTCTCTCCCTCCCAGCGAAATAGTTTCGTAGAGCCGAAAGGCTGTCTGGGTTCCGGTGGGAACTAGTTCTGGACGGCGAAGCCCTGCCGGATAGATGACACCGTATGTGTGCAACCCCGTAGAGAGGTCGTAGGTTCGATCTTTTTGCCCGAGGGGCTGTTCGAGGGTCCTCCCGAAGGGCTGTCCGAGTTTCTGTCCGAGTTTCGGGGGTCCTCCCGAAGGGCTGTCCGTGAGGCCTCCCGGAGGGCTGTCCGAGGATCCGTCCGGTGGGACTATCCGAAAGACTGTCCAGAGGCCTCCCGGAGGGCTGTCCGAGGATCCGTCCGGTGGGACTATCCGAAAGACTGTCCAGAGGCCTCCCGGAGGGCTGTCCGAGGATCCGTCCGGTGGGACTATCCGAGGGACTGTCCCGAGGCCTCTCGAAGGGCTGCCCGGAGATCCGTCCGGTGAGCTGACGAGGGAGTACATCCTCGCGGTTGGGAGGTTGTAAAATCCTAGCTGCGGGGATCTGCACCGCCGATCATCATCGACTCTACTTCCGCTGCGCTATGAGTCGGTAACGAAAAAGATCAAACCTTGTATGCAGTCTCCATAGTGGTCCTGGGCTGGTGCGTAGGTCAGAAATTTTTTGTTTTCTACTGCGTTACCCTTCAGTGGCATCATGAGCCGTGCTATGCGTAGATGCAGGTTGCGATCTAGAATACATGAGATGTATGGGTGTTGCACAATATAATTAGGTAGTAGATGAGTTCTATTGCTGAAAATTATTTGTGCGGGTAGCAGATGAAATCTGTTACCCGATGTTCTTGTTGCTTCCCTGGAATTTGCATATTTCTGATCTTGATAACGGTATGGTGGAGTTTCAAAGTTCTGGCAATCCGCGATCCTGATTGATCAACGAAGTGCTAACAGTTCTTTGAATTCCACCGTAGTTAAAAAGAAAGACGAAATTTCGCAGACGAAAGGGCAATGCAGATATGATCTGCACGGGGGTCATGCGTATGACGAAGTTTAGTATGGGGCTCGAGATTTAATTATCTCGTGTTTCATACACCCCGCGATGTTAATCTAGCGACTTGAATTATCATACTTGATGATAAAACGTTGGTAGCTGCGGTTTGTTCGAAACCTTAGAAGCCACGTAAAATGAAATTATGCATAAACCGATTAGAGGCGTCTAACCTGGTTTTGCAGGATGGTTTGCATGTGCATGTGATGTGGTATAGCAGTGCTCATATTAATTTGATTATGTATGAGATGACTATATGATGTAAATTAACATGACCTGTGTGTCATGATTCGGCATGATGGCTGGAGCCATATGATTGTCACTTTTATGACCTGCGTGTCAACCTTAAGTAATGCACTTATTTTATTAGCTATAGAGATAGCAATATTATCTGGTGCATCGACAAGGTGGTGGCAAACTTCGCGAAGGTGAACACCGACGCGAATGCCGAAGACGAAGAAATACAAGACTTCTCCGTCAGAAAGGGCTATACCATATCATGCTATTATGAATTGCCTGAGATGTTTATCCCTTATGATGCACCCTTCTTGATTGCGCGGTAGTCGCTTTTATTAGGGTGATCTCTCACAAAAATATCAAGTAGTTAGTGTTCTCCCAAGTGTAGCACCGTCACGGCACCTAACTTTTCGGGGTGCGCCATGTCCACATGGGTACGAACGATTAGAGAAGTGTGAGGCGGGTGAGGTCACACCTCGCAGCGAGATCACTTGGTTGTCTTGACGTTCTGGCTTGATCGTCCTGAGCTCGGAACACGCCCATCGAAAGATGAACAGGAGTCACATAGAGATGTGATCGGCATGTTTGCCCACCAATTGAAATTCTCGTCATCAGTGATGTCCACATCAATGGCATTGAATTGAAATGTGGATCTTGTATCACTCACAATCAATTATGAGAGATATTGATTTGAGTGGGAGCGCACTTTAGAATTAATTCTTTTAATTCTTAGTGCAATTAATTATGAACTTTGTCTAAGTGAAAATTGCATAATAGTTATAGAAGAATGGCTCGCGTTTCCACCTTCCCTGTTAAAATTGAATAGCTGTTAAATATTTGGTTAAAACTTTACGGTTGGTAACGTAATGTGAGGATTGTCCTCAAGAGTGCCGAGAAGGACTTTTGTCCTATCGCATACTTTCGGTATTCTCCCGCTAATGCTATGGATCATGTGACTCTCGTCCTTCGATCCAAAAGCTAGAATTCCTTTTCAGTCAAAGTGCAATATGTTTGCTTCCATGAGACCCGAACTTCGAAAGTTTGGATAGTTATGTGATATTCATGGAATCTGAAAATCATTTTCAGAGACAGACAAAGGCCAAAAAGATATGAGATATCCAAAGCAATGTTTGTTTGCAAACTGTTAGTAAAGGAGTTTACTATGCATTAGACTGATAAGAGGGGGATCCAGGAGAACGCCTGTCATATGATGAAAGGTGAATAAAACAACAACTTAAAGAGAAAGGAAGTGTCCGAAGGGTGTTAGTAAGACTTTCACGCCTAGGAAGTCTGGGGCTAACGCCACTCTTAAGTTGGATGCTTCTTCTGAGAGTAGGAGAAATAATAAAAGTTAAACTGTTAGAAGTATAAAGGCAAAAGGAAAGAAGACTGGAATATCCAGCTCATGTATGAATGTCATACAAGTTTTTGATGTATAGAAGGCTGGTCAAAGATATAGTTCTTGGGAATTATGGTTAAACATGTTAATCACTAATTCTTGGGTATTGTGAGTTAATCACAAAGATACCCGCTCGATTGCATTCTGTTGCAACTCGATGTAAGAACTACTATGGCCTGAAAGACTAGCCAGGAATGAGGTTAGATACACGCAGGGAACATAGTAAATGTTACTATGCCTTCCATAGGTGTATTCCCTATGTATTTACTTTCATAATTCATTTTAGAGTTTCACACTCTAGCCCTTTGCATAAGGTATCTTGCAAGAAGGTTGTTCATAAGAGAACTTTTGATGTTCGGTGTTATGAATAACATAAGGGCCATACTTTCATTATGAATGAGATGTATGTTATGAATATTGATAATAATACATTACCTCTGGGTTTACTTTCATAATTCATTTTAGAGTTTCATACACTCTAGCCCATTGCACAATGTTTGTTGCAAAAGAGTTGTTCATAAAAACAACAATTGTTGTTCAGTATTATGAATAACATGAAGGGCCATGCTTCCATCCTAGATGGGATGTATGTTATGAATATTGATGGAAATATGATACATCCATAACACTGACGCTAAATGTCGCAAGACTAAAAGAATACCACACAAGTGTGGCACTGCATTTGGTCACATTGGAGAAACCCGCATGGAAAATTCCATTAAGATGGATTTTGAAGTCGTTTGATTTTGAATCATCTGACACTTGCAACTTTCCTCTGAAAAGTGAAGTGACTGAAATACTGTTCACAGGCCATAAGGAACAAGCAAAGAACATATTGGTGATCATACATTATGATGTGTGTAGTCCAATAAATGTTGTTGCTAGTAGTGGATTTATCTATCTTCAGAAATGACTCAAGTAGATATGTGGATATTTACTTGTTGAGACGTAAGTCTGGATCTTTTGAATTCATTCATAAGGTTTTCAAAAATGAAGTAGAAGTTGTTGTAACAAGAAAATTATGTTTCTACAATTCGATTGCAGAAAGGAATATTTGAGTTACAAGTTTAGCGAATGTCTGATGAGTTGTGAAAGGGGTTTCATAACTTGCACCTCCCGGAGCACCACTGCAAGTGGAGAGTCCGTGTAGATGTAATCGAACCATTCATGACATGGTAAGATCAAAGATGACATAAATAAATTTGCCATTATCCCTTTTAAAGTGATGCTTTAGAGACTGCGGCTTTTACACTGAAAAGAGCTCCATCGGGTCTGTTGAAATGACGTCATGGTATGGTACGCCCAACCATGTTATATCTTTTCTTAACATTTGGAATATGGGGCTTGTGTAAAAGGTTACAAACCTATTCCAAATCAGACAAGTGCTACTTTGTAAGGTTATCCCAAGTCATTGGGTATTCCCCCACCACTATATCGAGGCAAAGGATTTTGCCGCAAAACGGTATGCTTTTAAAGAGAATAGTTCTTACAAAAGGTGAGTGGGAGGACTGTGCAACTCGACGAGATAAACAGTATCTTCGTCATCAGATCAAAGGAAAGGAACCTTGGAAGTGATTCCGGAGTTTCCTACTGCGACTGATACGGAAGTCTCTACAATAAAATGTATGGACTTCGGTCGAACTTGCAGCTGAACCACGTAGGCAAAGCTCGTGCAAACCTATCAGGTGCGCAAACGAGATATTGTTGTTAGACAACAGTATACCTACAATACACAAGGAAGCGTTGATGGGCCCTGACTCCAGAATTGGCTAAATGCCAATACAATCCGAGATAGTTTCCATATAAGTGATTCAAGATTAAAATCTTGATACACCTTTCGGAAGACTTAGAGTCTAACGAATATTTATGGAACTAAAAACTAATACGGATAAAATGTTTTATCCATAAAGCTCGACTTGTTGCAATAACAAGTTCAAGGAGTTGACTACGATGAGATTGTCTCACCGTAGCGATGCTTAAAGTCGGTTCGGGTTGAACTAGCAATTAATACATATTTCAATCATGAGATATGAAACATGGATGACAAAAGGATTTCCATGTGATGGAAATGAAACCTAGGACTAGTATGTGATACAGTCCAAAGTAATTTGTTGATCCAGAGGATGCTAGTAAGTATGCAAACTTCAGAGTTCCAGCAATGGACAGAAGAGAGCAAAGTGGAGTTGGAATCTTCGTTTTTGATGGAATGGTCAAAAGGGTTTGACTTCATCAAATGGGTATCGAAGATGCTTGTGATTCAAGAAAGTAAGTGGGAGCATGATAATATTTCTAAATAAAAAAAACCTTGTGTACTTGACACATTGTTAATTGGAAATAAATTTCTTGACACGAATTAGGACTTCATTTGAAAATAGTTTTTCGATGAAGTGCTTAGGCTAAATAGCCTCAATATTAGGCATGATGATCTATGGAGATAGATTTACCTAATAGGGCTAAGCTATGAATACATATTGACAAGATGCTAAAACTTTTTAGCATTTAAAACGCCAAGGAGTGATTCTTGCCGAAGTCACATGGAAAGAGTTTCGCAAGACTCGGTGTCTCAAAACATTGATGAGCAAAATACATGATGGAGATTCCACACACTCGTGTGTTTGGATTAATCATGTATTCCATGGTATGTAAATCAACCAGATATGTCCAATACTCCAAAGTTGTTGCGAGTATAGATACCATAGTGATCAAAGTACTGATCATAGGACAACAGTGAAAGATGTCATTGAGTACTAGAGTAGTAGTGATGACATGTTTTCTCGCAAGCAGAGATTATGAAGTGCTCGTTGTAAGTAATTACATCGATACAGTCTTCATCAATGCTCCATGCGATTTTCGATTTAAGTTAAGGGTTTTGTGTAATACACAATATGATGGCACGGTAGTTGGAAATTGTTCCAAACAAGATACTGTGGCGAATTCTATAACAAAGGCTGAGTATGTTGACGCTTAAGAAGCGACAAAGAAGTTGTTGAATCATATAGTTCATTCATGAACTTAGTATGGTTCCAAGATGGCTTTGGTCTATGGGACACTATTGCAGATAGTTGCTCCATAGCTCAGTCTGAGGAATCAGGTTTCGACCAATGATTCACACATATGCAAAGCCAAGTCCACACAAAATATGAATTTTGTGAAAGCGTGAAAACGCGAGGATATGCAAAGTTACACACGGAGCTGAAGTTGTCACATCCGTTGGACATCAGGCTATACCACAAGCGAAGCATATTTTACACCAGTATGCCATAGGTGTAAAGTGCATTAGCATTGACTAGATTATTGACACTAGTTCAAGTGGGAGTCTGTAGGAGATATGCCCTAGAGGCAATAATATATGTTATTGATTATCTCCCTGTTCATAATTAGGTTTATGTTCCATGTTATAACTGCTATGGTTCTCGAGTCTACAATAACCATGAGGCTCGGAGGAAGACTCATATGCACGTGTGGAATAATAAACGGTAAAATGTATTCCTAGTCTGGCCTCTAAGACTGGCTCAAGTATTGCATGATGATCCTGTTTTCCTGATCATGGGCATGGCTATGCCAGCAATTTTCAGGGCACAATGTTAGAAGAACATTTGTGTTGAATCGACCCGAATTGATGTTATGCTATGAGATTCATTCGTCATAAGTTAATGGTTAATAACACAGAGATGGTTAACGTTTGCATAATTCCTTAGACCATGAGAGTATCGAGTTACTTCATGCTTGCTTCATGAACTTTGGGGTTTGTTAAACGTCATCCGTAAATGGGTGGCTATTACGGCGGCTTACGGGTTCATGGAAAAGTATGTCAAGTAACTTGATAGCTCAAGATTGGGATTTGCTCCTCCGACGGTGGAGAGATATCTCTGGGCCCTCTCGGTGTTACGGTATCCATCATCGTCTGGCCAGACACTTTGTGATTTGATCACGGGGATGCCGGAACACGGGAACGAGAAAAGAGAACAATACCGGTAACGAGGTAACTGGCATAGTGGACAAGTTGTTGATCCACGGGGATGCCTACATGTCTCACCTTGGGTATTTGTAACATATCGCGAAGCAACAGGAATAGCACACGGCAACTGGAGGTTCACTCGAATATTCATTCGTGTGGGTATAGGGATCAATATGGGTGTCCACGGCTCCGATGTTGATCATTGATCGGAAGGGGTTCCGGGTCATGTCTATGCTTCACCGAACCTATAGGGTCACACGCTTAAGGGTCATCTATCTGCTGAATACTAGACAGGGAGTCTGAGAGAAAATCACCGAAAAAGTTTCGGACACCGGAAAAGTTTCGGACAGCGGAAAAGTTCCGCAGAGAGAACGCCGGAACAGTTTCGGTAAAACTGAAAAGTAATTTCACGGGATACCATAAAGTCAAATTGGTTTTGGCACATGCCTGATAATTCTTGTAGGGTGCCAGAATCATTCTGGAAACTTTCTGGAATTTTCCGGAATGAAAACCGGAAATGTTCTGGAGCTGCCAAAACCGCTTCAGATGCTTTTCGCAGATGAAAATCACTAAACCGGAATTGTTCCGGCTCGCATTGAAAATTATTTTGGTGGGTACTGGAAATGTTCTAAGCCCACATGAATATTTTCAGTTCGATCAGACGCTGAAAAATGTCGTCGTGAATAGTGAAAGTGCTTTTTGGGATATTTATGGAAAAGTCACCTTTTGGGATATTTTCCCAAAAGGTTTCTAGAAGGCTTGGGGGCCAAGCAACCCTACCCCTTGGATTTCCTATAAATAGAGGTGGAGGGGCTGCCTCCACACTCACTCCTTCTCACATACAAGTGCCATGACATTTCTGGCTTCTCTCTCCCTCCCAGCGAAATAGTTTCGTAGAGCCGAAAGGCTGTCTGGGTTCCGGTGGGAACTAGTTCTGGACGGCGAAGCCCTGCCGGATAGATGACACCGTATGTGTGCAACCCCGTAGAGAGATCGTAGGTTCGATCTTTTTGCCCGAGGGGCTGTTCGAGGGTCCTCCCGAAGGGCTGTCCGAGTTTCTGTCCGAGTTTCGGGGGTCCTCCCGAAGGGCTGTCCGTGAGGCCTCCCGGAGGGCTGTCCGAGGATCCGTCCGGTGGGACTATCCGAAAGACTGTCCAGAGGCCTCCCGGAGGGCTGTCCGAGGATCCGTCCGGTGGGACTATCCGAAAGACTGTCTAGAGGCCTCCCGGAGGGCTGTCCGAGGATCCGTCCGGTGGGACTATCCGAGGGACTGTCCCGAGGCCTCTCGAAGGGCTGCCCGGAGATCCGTCCGGTGAGCTGACGAGGGAGTACATCCTCGCGGTTGGGAGGTTGTAAAATCCTAGCTGCGGGGATCTGCACCGCCGATCATCATCGACTCTACTTCCGCTGCGCTATGAGTCGGTAACGAAAAAGATCAAACCTTGTATGCAGTCTCCATAGTGGTCCTGGGCTGGTGCGTAGGTCAGAATTTTTTTGTTTTCTACTGCGTTACCCTTCACACACGACCCGTTTGGTATTTCAGCAAGACAGCCCACACGCCTCCGTACGAGCAAACCTGGATAACTGCCACACGTGTGGCGCGAAGACTGCCGGACCGAACGACTCGTTCGGTACGATCGCTCTCGCCACCTGAACAATCGTGCGGTGTGATCGCTCCCCCGATCCGAACGTCCATCCTGTCGGCCCTACATGCCTTTTCTATATTGGGCCCTACAAGCTCAGTAGAGAAAAAGAAGCCCAGGATTTTTCCGTGACAAAAAAAAGCCTACCATGCCATCAACTTTAAAAGTAGAAAAAAACCATGTAAATTTCCAGAAAAGTTGCCATTATATTTACGATAACAAAGTCCAGATTTACCACGCTATAAAAACCGAAAGATGAATTTGTCGTGGTAGATAAGAGTGAAAACAAACTACTACTAAAAAATCCCAATAGTTCAAACCAAAAAATGCCATCGTACCTACAAGAAAATTTTGCCATGGTAAAAAAGATCTTTTTTATATGAAGAAATGAACTAAAAGGAAAAGTTCATGGAAAATTGCATCTGTATCATGGTGGCTGGAAATATGGATTAAAAACTGTGTATGGTTTTTCGTGCTATACACGTCAAAAGACAAAAAGAAGTGGATTGCAATGCCATGGCAAAAAAGCGAAATAAAACAAAATAATGAACAAAAAGTTGCCATGTCAAACGAATATACAAAATTGCCTTGGTATTTATATCAAAATAGCCATGCTTTTATATAAGAAATTATGTGAAATAACATAAAAATGATCAAAAAGTTGCCATGGCAAATGAATGTACAAATTTGCCATGGTAGTCATATCAAAATAGCCATCTTTTCTCAGGTAAAAAAGTAGACATTTTTTGTGTAATAAAATTGCCATGTATGCGAAAAGGAATAAAAAATTTATGAAAAATTGACAGGGCAAATGCCTATTCAAAATTTCATGCTTCAAATTTATGTTTGCACCAAAAAATTCAATTCGACATGGCCACTGAAAGTAAATTGTCATGGTCCCAAAAAAGTAATTTTCGCCATGATCGATAAACTAAATTTGCCGTGATCTATAAAGTAAATTTGCCATGATCCAGTAACTAAATTTGTCATGGTATTGTTAATAAATAGTGTTGTCATGGCAAGTATAGTTATTCTTTGCAATGCTATGAAACAAAAAAATTGCCATGGCAATATAACTAAAAATATTGCCATTTATGTTAAGTAAATTTGCCATGTTCAAAAATATATTAAATTTGCCATTATCGATAAACTAAATTTGTTGTGATCGATAAACTAAATTTACGGTGATCCGTTAACTAAATATGCCATGGTATATGTAATAAATTTGCCATAGCAAGACTAGTTGTTCTTTCACGTGCTATGAAACTGAAATTGCCATGGCAATAAAACTAAACAATCCCACACAAAAATGTTGGCAAATCCCAAACGTTCGAGGCTTGTCGAAGTCCAAAGAAAAGTTGTTTAAAATTTTCCATCATGTGAAACACACAAAAAAAGACCACCAATATTCACCACACGTGTGTCAATTTAGCTCCTTTTTCACCATTGCAATGAATGTAAGTATGCGATGGCAAGTGAAACTATATTTTTCCACGGCAATAAAAAGCGTGGGATTTGCCATGCTTGTGTAGTTATATTTGCCATGTCAACAAACATAGAATTGCCATTGCAATATAAAACATAAAAAAAATCAAGAAACTTGTCATGAGGGTATTACAAAAAAAACTAGATTTGCCATGTTCGAAAGACAAAAAATGTGATGAACTTGCCGTCTGATCACAATGCTCCTCTACATGTTAGAAATAGTGTGGGCCGGCAATAAATGAAAAATAAGCGTGGGAAACGAGATTAATTTATTCTTTGTTAGAAATAAATGTGTTCATGATTTAATCCACTATAAAACTAAGCTCCCTAGTTTTAGAGAGGCCACGTTCAATTGAGGTCTCCAATCAGAATAGAGTCACCCGATTTTGACCGGGTCAACAATTTCTTAAAACTCTCTTTCAATTCTCTTACACTATAGAGTATGCTTCCCAATTTTTAAGACCTCACAATTAGTTGAGGTCTTCAATTTAGAATTGGGTCACCCGATTTTGATCGGGTCAATAATTTCTGAAGGAGCTCTCCCATTCATTTTTTTAATTTTGTGTGTTCCCTAATTTTAAAGCTCTTTCATTCAGTAAAGGTATTCAATTTTTGGATTTGGTTTACAGTTTTGACCGTGCCAAATCAATCAACAACAATCAGCTATAAATGTAAATTAATCTCGTGCACCCTCCGACCACTTGGAAAAAAAAGCAATCGTGTGATATTGTAGCATCAATATAGTACATGCAGCCATCGAAGCTTAATTTTTTCCATATAAATATATGTTGATTAGCGGATAACACACACCACACTAGAAAATCCGATCGAATCACCTCATTATAAATAAAAATAAACACACTCCGATCCATCATCTTCCTCATCCGCCAAACTAAATATTTCGTATGTTTCAAAATATAAAGGGTATTAGTTTTTTTTAAATAAATTTCTTTAACTTTGCCGAAGTTCAGAGAAAAAAAAGATCAACATCCATAATAATGTACAAAAAGTATGGAAATTCATTGCATGATGAAACTATCATATCAATTTTATATTATGGATTTTTTATGATAATTTTAGTTGTAAAAAAGTCCGGACCGAAGTGCTTGGTGCCACAAATGTGACACTTAGAATAATCTACGGGTTTAGAACAAAAGTGACTGAAACATAAATAAATTTCCAGAACCTGTCATATAGATGCCCCCTTTCTTTTTTCGAAGATGTGAGCTAAATATATTAATTTTCGAATGGGATACGTTGTGTAGCACGCAACACGAGCTTGGCCTTCTTGCTAAGGGCGATGCCAAACGCCTCAGACATGTCGAGCTCCTCCGGTCTCATACCACCTGAGGGCTCCCAATCGAAATGGTAGAGAAGGCTCGCGAGCAGCAGCTCCATGTTAGCGAGGCCGAGCGCCACGCCTGGGCAAATCCTCCTGCCGGCCCCGAAGGGAAGGTACTCGAAGTGGCCGCCCTTGAAGTCCATGGCGGCGGCGCTACTCTCCTCGAACCTCTCCGGCTTGAACGCCTCGGCGTCCTCCCAGTAGGCACCGTCCCTGCCCAAGGCCCAGGCGTTCACGAGAACCTTTGTATCCTCGGGGATGTGGTATCCCATCACCTCGCACGGCTCCCGGCACAGCCGCGGCAATAGGAACGGCAACGGCGCGTGCAGCCGCAACGTCTCCCTGATCACCAGGTTGAGGTAGCTCAGCCGCCCGCCAGCGACGTCACTCTCTGTTATCTTGGTCCGTCCATGGAGTGCTTCTCGCACCTCCGTCTGGGCCTTTTGGAGGACACGCGGGTTCCTCACCAGCTCCGACATGGCCCATTCTAGTGTCGTCGACGAGGTCTCGCTCCCGGCTACGAATATTTCCTGGGTCACCGTGGTGATGATGTCGGTGGTGAGGTCCAGGGAGCACTGCGCCCCGCCGTCCTTCTGCACCCTCAGCAGCACACCGAGAAGGTCCTCAATGCTCTCGCCGGCGCTGTCGACACGATCACGGATGAACTCGTCCATAAGGGCACGCACTTTGCGGTCGCACCGCTCGGTCTCCCGGATGGCCCCGCTGAGCCAGCGCGCTAGCGCTGAAGATGGGTATAGGTCAGCCAGATTGAAGCCACCGGCGAGCTTCACAGACCGGTCGAGCTCATGAAGGAACTCGTCCCGCCGTGGGCACCGTCCGCCGACGGCGGACCGCACGACGATGTCATTGACCGTGCGGGATATCCGCTGGCCGATTTCGACAACGGTGGAACCGCCGTCGCGAGCGCACTCGTCTGTGATGTAGCGGAGCATGTTGGTGACCTCGTCTTCCCGGATGTGGCGGAAGGAGAGAACACGGCGTGCGCTCATGAGCTCGAGCAAGCAAATACGGCGGAGCTGGCGCCAGAGGTCACCGTAGGGGGAGAAGAGGATGTCCTGGCCGCCACGGCTGAAGATGGCGAGCGTTGGCGTGAGGTGGCGGCTGGCGAAGGCGGCGTCGTGCGTCTTGAGGACCTCCCTGGCGGCCTCGGCAGAGGAGACGACCAGCGTGGGCACGGCGCCGAAGCGGAGCAGCATGAGCGGGCCGTGCCTGCGAGAGAGGTCCCGCAGGGCACGGTGCGGCAGGTCGCCATGGCGCGACAGCAGGACGTGGTGGAGGCTGCCGAGGAGCGGCAGCTGCCATGGCCCCGGCGGCAGCCGCTTTCCCGTCGGAGACGAGGCGTAGATTTTAACGACAAGCAAGAAGAGGAAGGTGATTAAGGGGACAACGGACCAGAGCAGCGGTAATGCTGCAGGCTCCATTGTTTCTGTGTGTGTGCCTCTTTACATCGAATCACCACGTCCTGAATTTAAATGGCTCGATCGGTGGATCTCAGAGAGCTGTTGTTTACTTCTTCCGGTCCTTTTTACTCCCCATATTATATTTCAGTCAAGTCAAACCTTACAAAGTTTGACCAAATTTATATTAAAAAATATCAATATCTACAATATCAAATATATATATCACGAAACTACATTTCATAAAGAAATCTAACAACATTAATTTGGCACTGTGAATGTTAATAATTTTTTCTATAAGTTTGGTGAAAATAGAGATATTTTGACTTCGGACAAAACTTATATGCAGACTAAAAAGAACCGGAGGGAGTATTAATCAAATCACGTTCAGAAGTTCAAAATACTCGGATGTTCTAGAGGCCTGTATAAATAATGTCCACGGGATCGAGGCCAAGTCCATGATCTTTCTCATTGTTATCAGCATGCAACAATGTCCACGGTAGGCCTTTTCGTTGATTTGTTTCCACGAGAAAGCTCCCGCCGTCCACGGAAAGTATAATATGCCAACTCAAGCTAGCAGCCACAGTGGTCAAAATGACCGTTTCTCTTACTTGAACTTGTTATTATATGCTTGCTCTGATGCAGTGACGGAGGACGGAAAAAAATCTAGGTGTGGCGAACCCTGCACCGGCAACCGCCGCGCCACCAGCAATGCCGCTACTGCTCACCTGCCGCCTACGCCCATGGCTGTGCCCTGTCTAGCCTCCGCTGCTCCAGTTGTCTGCCTGCCCGCTGCTCGACCGCCGCCGTCCGCAGTGACCTATAGCGCTAGGGTTGGTCGGTCCGTCTGTCCGTCGGTCGGTGCTTGCATGGTGTGTGTGGCGTCTACGCTCGATGTCTCTTCGTTTCGTTCAACGGACTGCAGTTCTGTATCACTGCCTCGTCAGTCAATTAACGAATGATGCCCATACAGTAGCAGGACTAGGCCCAAGTAAGTCAGCTAAAGCCTCACCAGCGGAGTAGACGCTCCTTTTCCTTCCTTTTCTCTTCTTTCCAGCCTTCCCAGCCATCCAGAGATGCATGCACGACTCAGATGCATGTGTGCACAGAGATGCAGCGTACTGGTATAAATAGTTCTGCGCTAAATCAAGGTGGGGCGGATGCCCGACCTCGCCCTACCGGGTCCTCCGCCCCTGCTCTGATGTACGTTCTCCCTCCATCCATATACACAGGCCCTAATGCATTTTTCAAAAATGCCCTTGACTGTTGATGAGATTAATAGTATACAGTGACGGACCCAGAAATTAAAGTTTGCCAGGGCGGTGGATGACGATGGAGCTTCATTGCGCTGCGTCGAAGGTCGCTAGGCACGGAAAATACCCTGCTCCGTGGCTGATAGTATATGAGATGTATAATGTAAAAATTATATCTTTGAAAGCTCCTTTCATGTATGAATTTGAGTACATGCTTTGTGTAACACTTGCATGTTATATATTATTGCTCTAACATTTGGTTAATGTTAGCATTGAAAAACGCATTAGGCCCTATATATATGGACAGAGGGAGTCTGATTATACACCTTCGTTTACAATATGTATTTACTAGTTTCCAAAAAAAAATAGCTGCTCCCCGACTGTTATAGTGTTATTGTTTGTATAGAAGCAGCATCAGTGCGGTCTCATACAATGCAGGTCTCTTACTCTCGTTTGCTTTTTTTTAACACAGTACAGACGCAAGCGTTCATATACACACGCATACACTCACACCTATGAATGCACACACGCACACCCTACCCCTATGAGCACCTCCGAAAGACAGAGCCGACATATCATCTTGAAATTTACGAAGTCGCCATAGGCACCTCGTCGTCGACGGAACGTCTCCTTCCACTGAATACGCATCGCCGGAAATCCTGCAATAAAACTAGGAATAAATGTGAGCACCAGGACTTGAATTGTGATGGGCTGGGGATACCATAGTCCCTTCAACCATCCAACCACAGGTTGGTTCACTCTTACTCGTTTGCTTTCGCAGGCTCTACCGCCGTCTTCCAAGCATAGAAAGTCAGGGGAGGCTGTATATCGAGATTCACAAGTTGATGTCCCTCTCTATGTATACAATATTTATCCACCTTGACCAAACAACATCTTGACAAGCGAACGCGCTGGCTTGAAAATCAATAGCAGTTTGAAAACTAAAAAATGTCATTGTTGCCGCGAGCAACAAGCAAGTAACAACTCCCTCTTATTTATATGAATCAACCAAAGCGTAGAGTTGACTGCAGAAAATAGCTAGGAATGTATAAGACGAAGTCTTGGTACTCTTGTTTTAATTTATACTACTTCGTTATTTCATTTCATCTTTTATTAGGTATATTATGTATGTAAATATATGATGCCAACTTGGTTAGAGTGAAAGCATATGTTAAATAAATGATGTCATGATTAGGTGATGATATTCACAAGCAAATTAAATGAATGCCGGCAGTTCAGTGTGAAATATAAAATTTTTTTTTGCGATCCCAGTGTGAAATATAATTAGCTAAATACGGGGACAAAGATGAAGATAAAGTGTTCACTAAGTTAGTGTTTCTTTATCCAGTTGTAAGATTCTACAACTAACTTCATACCATACAGTTTTACTTTCAATCCTTCTCTCCTCACTCCAAGATGTAAGGGCATTTCTAAGCGATCCCCTATAACCGGTTAAAGAAGTAAAAATTCGGTTTTACTCCTCTAACCGACACCTGGTAGATCCCCAATCGGCGGTAGTGGAGTAAAAATTATACCCAGCCACTGCGAATGTTCCTATATTCACTCCACCGCTCGGCGGCTGAGTAAAAGCTGCGTATCTGCTCCGCTGTCTCCTTGCTCCACTCCCACACCACATCTGCACGGCGCCATGACGCCGTCCCTCCCACCCCCGCCGGCACCTGCCCGCCACTGCGGACGCTCCGTAGGCTCTGCCGCCACCTGGATTTGTGCCTCCTCATCCCGTCACCGGCGCAGATCTGGTGAATCTGCGGCTGCCGCTGCCGCCGCCGGATTTGGCGCATCCGGCCGCCGGCGACTGCTCCTTGCCATCGAATGGCCAGGAACCGGACCGCACAGCCCCGACAACGTCTCCGCACCGCATGCAGGTATCAGCTCCTCCTCTAGCAACTCGAATCTCTTCCGTCGGCATTCACTATGTTAGTGTCGGCAGCATCTTATGTGACATGATGGCGCTTACTGTTGTCTTCCCAATGTTCTTAACCCATTACTAGTTGTTTTCGTCCCCAGGAGACAACCAATTCTGCCGCCCTCGCCAACAAGAGAGAGAGAGAGAGAGAGAGAGGACAATAAAGTATGCAGGTCAAAATTTGTGCACCATGTTTATTCAAATGGCATGTCATTGTACTAGCATTGTGAGGGTCGCAATGGCACCAGCGCGAGGTTCACAATCTAGTCTTGTTTCTACGCTTTTGTTCCACAGATGCTTTCCTGGGAACGAGTCGTGTCCTAATAGGACACTTGTATCCTAGGCCTTTCATATATAGCGGGGGTTAGTTGCGTAGCTAGGATTTTCCAACGCCCCAGGCCAAATGCATAGCAACAGTGTTAAACAGTGGCAAAATATGAACAGTCAACAAGGAAATGTGTAGCCACGCCCCGGGCCATGGCCAGGGTAGCCTGGGGCCTGGCTACGCCCCTGGCGGGGGTAGACACACGATGTAACCTATGCCAACATAATAGCACAGGCGCGCAGGGGGAGCCGGCGGCGTGTGCCGGTGCCCAGGGCGGCCGGGGTGCGGTATTGTGACGGTGTCACGGGGAGAAGCGCGCCCGTAGTCAAGTCCCGGGGATGTAGCCATATCGGTGAATCTCGTTAACAAATCTCGGTGTCGTGGTCGTGTGTTTGCTTGGTCCTTGGATGATCGACAGTGTGCCTTGAATTTATTCTAACATATATTGCTTTAACCTTTGATGGCATGCAGGAGTATGTCTACTCGCACATGCACCATTGTCATCATTTTTTGTATTGGTTTGCTTCTCTCTGTTTTCCATCCCGGCCACCACGAACAATTTTTTTATTGTATGTACTCACAAACTTATCGCTTTGTGACGTTGATAAAAAATTGTTGTGGTGATTAAATTCAGATTAATATTTTTTTTCTCCCCTTTGGTGTGCGATGATATTTCTTATAGTACGTACCCACAAACCTATAGCCTTGTGACGTCGGTCACAAATTGGTGCAATGAGTACATCCGGTTTAATATTTTGTTTTCCAACTTCCTACCTTGCGTGATATAGTTAGAGGAAACAAACATGTGCGCGAAGAGGTGTGATAGAGAACACATCATCCACACCTTATGCGTCAGCAGCGGGCCAAAGTCAAGGGCTTGCTTGGTAGCCCGCGACTAGTTGCTAGTATGGTGTCTTTCTGTTGTGGCAAGGTGGAGAACGACCTCCTCCCATTGTTTACCCGCATGTCAAGCACAGACACTCCGTTCGACATGCAACATATGATGTCCAGGTTTATGTTTGACCTGGCTGCTACGCCTCTCTTCGGCGTGGATCCTGGCCTCCTATCATCAGAAATGCCACCCATGGTGGATGTGGCGGTTGCCATGGACACAGTCATGGATTTGGGATGTTTTTGGCACATGATGTCGTCTTCTTGCAGGAAACTGATGAGGTGGTTAAACATCGGTCCTGAGAGAAAGCTAAATGTGGCGCACACACTGCCACGAAGGTTCATCAAGGAAATGATGGAGAGGAGAAAGATCAAGAGGTGGCAAGTTAATAATGATGAGGAAGAAGAGGGTGTGGATATTGTATCTTCCTTCCTCGATGACCTAGACGCTAATGATGATTTGTTTCGTGCTATGATCATTGCTTACATTCTCGCTGCAAGGGACACAGTTGGAATAGCCCTGACATGGATCTTCTACAACCTCGCCCAGAACCCTAACATCATGTCAATCGTCCGCAATGAACTCTCACCGATTGTATCACGCAAAGTGGCCGGCGTTGGTGCTATGGTGATATTTCAGCCGGATGAGACAAAATCTCTAGCCTATCTTAGGGCTGCCCTGTATGAAACTCTCACGCTGTACCCGCCGGCGCCTACTGAGCTCAAGACGGTGGTCGCCGACGATACAATGCCGAGGGGCAATGAGGTGCACGTCGGCGACGCCATCTTTATTTCTCTCCAGTCCATGGGGAGAATGGAAGGCATATGGGGTAAAGACTGCCTCGACTACAACCCAAATAGGTGGCTCTCGAAGGATGGCAACGGTCTGAGGTATGTACCATCTTGGCCTTCAATTCGGGGCGAAGGATGTGCCTCGGTAAGGACATCGATGTCATGCAGATGATGACCATCATCGCCTCAATGCTATGGAATTTCGATGTGCATGTGGTGGAAGGGCAAAGCATCAAGCCCAAGGTATCTTGTATACTAGAGATGAAAAACGGGCTCATGGTTAAGCTGAAGAAGCGAGAAGTATACTACAAATGATGCATCCTACCGCAGTAATAAGCTAGATTACCTAGTCAAGGATGGGAACATTTATGGTGATGTGCCGAATCATGGTTACAACTATATCTTTAGGCTTACATTAAGATCAAATTGCATAATAACTCTCCTGCCAGCCGGCGTGTTGTTCTCGTTGGCAATTAGATGATCGCTAGTGCCTGTTTATTGAGCAGTGCTTTTACATGCCGGCATGGTCGCCCGGCCTCTCCTCGGTCGCTGGAAGCAATCTTCACCAGCTCAAGTCAGCTTTCATTCACCTGCCTGCCAAGTGCTAGCGTTTATGCCCATAAGGTTCGTTCCACAGCGTCCTACCTAGCTTGACTACTACAGACTGTGACAGCCAAACACTGGGTTTCACAATCAGAATTATGGAATAAGGAGGCTGACATGGACGTATGGTGCTTTTTGGTTCACTGTTGAGAGGAATGTGCCGAACAAATTTGTAGGTAAGTATACTGTGTGATGTTGTATCAGACCCAGAGTTTAGTTTTTACGTTATGATGATTTTACGTTATGTTGTATCACATGCCGCGACCGAAGAACAAGCAATCGCATGACGGGTCTAGATTCATGAACCTTTTTTGAAATCCGGGGACACTTTTTAAATTTGTGGATGATTTAGTAATATTTTTGGAAATATGGAAACATTTTTTGAATTCATGAACATCTTTCTAATCCTAGAAACAACTCTCAACTTCGTGATTTTAAATTGAAGTTTGGAACACTTTTCAAATTTGCAACAATTTTCTGAAATTGCGGAAATGTTTAAAAAAAATCCGGGTACGTTTCACAATTTCATGATTTTTTTTCTAATCTGGAATAATTTTCAAATTTGTGAATATTTTTTTGAAATTGAGGAACTTTTTTTATTTAATTTTTTAAAAATTCGGATTATTTTTTGAAATCGAAGATCAACTTTCAAATTCATGAACTTTTAAAAAATCTAGGAACATTATTTGAAATTCAGAATATTTTTAAAATTCAGGAACAATTTTCTAATTCATGAACACATTTTTATATACGTGAACAATTTTCAAATTCATGAACAATTTATTTAGAATCCATTAGCAATTTTCATTTCAGGAACATTGGTAAGTTCAGGGTGTCAGCGGCTGGAACACATCCGGCAGAAACTGAAAGAAAATTGGATAGATTAAGACTTGTCATTTCAGCTTCTTCTTTTTTAGCGAACTCAGTGGTACATACGAGAACATCCATTAATTCAAAAATTGTTTCCGTACTTCCAAAAATATTTAATTTATGAAAAAATCTATGAAATGGTGGAAAGCGAGGCACCCAGATCAATAGAAGGAACATCCGAGGATGACTTTGTGGCTGTGGAAATTTCATCTGAAAATCGCCATAGTTGTGAACTTTGAGTGCAACTCTACTTCTGGCTAATACAAATCTCTTTCCGAAAAGAGATCCACGGAGGGACTGAAGAGGATGTAAAATAGTACAACTTTGAACGCTGATCATATTGTCTTGCTGCTTATAAAAGTCCAAATTCGCAAGAAAAAGAAAAGATGACGGCTAAATGTAATCTTTAGTTGCACACCGCTTTTTAATTTCACAAGTGACTTTTCCTCGCAAAAAATCACAAAGGACTTTAATATTTAACTTACAAAAAAATATGTACCTACTAATAAAGTAAATTGATATTATTGGTCTGTCATAAATTTGTTTTGTACGAAATCCACTGAGTATTTTTATAATCAACCCGTAATTCATTTTGAAAATATTAAGTGAAAAACGGGTAACAGTGTTTCTTGGTCCAACGCTCAGCTCGCCCACTAGATTCTTTTTCAGCCGTCGCCCTCACTGGGCCGAGTATGTGCCCGCGCTGCAAAAGCTGGCCCGGTACGGACAGCCTTTGTACAATTAATAACAATATACATCAAAAATTGGTGGATTCGAACCGCATCGACTATTTTTCGCCTATGGCAACGAGAGAAGTTTCGATCGCATAGAGAACTACAGTATAGGGCCGGTCCGTTACGCCCGCGCGCAGTGTTAAAAAAGAAAAAATAAATCGAAGAGCCCAGGAATTGATCCCTGGTCTCCATGTTGTTGCCCAGCGCTGCTAGCCACTACACAACGTTGATTTCATGTTAAAGTTCTTTTTTTAAAATAACCACATATATTTCATTAGAAAAACGGATTACAAAGTGTATACACAATGTCACCACAAGAGACATACATAGACGTCTTGCAGTTCTGCATCAAAGATTCCACAAGAAATAAAATTAGAATTTCACTCCGACAGAATCTTGTGCCATGCCGAAACGTCGTCCACCTTCGTCTTCCGTGGTAACTGAGGCAACACTGAAGAAAGAGGGGAGTTGCCATTATACCCGGATCTGTAGGAGCACCTTCACATACAATGATGCTTTTCGAGTCGACGATACCAAGACTTTGTTGCACGTCGACCGGAGTTCTTTCCCATGTCCGCTAGATCCCAGCGCCGTCAACTTCATCCGATGTGGTCGAAGAAGAGGAACGGCATTGCTTGCCGCCATCCACGCACCCCACTGCAAGACACCAAACACAACTGCAACAGTCGATAACAACGCCACCCGGAAGATTGTCGGGCATCGACCATAGGACACAAATCTTACCGGATCTGAAGACCGACAAGAAGACTGAGCCACCTGCTCCTCGGTGCCGCCCATTAGAACCTCACTAAGATGAAGAAAGAGCAGAAATATATTATTCTGGCGTGACGTCGTCTCCATCATTGATGCATCACGTCTGACAGAAAACTATGCCTATCCTACCTAATTACCAAGAAGATCACGTGTCCCCGCCCACTCCCGCCGCTGGAGCGGCCGACGGAAAGGACGATGACCCGCGGCTTCGCTGGCCTTGAGAGAAAGCAGGAAATCGCCTCCCGATCGCTCGTTGGAGCAGTTACACGAGAGCGAACGGTTCGCTTCATTCCATACATATGTTAAAGTACTTGTGCGCCCCCTACTTGTGGCTTTTTCGAGTCATTTTTTTTCTGTTTTACCTTTTGTTTCTTTTATTTTTCTTCTCCATTTCTTCTTGCATTTTATTTCTTCGTCTTTGATTTTTGCCTTTTGTTTCTTCTCTATTTTTTGTTTTTTTCCTCCATTTTTCTTTTGTTTTTTCTTATGTTTGTTTTTGTTGTCACTGTTGGGGAACGCAGCAGAAAACAAAAATTTTCCGACCTACGCACCAGCCCAGGATCACTATGGAGACTGCATACAAGGTTTGATCTGTTTCGTTACC